>JACGWO010000012.1:318505-550155 GCA_034509735.1 Sesamum alatum | reverse complement strand
GCTCGATCCAAAGTGTGTCCTTGTTGTGGATTGGTTTACTCGTGCTTGTGGTTGGTTGAATGTTCCTAAAGTAGCAGGTCACGTTCATATAACGTTGGTTTGGCTATTTGCATTCCTCAGGTCACGGAACCTCTTTAATCCATTGCAAGCCTGACATCGTGAAAGATCGGGCACCCATGGTCAATACATATGACTACATCTTAAAAACAACACTGTTTTGAGCCAATGAACTCAGCTTAAAAGCTTTGCACAACGAAACTCCTTTAAACAAGTTTACACTCTAATGCACTTTTATCTTTGCCATATCGAGGGCTTCGTACAACGTTCGTAATGCAATCGTACGTCCGGATAACCTGCGTTAATAACTCAACACAATCGTAGGAAACACCTTGTGCTTTCAATCCTTATCATTGACTGATAGATGACTCATTTTTTTTGGCTATAAATATATTTGTATTGACTTCAAATAATCAATATTAAAGCCACTATTTCGATTACATGACTAGGACTCCATCTTATTCAACATAAAAATGCATAGACCTGGACTAACATCTAGAACACTCTTTCGAGCCATGGACTCAGCTTTGTACCTTTGCGCAACGACAAACTCCTTCAAACAATTTCGACACTATGCAACTTCTTATCTTTGCCAATCGAGGGCTTGGAGAACTTCAAATCAATCGTACGTCTGGATTACATGCCTAATACAGACACACAATCGTTGACGTAACACCTTTGTGCTTTTCAGTCCTTATCATTGACTGACAGATGACTTATTTTTTGCCATAACTATATTCGTATTGACTCTAATAATTAATATTAAAGCCACTCTTCGATTATACGACTAGGACTCCATCTTATTCAACATAAAAAAACACCAGGACTACATCTAGAACACTCTTTCGAGCCATGGACTCAGCTTTGTACCTTTGCGCAACGACAAACTCCTTTAAACAATTTAGACACTAATCGCACTTTTATCTTTGAACATATCGAGCGGCTTGTGGAGAACTTCGTAATCAATCGGTATGTCCGGATACATGTCTAATACTCAACACAATCGTAGGAAACATCCTTGTGCTTGTTTCAGTCCTTATCATTGACTGATAGATGACTCATTTTTTGGCTATAAATATATTTGTATTGATTCTAATAATCAATATTAAAGCCACTGTTCTGATTATATGACAGACTAGGCACTCCATCTTATTCGACATAAAATGCACCTAATACATCTAGAAACCACTCTTTTGAGCCATGGACTCAGCTTTGTACCTTTGCGCAACGACAAACTCCTTTAAACAAGTTTAGACACTAATGCACTTTTATCTTTGCCATATCGAGGCTTGGAGAACCTTAATAATCAATCGTACGTTCCGGATACATGCCTAATACTCAACACAACGTAGGAAATACCTTGTGCTTTCAAGTCCTTATCATTGAACTGATAGATAACTCATTTTTGGGTATAAATATTCGTATTGACTCTAATAATCAATATTAAAAGCCCCACTCGTCGATTATATGACTAAACGTAGGACTCCATGTTATTCAACATAAAAATGCACTAGTACTACATCTAAAAACACTCTTTGCCATGGACTCAGCTTTGTTATCTTTGCACAACGACAAACTCCTTTAAACAAGTTAAGATAAGACTAAATCCACTTTTTTATCTTTCGGCATATCGAGGGCTTGGTCAACATGTTCGTAATCAACCGTAGTTCCGGATACATGCCTAATACGTCAAACACAATCGTAGGAGACCCCTTGTGCTTTCAGTCCTTATCACGTGACTGATAGATGACTTTCATTTTTGGCTATAATATATATTCGTATGGAACTCTAATAGTCAATATTAAAGCCACTCTTTCGATTATTGACTAGGACTCATCTTATTACAACAGAAAAATGCACTAGTAAACTACATCTAAATTACACTCTTTTGAGGCATGGACTCAACTTTGTCTTTGCACAACGACAAACTCCTTTAAACAAGTTTAGATACTAATCCACTTTTTTTATCTTTGCCATAATCGAGGGCTTGGTCAACATTCATAAATCAAGTATCCGTGTCCGGATACATGCCTAATACTCAACACAGATCGTAGGAAACACCTTGTTACTTTCAGTCCTTATCATTGACTGATAAGGACTCATTTTGGCTATATATATATTCGTATGGACTCTAATTCATATTAAAAGCCACTCTTTGATTATTGACTAGGACTCCATCTTATCACATAAAAATGCACACTACATCTAAACCTTTTGAGGCATGGACTCAGCTTTGTATTTTGCGCAACGACAAAACCTTTAAACAAGTTTAGATACCAATCCTTTTATCATTGCCATATCGAGGGCTTGGTCAACTTTCGTAATCAATTCGTACGTCGGATACATGCCTAAATACTCAACACAATCCTAGGAAACACCTTGTGCTTTCAGTCCTTATCATTGACTGATAGATGACTAATTTTTGGCTATATATATATTCGTATTGACTCTAATAGTCAAATATTAAAGTCACTCTTCGATTATATGACTAGGACTCCATCTTATTCAACATAAAAAAAGCCATAGGACTACATCTAGAACCACTCTTTCGAGCCATGGATTCAGCTTTGTACCTTTGCCAACGACAAACTCCTTTAAACAAGTTTAGACACAGTAATGCACTTTTATCTTGCCATATCGAGGCTTGGAGAACCTTCATAATCAAACGTCCGGATACAAGCCTAATACTCAACACAGTCACAGGAAACACCTTTAGTCCTTTATCATTGACTGATTGATGCCTCATTTTTGGCGATAAATCATATTCATATTAACTCTAATAATCAATATTAAAGCCATTCTTCGATTATATGAACTAGGACTCCATCTTTATTCAACATGAAAATGCACTAGAACTACATCTAAAACACTCTTTTAAGCCATAGACTCAGCTTTGTACCTTTGCACAACGACAAACTCCTTCAAAACAAGTTTAGATACTAATGCCTTTTATCTTTGCCATATCGAGGGCTTGAGAACCTTCATAATCAATCGTACTCCGGATACATGCCTAATACTCAACACAATCGTAGGAAACACCTTGTGCTTTCAGTCCTTATCATTAACTGATAGATAACTCATTTTTGGCTCTAAATATTCGTATTGACCCTAATAATCAATAGTAAAGCCACTCTTCGATTATATGACTAGGACTCCTTCTTATTCAAAATAAAAATGCACCTAGAGTACATCTAGAACACTCTTTCGAGCCATGGACTCAGCTTTGTACCTTTGCACAACGACAAAACTCCTTTCAAATAAATTTAGACACTAATGCACTTTTTATCTTTGCCATATCGAGGGCTTGGAACCTTCATAATCAATCGTACGTCCGGATACATGCCTAATACTCACGACACAATCGTACGTAACACCTTGTGCTTTCGGTCCTTATCATTGACTGATAGATGACTCATTTTTTGCCTATAAATATATTCGTATTGACTCTAATAATTCAATATTAAAGCCACTCTTCGATTATACGACTTAGGACTCCATCTTATTCAACATAAAAATGCACTGGACTACATCTATGAACACTCTTTCGAGGCCATGGCCTCAGGTTTTACCTTGCGCAACGACAAAACTCCTTTAAACAAGTTTAGACACTAATGCAGTTTTTATCTTTGACATATCGAGGGCTTGGAGACCCTTCATAAATTCAATCGTTACGTCCGGATACATGCCTAATACTCAACACAATCGTAGGAAACACCTTGTGCTTTCAGTCCTTATCATTGACTGGTAGATACTCATTTTTTGCTATAAATATATTCGCATTGACTCTAATTAATCAATATTTAATGCCACTCTTCGATTATACGACAAGGACTCCATATTATTCAACATAAAAATGCCACTAAGACTACATCTAGAACACTCATTTGAGCCATGGACTCGGCTTTGTACCTTTTCCGCAACGGCAAAACTCCTTTAAACAAGTTTAGACACTAATGCCCTTTTATCTTTGCCATATCGAGGGCTTGGAGAACCTTTATAAATCAATCGTACGTCTGGATACATGTCTAATACTCAACACAATCATAGGAAACACCTTGTGCTTTCAGTCCTTATTATTGACTGATGGATAACTCATTTTTGGCTATAAATATATTCGTATTGACTCTAATAAAATTTAAAAGCCACTCTTCGATTATATGACTAAGACTCCATCTTATTCAACATAAAAATGCACTAGTACTACATCTAAAACACTCTTTTGAGCCATGGACTCAGCTTTGTATCTTTGCGCACAACGATAAACTCCTTTAAACAAGTTTAGACACTAATCCACTTTTATCATTGCCATATCGAGGGCTTGGTCAACCTTCGTAATCAATCGTACGTCCGGATACATCCTAATACTCAACACAATCGTAGGAACACCTTGTGCTTTCAGTCCTTATATTGACTGAGAGATACTAATTTTTGCTATAATATATATTCGTATTGACTCTAATAATCAATATTAAAGCCACTCTTCATTATATGACTAGGACTCCATCTTATACAACATAAAAATGCACTAGGACAACATCTAGAACACTCTTTCGACCCATGGACTCAGCTTTGTACCTTTCCGCAACGACAAACTCCTTTAAACAAGTTTAGACACTTAATGCACTTTTATCTTTGCCATATCGAGGGCTTGGAGAACCTTTTAATCAATCGTCCGGATACATGCCAATACTCAACACAATCGTAGGAAACACCTTGTGCTTTCAGTCCTTATCATTGACTAATAGATGACTCATTTTTTGGCTATAACTATTATTCGTATTGACTCTAATAATCAATATTAAAACGACTGTTCGATTATATTGACTAAGACTCCATCTTATTCAACATAAAAAATGCACTAGTACTACATCTAAAACACTCTTTTTGAGCATGGACTTAGCTTTGTATACCTTTGCACAATGACAAACTCCTTTAAACAAGTTTAGACACTAATGCACTTTTATCTTTGCCCTATCGAGGGCTTGGTCAACTTCGTAATCAATCGTACGTCCCGGATACATGCTAATACTCAACACAATCGTAGGAAACACCTTGTGCTTTCAGTCCTTATCATTGACTGATAGATGACTCATTTTTTGCTATAAATATATTCGTATTGACTCTAATAATCAATATTTAAAGCCACTCTTCGATTATATGAATAGGACTCCCTTATTCAACATAAAAATGCCATAGGACTACATCTAGAACCTCTTTCGAGCCATGGATTCAAGCTTTGTACCTTTGCGGCAACAAAACAAACTCCTTTAAAACGAGTTTAGGACAGTAATGCACTTTTATCTTTTCCATATCGAGGATTTGGAGAACCTTCATAATCAATCGCACGTCAGGATACATGTCTAATACTCAACACAATCGTCACAGGAAATACCTTGCAGTCCTTATCATTGACTGATTGATGACTCATTTTTGGCGATAATCATATTCATATTGACTCTAATAATCAATATTAAAAGCCATTCTTTGATTATATGACTAGGACTCCATCTTATTCAACATAAAAATGCACTAGAACTACATCTAAACACTCTTTTAGCCATAGACTCTAGCTTTGTACCTTTGCACAACGACAAACTCCTTTCAAACAAGTTTAGACACTAATGCACTTTTATCTTTGCCATATCGAGGGAATTTGAGAACCTTCATAATCAATCCTACGTCCGGATACATGCCTAATACTCAACACAATCGTAGGAAATACCTTGTGCTTTCAGTCCTTATCATTGACTGATAGATAACTCATTTTTGCTATAAAATATTCGTATTGACCCTAATAATCAATAGTAAAGCCACTCTTCGATTATATGACTAGGACTCCTTCTTATTCAAAAAAAATGCACCAGGAGTACATCTAGAACACTCTTTCGAGCCATGCACTCGGCTTTTTGTACCTTTTGCACAACGACAAACTCTTTTAAATAAAAATTTAGACACTAATGCACTTTTATCTTTGCCAAATCGAGGGCTTGGAGAACCTTCACAATCAATCGTACGTCCGGATACATGCCTCATACCAACACAAATCGTACGTAACACCTTTGCTTTCGGTCCTTATCATTGACTGATAGATGACTCATTTTTTGCTATAAATATATTCGTATTGACTCTAATAATCAATATTAAAGCCACTCTTCGATTATACGACTAAGGATTCCATCTTATTCAACATAAAAATGACTAAGGACTACATCTAGAACACTATTTCGAGCCATGGAACTCAGGCTTTCTACCTTTTGCGCAACGACAAACTCCTTTAAACAAGTTTAGACACTAAAGCAGTTTTATCTTTGACATATCGAGGGCTTGGAGACCCTTCATAATCAATCGTACGTCCGGATACATGCCTAATACTCAACACAATCGTAGGAAACACCTTGTGCTTTCAGTCCTTATCATTGACTGGTAGATAACTCAGTTTTTGCTATAAATATATTCGCATTGACTCTAATTAATCAATATTAATGCCACTCTTCGATTATACGACAAGGACTCCATATTATTCAACATAAAAATGCACTAAGGACTACATCTATAACACTCATTTGAGCCATGGACTCGGCTTTGTACCTTTGCAACGGCAAACTCCTTTAAAACAAGTTTAGACACTAATGCACTTTTATCTTTGCCATATCGAGGGCTTGGAGAACCTTCATAATCAATCGTACGTCGGATACATGTCTAATACTCAACACAATCATAGGAAACACCTTGTGCTTTCAGTCCTTATTATTGACTGATGGATAACTCATTTTTTGCTATAAATATATTCGTATTGACTCTAATAATATTAAAACCACTCTTCGATTATATGACTAAGACTCCATCTTATTCAACATAAAAATGCACTAGGTACTACATCTAAAACACTCTTTGAGCCATGGACTCAGCTTTGTACCTTTGCACAACGATAAACCCCTTTAAACAAGTTCAGATACCTAATCCACTTGTTTTGTCATTGCCATATCGAGGGCTTGGTCAACCATTCGTAATCAATCGTACGTCCGGATACATTCCTAATACTCAACACAATCGTAGGAACACCTTGTGCTTTCAGTCCTTATATTGACTGATAGATGACTAATTTTTGGCTAATATATAATATATTCGTATTGACTCTAATAGTCAATATTAAAGCCACTCTTCGATTATATGACTAGGACTCCATCTTACACAACATAAAAATGCACTAGGACAACATCTAGAACACTCTTTTGACCCATGGACTCAGCTTTGTACCTTTCCGCAACGACAAACTCCTTTAAACAAGTTTAGACACTAATGCCCTTTTATCTTTGCCATATCGAGGGCTTGGAGAACTTTTATAATCAATCGTACACCCGGATACATGCCCAATACTCAGCACAATCGTAGGAAACACCTTGTGCTTTCAGTCATTATCATTGACTAATAGATAACTCATTTTTGGCTATAACTATTTTCGTATTGACTCTAATAATCAATATTAAAACGACTGTTCGATTATATGACTAAGACTCCATCTTATTCAACATAAAAATGCACTAGTACTACATCTAAAACACTCTTTTGAGGCATGGACTTAGCTTTGTATCTTTGCACAACGACAAACTCCTTTAAACAAGTTTAGATACCAATGCACTTTTTTTTATCTTTGCCCTATCGAGGGCTTGGTCAACGTTCGTAATCAATCGTACGTCCGGATACATGCCTAATACTCAACACAATCGTAGGAAACACCTTGTGCTTTCATTCCTTATCATTGACTGATAGATGACTCATTTTTTGCTATAAATATATTCGTATTGACTCTAATAATCAATATTAAAGCCACTCTTTCGATTATATGACTAGGACTCCATCTTATTCAACATAAAATGCACTAGGACTACATCTAGAACCCTCTTTCGAGCTATGGATTCAGCTTTGTACCTTTGCCCAACAACAAACTCCTTTAAACGAGTTTAGACAGTAATGCACTTTTATCTTTCCATATCGAGGACTTGGAGAACCTCATAATCAATCACACGTCCGGATACATGCCTAATACTCAACACAGTCACAGGAAATACCTTTCAGTCCTTATCATTGACTGATTGATGCCTCATTTTTGGCGATAATCATATTCATATTGACTCTAATAATCAATAGTAAAGCCATTCTTTCGATTATATGACTAGGACTCCATCTTATTCAACATGAAAATGCACTAGAACTACATCTAAACACTCTTTTAAGCCATAGACTCAGCTTTGTACCTTTGCACAACGACAAACTCCTTCAAACAATTTAGACACTAATGCACTTTTATCTTTGCCATATCGAGGGAATTGAGAACCTTCATAATCAATCCTACGTCCGGATACATGCCTAATACTCAACACAATCATAGGAAACACCTTGTGCTTTCAGTCCTTATCATTAACTGATAGATAACTCATTTTTGGCTATAAATATTCGTATTGACCCTAATAATCAATAGTAAAGCCACTCTTCGATTATATGACTAGGACTCCTTCTTATTCAAAATAAAAATGCACCACCAGTACATCTAGAACACTCTTTCGAGCCATGGACTCAGCTTTGTACCTTTGCCCAACGACAAACAATTCCTTTAAATAAATTTAGACACTAATGCACTTTATATCTTTGCCAAATCGAGGGCTTGGAGAACCTTCACTAATCAATGTACGTCCGGATACATGCCTAATACACGACACAATTCGTACGTAACACCTTGTGCTTTCGTCCTTATCATTGACTGATAGATGACTCATTTTTTGCTATACATATATTCGTATTGACTCTAATAATCAATATTAAAGCCACTCTTCGATTATACGAGTAGGATTCCATCTTATTCAACATAAGAATAGACCAGGACTACATCTAGAACACTATTTCGAGCCATGGCCTCAGGTTTTCTACCTTTGCGCAACGACAAAACTCCTTTAAACAAGTTTAGACACTAAAGCAGTTTTATCTTTGACATATCGAGGGCTTGGAGACCCTTCATAATCAATCGTACGTCCGGATACATGCCTAATACTCAACACAAATCGTAGGAAACACCTTGTGCTTTCAGTCCTTATCATTGACTATAGATAACTCATTTTTTGCTATAAATATATTCGCATTGACTCTATTAATCAATATTAATGCCACTCTTCGATTATACGACAAGGACTCCATATTATTCAACATAAAAATGCACTAAGACTACATCTATAACACTCATTTCGAGCCATGGACTCAGCTTTGTACCTTTCTGCAACGGCAAACTCCTTTAAACAAGTTTAGACACTAATGCCCTTTTATCTTTGCCATATCGAGGGCTTGGAGAACCTTTATAATCAATCGTACGTCTGGATACATGTCTAATACTCAACACAATCATAGGAAACACCTTGTGCTTTCAGTCCTTATTATTGACTGATGGATAACTCATTTTTTGCTATAAATATATTCGTATTGACTCTAATAATTTAAAACCACTCTTCGATTATATGACTAAGACTCCATCTTATTCAACATAAAAATGCACTAGTACTACGTCTAAAACACTCTTTTGAGGCATGGACTCAGCTTTGTATCTTTGCACAACGATAAACCCCTTTAAACAAGTTCAGATACCAATCCACTTGTTTTGTCATTGCCATATCGAGGGCTTGGTCAACATTCGTAATCAATCGTACGTCCGGATACATTCCTAATACTCAACACAATCGTAGGAGACACCTTGTGCTTTCAGTCCTTATTATTGACTGAGAGATGACTAATTTTTGGCTATATATATATATATTCGTATTGACTCTAATAGTCAATATTAAAGCCACTCTTCGATTATATGACTAGGACTCCATCTTACACAACATAAAAATGCACTAGGACAACATCTAGAACACTCTTTTGACCCATGGACTCAGCTTTGTACCTTTCCACAACGACAAACTCCTTTAAACAAGTTTAGGCACTAATGCCCTTTTATCTTTGCCATATCGAGGGCTTGGAGAACATTTATATTCAATCGTACGTCCGGATAAATGCCCAATACTCAGCACAATCGTAGGAAACACCTTTTGCTTTCAGTCATTATCATTGACTAATAGATAACTCATTTTTGGCTATAAATATTTTCGTATTGACTCTAATAATCAATATTAAAATGACTGTTCGATTATATGACTAAGACTCCATCTTATTCAGCATAAAAATGCACTAGTACTACATCTAAAACACTCTTTTGAGGCATGGACTTAGGTATCTTTGCACAACGACAAACTCCTTTAAACAAGTTTAGATACCAATGCACTTTTTTTTATCTTTGTCCTATCGAGGGCTTGGTCAACGTTCGTAATCAATCGTACGTCCGGATACATGCCTAATACTCAACAATATCGTAGGAAACACCTTGTGCTTTCATTCCTTATCATTGACTGATAGATGACTCATTTTTTGCTATAAATATATTCGTATTGACTCTAATAATCATTATTAAAGCCACTCTTCGACTATATGACTAGGACTCCATCTTATTCAACATAAAAATGCACTAGCACTACATCTAGAACCCTCTATCGAGCTGTGGATTTCAGCTTTGTACCTTTGCCCAACAACAAACTCCTTTAAACGAGTTTAGACAGTAATGCACTTTTATCTTTTCCATATCGAGGACTTGGAGAACCCTCATAATCAATCGCACGTCCGGATACATGCCTAATACTCAACACAGTCACAGGAAATACCTTTCAGTCCTTATCATTGACTGATTGATGCCTCATTTTTGGCAATAATCATATTCATATTCACTCTAATAATCAATAGTAAAGCCATTCTTCGATTATATGACTAGGACTCCATCTTATTCAACATGAAAATGCACTAGAACTACATCTAAAACACTCTTTTAAGCCATAGACTCAGCTTTGTACCTTTGCACAACGACAAACTCCTTCAAACAAGTTTAGACACTAATGCACTTTTATCTTTGCCATATCGAGGGAATTGAGAACCTTCATAATCAATCCTACGTCCGGATACATGCCTAATACTCAACACAATCGTAGGAAACACCTTGTGCTTTCAGTCCTTATCATTAACTGATAGATAACTCATTTTTGGCTATAAATATTCGTATTGACCCTAATAATCAATAGTAAAGCCACTCTTCGATTATATGACTAGGACTCCTTCTTATTCAAAATAAAAATGCACCAGGAGTACATCTAGAACACTCTTTCGAGCCATGGACTCAACTTTGTACCTTTGCACAACGGCAAACTCTTCTAAATAAATTTAGACACTAATGCACTTATATCTTTGCCAAATCGAGGGCTTGGAGAACCTTCACAATCAATCGTACGTCCGGATACATGCCTAATACACGACACAATTGTACGTAACACCTTGTGCTTTCGGTCCTTATCATTGACTGACAGATGACTCATTTTTTGCTATACATATATTCGTATTGACTCTAATAATAAATATTAAAGCCACTCTTCGATTATACGAGTAGGATTCCATCTTATTCAACATAAAAATAGACCAGGACTACATCTAGAACACTATTTCGAGCCATGGCCTCAGGTTTCTACCTTTGCGCAACGACAAACTCCTTTAAACAAGTTTAGACACTAAAGCAGTTTTATCTTTGACATATCGAGGGCTTGGAGACCCTTCATAATCAATCGTACGTCCGGATACATGCCTAATACTCAACACAATCGTAGGAAACACCTTGTGCTTTCAGTCCTTATCATTGACTGGTAGATAACTCATTTTTTGCTATAAATATATTCGCATTGACTCTATTAATCAATATTAATGCCACTCTTCGATTATACGACAAGGACTCCATATTATTCAACATAAAAATGCACTAAGACTACATCTATAACACTCATTTGAGCCATGGACTCGGCTTTGTACCTTTCCGCAACGGCAAACTCCTTTAAACAAGTTTAGACACTAATGCCCTTTTATCTTTGCCATATCGAGGGCTTGGAGAACCTTTATAATCAATCGCACGTCTGGATACATGTCTAATACTCAACACAATCATAGGAAACACCTTGTGCTTTCAGTCCTTATTATTGACTGATGGATAACTCATTTTTTGCTATAAATATATTCGTATTGACTCTAATAATTTAAAACCACTCTTCGATTATATGACTAAGACTCCATCTTATTCAACATAAAAATGCACTAGTACTACATCTAAAACACTCTTTTGAGGCATGGACTCAGCTTTGTATCTTTGCACAACGACAAACCCCTTTAAACAAGTTCAGATACCAATCCACTTGTTTTGTCATTGCCATATCGAGGGCTTGGTCAAAATTTATAATCAATCGTACGTCCGGATACATTCCTAATACTCAACACAATCGTAGGAGACACCTTGTGCTTTCAGTCCTTATTATTGATTGATAGATGACTAATTTTTGGCTATGGAGGAGTGTGTTACAACGACCTCCTTTTCGGTGTGCCTTAATGGTAGCATTTATGGTTTTTTTACCGGAGCACGAGGGTTAAGACAAGGATGAAGGATTTCGGTTCCACTGGAAGTGCCAGGAGATTGGACTTTTCCGGTTGAGTTTCGCCGACGATCTGTTGCTATTCAGTAGTGCTGATGAGGGTTCGGTGGGTGTTTTCCATAGGGGCCTTCAAATTTTTTCGGGTCTTTCGGATTATTTGCCAACCTTGCTAAGAGTCAGATTATTACCTCCAAATCCGCCCAGGACAACAAGGATGCACTCCTGCAGTTATTGGGATTCCAGGAGGGCCTATGCCGGTTGTCTCCCACTTCTCTCTTCACGTCTTAAAATATCAGATTGCCAGCCTCTGTTGCAGAAAATTGAGAAGTGAATTAAAAGTTGGGAAGGTGTACAACTTACATTTGCGGGACGTGTTCAGTTGATAAAATCAGTCCTCATGGCCTTTAACACTTACTGGTCCTTGGCATTTATTTTGCCAAAAGGGATTATTCGGTGCATTAAGCAGTTGATGATAAACTTCCTTTGGAAAGGATCCTCACAGTCGGGATACGCGAAAGTTGCTTGGTCACAAGTGTGTCTACCTAAGGCGGAAGGTGGTCAAGGTATTCGACATGTTCAGACACTTAATTATGCCTTGATGAGTAAACACCTGTGGTCGGTTATAAATCATAGCACTTCTTCTTCTATCTGGGTGGCGTGGATCTACCATTACAGACTTCGTGGTAAATCTGTTTGGACGGTGGGAGACAAAGCGGGATCATGGGAATGGAGGAAGCTTCTCCGCCTGCGACCTATTTTGAAGCCTCGTATTGATTACATTATTGGTGATGGTGGCTCCACATCTCTATGGCATGACCCTTGGCACTACCTAGGCCCTCTTATTCAGCAGATACCAAGGGTCCTGGCTTGACTGGAACACTAGGTACTGATTTATTGAAATCTGTCATTCTTGAGGGGAATGGAATTGGCCACTTATCACAGACATGGAGTGCTTGGTTATTTTGCAGTCCTTGCCCACCATCCATGGTGGACAGGATCGGATTCTCTAGAGAGGAACAGGAAAAGGTTTTTCTACATCGGAGGCATATAGAGCTCTACGGACATCCTCACAAAAGTTGTTTGGCCTTCACTTCTTTTGGGGCCTTTTAAAATCCACGCAACACCTTTATTCTGTGGCTTGCTATCTTTGGACAATTATCCACTTTAGATAAGCCTTGGTTCTTCACTTGGACACTATTTGTTATTCTATGCACTGACGGACAATCTGAAAGTCATACTCACATGTTCTTTGATTGTCGGTTTTCACGTCAATGCCTTGGAGCCATCAGACGCCGAGTCCGGTTTCCATGGCCGAACCGAGAGTGGAATACGGATGTTACTTGGGCATCTACAGGGTGGAGAGGACGACATGTATTAATGCGGCATATAGAGCTTTGTTGGCTTCATTTATCTACCACCTATGGCAAGAACGCAACCGAAGGAGGTTCCAAGTAACCGAGCGTACTGCTGATACGATAGGGAGATTAGTGGTTGAGGAAATCCGACAACTTATTTTGAGTTCTGATCTTCCTTATAATATTAGTACTATAGCATTATTTAGACTGTGGCGGATCCCTTGGACTCATTTCAAAGGTTCCGATTGATTGACATGTATTTTTGTAACTCTTTTCTATTTAATGAAACTTACCTTTACCGAAAAAAAGAAACACCTTGTGCTTTAAGTCCTTATCATTAACTGATAGATAACTCATTTTTGGCTATAAATATTCGTATTGACCCTAATAATCAATAGTAAAGCCACTCTTCGATTATATGACTAGGACTCCATCTTATTCAAAATAAAATGCACTAGGACTACATCTAGAACACTCTTTCGAGCCATGGACTCAGCTTTGTACCTTTGCACAACGAATAACTCTTTTAAATAAGTTTAGACACTAATGCACTTTTATCTTTGTCAAATCGAGGGCTTGGAGAACCTTCACAATCCGTACATCCGGATACATGCCTAATACACAACACAATCGTACGTAACACTTTGTGATTTCATTCCTTATAATTGATTGATAGATGACTCATTTTTTGCTATACATATATTCGTATTGACTCTAATAATCAATATTAAAGCCACTCTTCGATTATACGACTAGGACTCCATCTTATTCAACATAAAAATACACCACGACTACATGTAGAACACTATTTCGAGCCATGGACTCAGGTTTCTACCTTTGCGCAACGACAAACTCCTTTAAACAAGTTTAGACACTAAAGCAATTTTATCTTTGACATATCGAGGGCATGGAGAACTTTCATAATCAATCGTACGACCGGATACATGCCTAATACTCAACGCAATCGTAGGAAACACCTTGTGCTTTCAGTCCTTATCATTGACTGATAGATAACTCATTTTTTGCTATAAATATATTCGCATTGACTCTATTAATCAATATTAAAGCCACTCTTCGATTATACGACAAGCACTCCATCTTATTCAACATAAAAATGCACTAAGACTACATCTAGAACACTCTTTTGAGCTATGGACTCAGCTTTGTACCTTTCCGCAACGACAAACTCCTTTAAACAAGTTTAGACACTAATGCCCTTTTATCTTTGCCATATCGAGGGCTAGGAGAACCTTTATAATCAATTGTACGTCCGGATACATGCCTAATACTCAACACAATCGCAGGAAACACCTTGTGCTTTCAGTCCTTATCATTGACTAATAGATAACTCAGTTCTGGCTATAAATATATTCGTATTGACTCTAATAATCAATATTAAAACTACTTTTCGATTATATGACTAAGACTCCATCTTATTCAACATAAAAATGCACTAGTACTACATGCAAAACACTCTTTTGAGGCATGGACTCAGCTTTGTATATTTGCACAACGGCAAACTCCTTAAAAAAAGTTCAGATACTAATCCATTTTTTTTATCATTGCCATATCGAGGGCTTGGTCAACATTTGTAATCAATCGTACGTCCGGATACATGCCTAATACTCAACACAATCGTAGGAAAAACCTTGTGCTTTCAGTCCTTATTATTGACTGATAGATGACTCATTTTTGGCTATATATATATAAATATATATATATATATTCCTATTGACTCTAATAGTCAATATTAAAGTCACTCTTTGATTATATGACTAGGACTCCATCTTATACAACATAAAAATGCACTACGACTACATCTAGAATACTCTTTTGAGCCATGGACTCAGCTTTGTACCTTTCCGCAACGACAAACTCCTTTAAACAAGTTTAGACACTAATACCCTTTTATCTTTGCCATATCGAGGGCTTGGAGAACTTTTATAATCAATCGTACGTCCGGATACATGCCCAATACTCAACACAATCGTAGGAAACATCTTGTGCTTTCAGTCATTATCTTTGACTGATAGATAACTCATTTTTAGCTATAAATATTTTCATATTGACTCTAATATTCAATATTAAAACGACTGTTCGATTATATGACTAAGACTCCATCTTATTCAACATAAAAATGCACTAGTACTACATCTAAAACACTCTTTTGAGGCATCGACTCAACTTTGTATCTTTGCACAACGACAAACTCCTTTAAACAAGTTTAGATACCAATGCACTTTTTTTTATCTTTGCCATATCAAGGGCTTGGTCAACGTTCCTAATCAATCGTACGTCCGGATACATGCCTAATACTCAACACAATCGTAGGAAACACCTTGTGCATTCAGTCCTTATCATTGACTGATAGATGACTCAGTTTTGGCTATAAATATATTCGTATTGACTCTAATAATCAATATTAAAGCCACTCTTCGATTATATGACTAGAACTCCATCTTATTCAACATAAAAATGCACTAGGACTACATCTAGAACCCTCTTTCGAGCTATGGATTCAGCTTTGTACCTTTGCGCAACGACAAACTCCTTTAAACAAGTTTAGACAGTAATGCACTTTTATCTTTTCCATATCGAGGGCTTGGAGAACCTTCATAATCGATCGCACGTCCGGATACATGCCTAATACTCAACACAATCGTAGGAAATACCTTTCAGTCCATATCATTGACTGATTGATGCATCCTCTGTAATTCTTGGATGTGCATCCTCTGTATGTGCATCCTCTGTAATTCTGGAATGTTGAGAGCCACGCTCACCTCTTCTTTGAATGCACTTTCTCCCGGAGATGCCTTTCCCATCTTTGACAGCGTACCAAGATTCAATGGCCTCATTCTTCGTGGATTTTAGGCATTAGATGGGCCTCATCGATGGCGTGGTAAACATATCATTAACGCAGCATACCGTGCCACCCTTGCCTCTCTTGTTTATCACATTTGGCGTGAGCGTAATGCTCGTAGATTTCAAAACTCCTCCCTTTCAGTTAATGCTTTGGTGAATCTTATTCTTGTGCAGGTACGCACACGCATCAACGGAGAAGACTTGAAGCCCACGCTTCAAAGTTTTGCCCTTTCCCGCCTTTGGCGTATCCCATGGAGCCACCCTGTTGAATAATTGCTGGTTCTTGTTGATTGCTGATTGTTGTTGACTGTTAATTGCAGTTTTTCTTTTTTTTTTGGGTTGACTTGTTGATATCCCCCTATTTGATTTGGGCCGGCTTGCTGCTGTGATTCGTCTGCTCTTTTGTTTATCTGCCATTGATTCCGCTTTGGAATGGCTTGTTGTTGTGTTTCCTCTTTTGCCCCTTGTTGGGATTAGCTTGTTGATGTTGCTTTGTGCCCAGGATCGCTGAATCGCTGTTGCCTTCCTGGGAACACTCTCTCCGGACAGGGCGGTTTTGCCTTTGTCATTGTTGTAAACACTCCTTTTATTTATGAAATTTACATTTACCTAAAAAAAAAAAATTGAGTCATCTATTAGTCAATGATGAGGACTGAAAGCACAAGGTGTTTCCTACGATTGTGTTGAGTATTGGGCATATATCAGGACATACGATTGGTTATGAAGGTTCTCCAAGCCCTCGATATGGCAAAGATAAAAGTGTGTTTAGTGTCTAAACTTTGTTTAAAGGAGTTTGTCGTTGCACAAAGGTACAAAGCTGAGTCCATGGATCGAAAGAGTGTTCTAGATGTAGACCTGGTGCATTTTTATGTTGTATAAGATGGAGTCCTAGTTATACAGTCGAAGAGTGGCTTTAATAATGATTATTAGAGTAAATACGAATATATTTATAGCAAAAAATGGAGTCATCTATCAGTCAATGATAAGGACTGAAAGCACAGGGTGTTTCCTACGATTGTGTTGAGTATTAGGCATGTATCCGGACGTACGATTGATTATGAAGGTTCTCCAAGCCCTCGATATGGCAAAGATAGAAGTGCATTAGTGTCTAAACTTGTTTAAAGGAGTTTGTTGTTTGTGCAAAAGTACAAAGCTGAGTCCATGGCTAGAAAGAGTGTTCTTGATGTAGTCCTGGTGTATTTTTATGTTGAATAAGACTAGTCGTATAATTGAATAGTGGCTTTAATATTGATTATTAGAGTCAATACAAATATATTTATAGCAAAAAATGAGTCGTCTATCAGTCAATGATAAGGACTGAAAGCACAAGGTGTTTCCTACGATTGTGTTGACTATTAGGCATGTATCCGGACGTACGATTAATTATGAAGATTCTCCAAGTCCTCGATATGGCAAAGATAAAAGTGCATTAGTGTCTAAACTTGTTTAAAGGAGTTTGTCATTGCGCAAAGGTACAAAGCTGAGTCCATGGCTCGAAAGAGTGTTCTAGATGTAGTCCTGGTGCATTTTTATGTTGAATAAGATGGAGTCCTAGTCGTATAATCGTAGAGTGGCTTTAATATTGATTATTAGAGTACGAATATATTTATAGCCAAAAATGAGTTATCTATGAGTCAATGATAAGGACTGAAAGCACAAGGTGTTTCCTACGATTGCATTGAGTATTAGGCGTGTATCCGGACGTACGATTGATTATGAAGGTTCTCCAAGCCCTCGATATGGCAAAGATAAAAGTTCATTAGTGTCTAAACATTGTTAAAGGAGTTTGTCATTGCGCAAAGGTACAAAGCTGAGACCATGGCTCAAAAGAGTGTTTAGATGTTGTCCTAGTGCATTTTTATGTTGAATAAGGAGTCCTAGTCATATAATCAAAGAGTGGCTTTAATAATGATTATTGGACTCCGTACGAATATATTTATAGCCAGAAATGAGTCATCTATCAGTCAATGATAAGGACTGAAAACACAAGGTGTTTCCTACGATTATGTTTAGTATCAGGCATGCATCCATACGTACGATTGATTATGAAGGTTGACCAACCCTCGATATGGTAAAGATAAAAGGGAATTAGTGTCTAAACTTGTTCAAGGGAGTTTGCCGTTGCGCATAGGTACAAAGCCAACTCCATGGCTCAAAAGAGTGTTCTAGATGTAATCATAGAGCATTTTTACATTGAATAAGATCGAGTCCTAGTCGTATAATCGAAGAGGGGCTTTAATATTGATTATTAGAGTCAATACAAATATATTTATAGCAAGAAATGAGTCATCTATCAGTCAATGATAAGGACTGAAAACACAAGGTGTTTTCTACGATTTTTTTGAAGTATTAGGCATGTATCTGGATGTACGATTGATAGTGAAGGTTCTCCAAGCCCTCGATATGGCAAAGGAAAATAGTGTCTAAACTTGTTTAAAGGAGTTTGTCGTTGAGCAAAGGTACAAAGCCGAGTCCATGGCTCAAAAGAGTGTTCTAAATGTAGTTCCTAGTTATATAATCAAAGAGGTGGCTTTCATAATGATTATTAGAGTCGATACGAATATATTTATAGCCAGAAATGAGTCATCTATCAGTCAATGAAAAGGACTGAAAACACAAGGTGTTTCCTACGATTGTGTGGAGTATTAGACATGTATCCGGACGTACGATTAATTACGATGGTTGACCAAGCCCTCGAAATGGCAAAGATAAAAGTGTGTTAGTGTCTAAATTTGTTTAAAGCAATTGGTCGTTGCGCAAAGGTACAAAGTTGAGTGCATGGCACAAAAAGTGTGTTCTAGATGTAGTCCTAGTGCAATTTTTATGTTGACTAGATAGAGTCCTAGCTGTATAATTGAAGAGTGGCTTTAATATTGATTATTAGACTCGATACGATGTATTTATGGCCATAAATGAGTCGTCTATCAGTCAATGATAAGGAATGAAAACACAAGATATTTCCTACGATTGTGTTGAGTATCAGGCATGTATCTGGACGTACGATTGATTATGAAGGTTCTCCAAGCCCTCGATATGGCAAAGATAAAAGTGCATTAGTGTCTAAATTTGTTTAAGGGAGTTTGTCTTCGCGCAAAGGTACAAAGTTTAGTCCATGGCTCAAAAGAGTGTTCTAGATGTAATCCTAGTGCATTTTTATGTGAATAACGTGGAGTTCTAGTTGTATAATCGAAGAGTGGCTTTAATATTGATTATTATAGTCAATACGAATATATTTATATAGCAAAAATGAGAGATCAGTCAATGATAAGGACTGAAAACCCAAGGTGTTTCCTACGAATGTGTTGAGTATTAGGCATGTATCCGGACGTACGATTGATTACGAAGGTTGACTAAGCCCTTGATATGGCTAAGGTAAAAGTGCATTAGTGTCTGAATTTGTTTTAAAGCAGTTTGTCGTTGCGCAAAGGCCACAAAGCTGAGTCCATAGCTGAAAAGAGTGTTCTAGATGTTGTCCTAGTGCATTTTTATGTTGAATAAGATGGAGACGTAGACATATAATCGAATGGTGGCTTTAATAATGATTAGTATAGTCGATACGAATATATTTATTGCCATAAATGAGTCACTAATTGAAGAGTGGCTTTAATATTGATTAGTAGAGTCAATATAATATATTTATAGCTAGAAATGAGTTATCTATCAGTCAATGATAAGGACTGAAAACACAAGGTGTTTCATATGATTGTGTTGAGTATTGGCAAAGAGAAAAGTGCATTAGTGTCTAAACCTGTTTAAAGGAGTTTGTCGTTCCGCAAAGGTGCAAAGATGAGGCCATGGCTCAAAAGAGTGTTCAAGATGTAGTCCTAGTGCATTTTTATGTTGAATAAGATGGAGTCCTAGTCATATAATCGAAGAGTGGCTTTAATATTCCCTATTAGAGTCAATACGAATATATCTATAGCAAAAAATGAGTCATCTATCAATCAATGATAAGGACTGAAAGCACAAGGTGTTTCCTACGATTGTGTTGAGAATTAGGCATGTTTCCAGACATACGATTGATTATGAAGGTTCTCCAAGCCCTTGATATGGCAAAGATAAAAGTGCATTAGTGTCTAAACTTGTTTAAAGGATTTTTGTCGTTGCGCAAAGGTATAAAGCTGAAGTCCATGGCTCAAAACAGTGTTCTAGATGGAGTCCTAGTGGATTTTTATGTTGAATAAGATGGAGTTCTAGTCATATAATCGAAGAGTGGCTTTAATATTAATTATTGGAGTCAAATACGAATATATTTATAGCAAAAAAAGAGTCATCTATCAATCAATGATAAGGACTGAAAACACAAGGTGTTTCCAACGATTGTGTTGAGTATTAGGCATGTATCCGGACGTACGATTGATTACGAACATTGACCAAGCCCTCGATAGGCAAAGATAAAAGGGAATAAGTGTCTAAATTTGTTTAAAGGAGTTTGTGGTTGTGCAAACGTACAAAGGTGAGTCCATGGCTCAAAAAAAATGTTTTAGATATAGTACTACTGCATTTTTATGTTGAATAAGATGGAGTCCTAGTCATATAATCGAAGAGTGGCTTTAATATTTATTATTAGAGTCAATACGAATATATTTGTAGCCAAAAATGAGTTATCTATCAGTAAATGATAGGGACTGAAAGCACAAGGCATTTCCTACAATTGTGTTGAGTATTAGGCATGTATCCGGATGTACGATTGATTATGAAGGTTCTCCAAGCCCTCGATATGGAAAAGATAAAAGTGCATTAGTGTCTAAACTTATTAAAAGGGTTTTGTCATTTCAGAGGTATAAAGCTGAGTCCATGGCTCAAAACAGTGTTCTAGATGTAGTCCTAGTGCATTTTTATATTGAATAAGATGGAGTCCTAGTCATATAATGGAACAGTGGGTTTAATATTGATTATTAGAGTGAATACGAATACGTTTATAGCAAAAAATGAGTCCTCTGTCTGTCAATGATAAGGAGTGAAAGCACAAGGTGTTTCCTATGATTGTGTTGAGTATTAGGCATGTATCCGGATATAAGATTGACTATGAAGGTTCTCCAAGTCCTCGATATGGTAATGATAAAAGTGCTTTAGTGTTTAAACTTGTTTAAAGGAGTTTGTCGTTGCGCAAAGGTACAAAGCTGAGTCCGGGCTCGAAAGAGTGTTTTAAATGTAGTCCTAGTGCATTTTTATGATGAATATGATGGAATTCTAGTCATATGATCGAAGAGTGGCTTTAATATTGATTGTTAGAGTAAATACAGATATATTTACAGCAAAAAATGAGTTATCTATCAGTCAATGATAAGGACTGAAAGCACAAGGTGTCTCCTACGATTGTGTTGAGTATTTGGCATGTATCCGAACGTACGATTAATTATGAAGATTCTCCAAGTCCTCGATATGGCAAAGATAAAAGTGCATTAGTGTCTAAGCTTGTTTAAAGGAGTTTGTCGTTGCGCAAAGGTACAAAGCTGAGTCCATGGCTCAAAAGAGTATTCTAGATGTAGTCCTAGTGCATTTTATGTTGAATAAGATGGAGTCCTAGTCGTATAATCGAAGAGTGGCTTTAATATTGATTATTAGTGTCAATATGAATATATTTATAGCTAGAAAAGAGTCATCTATCACTCTATGATAAGGACTGAAAACACAAGATGTTTCCTACGATTGTGTTGAGTGTTAGGCATGTATCCGGACGTACGATTTATTACGAACAATGACCAAGCCCTCGATATGGCAAAGACAAAAGGGAATAAGTGTCTAAACTTGTTTAAAGGAGTTTGTCATTGCGCAAAGGTACAAACTTGAGTTCTGGCTCGAAAGAGTGTTTTAGATGTAGTACTAGTACATTTTTATGTTGAATAAGATGGAGTTCTAGTCATATATCGAAGAGTGGCTTTAATATTAATCATTTAAGTCAATACGAATTTATTTATAGCCAAAAACGAGTTATCTATCAATTAATGATAAGGACTGAAAACAAAATATATTTGCTACGATTGTGTTGAGTATTAGGCATGTATCCAGACGTACCATTGATTACGAACAATGACCAAGCCCTCGATATGGCAAAGATAAAAGGGATTAAGTGTCTAAATTTGTTTAAAGGAGTTTGTGGTTGTGCAAAGGTACAAAGCTGAGTCCATGGCTCAAAAGAGTGTTTTAGAAGTAGTATTAGTGCATTTTTATGTTGAATAAGATGGAGTCCTAGTCATATAATCGAAGTGTGACTTTAATAATCATTATTAGAGTCAATACAAATTTTATTATAGCCAAAAATGAGTTATCTATCAGTTAATGATAAGGACTGAAAGCACATGGCATTTCCTACAATTGTGTTGAGTATTAGGCATGTATCCGGATGTACGATTGATTATGAAGGTTCTCCAAGCCCTCGATATGGCAAAGATAAAAGTACATTAGTGTCTAAACTTGTTTAAAGGATTTTGTCGTTGCGCAAAGGTATAAAGCTGAGTCCATGGCTCAAAACAGTGTTCTAGATGTAGTCCTAATGCATTTTTATGTTGAATAAGATGGAGTCCTAGTCATATAATCGAACAGTGGCTTTAATATTGATTATTAGAGTTAATACGAATATATTTATAGCAAAAAATGAGTCATCTGTCTGTCAATGATAAGGAGTGAAACAAGGTGTTTCCTATGATTGTGTTGAGTATTAGGCATGTATCCGGACATACGATCGACTATGAAGGTTCTCCAAGCCCTCGATATGGCAAAGATAAAAGTGCATTAGTGTGTAAACTTGTTTAAAGGAGTTCGTCGTTGCGCAAAGGTACAAAGCTGAGTCCTGGCTCGAAAGTGTGTTTTAAATGTAGTCCTAGTGCATTTTATGATTAATATGATGGACTTCTAGTCATATAATCGAAGAGTGGCTTTAATATTGATTGTTACAGTTAATACAGATTTATTTTGCAGCAAAAAATGAGTTATCTATCAGTCAATGATAAGGACTGAAAGCACAAGGTGTTTCCTACGATTGTGTTGAGTATTAGGCATGTTTCCGAACGTACGATTAATTATGAAGATTCTCCAAGTCCTCGATATAGCAAAGATAAAAGTGCATTAGTGTCTAAACTGGTTTAAAGGAGTTTGTCGTTGCGCAAAGGTACAAAGCTGAGTCCATGGCTCAAAAGAGTGTTCTAAATGTAGTCCTAGTGCATTTTATGTTTAATAAGATGGAGTCCTAGTCGTATAATTGAAGAGTGGCTTTAATATTGATTATTAGTGTCAATATGAATATATTTATAGCCAGAAAGAGTCATCTATCAGTCAATGATAAGGACTAAAAACACAAGATGTTTCCTACAATTGTGTTGAGTATTAGGCATGTATCCGGAAGTACGATTGATTACGAAAATTGACCAAGCCCTCGATATGCAACAATAAAAGGGAATAAGTGTCTAAATTTGTTTAAAGGATTGGTGGTTGGGCAAAGGTACAAAGTTGAGTCCATGGCTCAAAAGAATGTTTTAGATGTAGTATGAGTGCATTTTTATGTTGAATAAGATGGAGTCCTAGTCATAAAATCGAAGAGTCGCTTTATAATTGATTATTAGAGTCAATACTAATTTATTTATAGCCAAAAATGAGTTATCTATCAGTTAATGATAAGAACTGAAAGCACAAGGTATTTCCTACAATTGTGTTGAGTATTAGGCATGTATCCGGATGTACGATTGACTATGAAGGTTCTCCAAGCACTCGATATGGCAAAGATAAAAGTGCATTAGTGTCTAAACTTGTTTAAAGGATTTTGTCGTTGCGCAAAGGTATAAAGCTGAAGCCATGGCTCAAAACAGTGTTCTAGATGGAGTCCTAGTGCATTTTTATGTTGAAAAAGATGGAGTCCTAGTCATATATAATCGAACAGTGGCTTTAATATTGATTTATTAAAGTCAATACGAATATATTTATAGCAAGAAATGAGTCATCTAGTTGTCAATGATAAGGAGTGCAAGCAAAAGGTGTTTCCTATGATTGTGTTGAGTATTAGGCATGTATCCGGACATACGATTGATTATGAAGGTTCTCCAAGCCCTCGATATGGCAAACATAAAAGTGCATTAGTGTGTAAAACTTGTTTAAAGGAGTTTTGTCGTTGCGCAAAGGTACAAAGCTGAGTCCTGGCTCGAAAGAGTGTTTTAAATGTAGTCCTAGTGCATTTTTATGATGAATATGATGGAGTTCTAGTCATAGAATCGAAGAGTGGCTTTAATATTGATTGTTAGAGTTAATAAAGATATATTTACAGCAAAAAATGAGTTATCTATCAGTAAATGATAAGGACTGAAAGCACAAGATGTTTTCTACGATTGTGTTTAGTATTAGGCATGTATCCGAACGCACGATTAATTATGAAGATTCTCCAAGTCCTCGATATGGCAAAGATAAAAGTGCATTAGTGTCTAAACTGGTTTAAAGGAGTTTGTCGTTGCGCAAAGGTACAAAGCTGAGTCCATGGCTCAAAAGAGTGTTGTAGATGTTGTCCTAGTGCATTTTATGTTGAATAAGATGGAGTCCTAGTCATATAATTGAAGAGTGGCATTAATGTTGATTATTAGTGTCTATATGAATATTTTTATAGCCAGAAAAGAGTTATCTATCAGTCAATGATAAGGACTGAAAACACAAGATGTTTTCCACGATTGTGTTGAGTATTAGGCATGTATCCGGACGTACGATTGATTATGAAGGTTCTCCAAGCCCTCGATATGGCAAAGATAAAAGTGCATTAGTGTCTAAACTTGTTTAAGGAGTTTGTCGTTGCGCAAAGGTATAAAGCTGAGTCCATGGCTCAAAACAGTGTTCTAGATGGAGTCCTAGTGCATTTTTATGTTGAATAAGATGGAGTCCTAGTCATATAATCGAACAGTGGCTTTAATATTGATTATTAAAGTCAATACGAATATATTTATAGCAAGAAATGAGTCATCTAGTTGTCAATGATAAGGAGTGCAAGCAAAAGGTGTTTCCTATGATTGTGTTGAGTATTAGGCATGTATCCGGACATACGATTGATTATGAAGGTTCTCCAAGCCCTCGATATGGCAAACATAAAAGTGCATTAGTGTGTAAACTTGTTTAAAGGAGTTTGTCGTTGCGCAAAGGTACAAAGCTGAGTCCTGGCTCGAAAGAGTGTTTTAAATGTAGTCCTAGTGCATTTTTATGATGAATATGATGGAGTTCTAGTCATAGAATCGAAGAGTGGCTTTAATATTGATTGTTAGAGTTAATAAAGATATATTTACAGCAAAAAATGAGTTATCTATCAGTAAATGATAAGGACTGAAAGCACAAGATGTTTCCTACGATTGTGTTTAGTATTAGGCATGTATCCGAACGTACGATTAATTATGAAGATTCTCCAAGTCCTCGATATGGCAAAGATAAAAGTGCATTAGTGTCTAAACTGGTTTAAAGGAGTTTGTCGTTGCGCAAAGGTACAAAGCTGAGTCCATGGCTCAAAAGAGTGTTGTAGATGTTGTCCTAGTGCATTTTATGTTGAATAAGATGGAGTCCTAGTCGTATAATTGAAGAGTGGCATTAATGTTGATTATTAGTGTCTATATGAATATTTTTATAGCCAGAAAAGAGTTATCTATCAGTCAATGATAAGGACTGAAAACACAAGATGTTTTCCACGATTGTGTTGAGTATTAGGCATGTATCCGGACGTACGATTGATTATGAAGGTTCTCCAAGCCCTCGATATGGCAAAGATAAAAAGTGCATTAGTGTCTAAACTTGTTTAAGAGTTTGTCGTTGCGCAAAGGTACAAAGTTGAGTTCTGGCTCGAAAGAGTGTTTTAGATGTAGGTTTAGTGCATTTTTATGTTGAATAAGATGGAGGAGTTCTAGTCATATAATCGAACAGTGGCTTTAATATTGATTATTAGAGTCAATACGAATTTATTTTATAGCAAAAAATGAGATATTTATCAGTCAATGATAAGGACTGAAAGCACAAGGTGTTTCCTACGATTGTGTTGAGTATTAGGCATCTATCGGAACGTACGATTAATTATGAAGATTCTCCAAGTCCTCGATATGGCAAAGATAAAAATGCATTTAGTGTCTAAAACTTGTTTAAAGGAGTTTGTCGTTGCGCCAAGGTACAAAGCTGAGTCCATGGCTCAAAAGATTGTTCTAGATGTAGTCCTAGTGCATTTTATGTTGAATAAGATGGAGTCCTACTCATATAATGGAACAATGGCTTTAATATTGATTATGGCCAAAAACGAGTTATCTAACAGATAATGACAAGGACTGAAAGCACAAGGTATTTCCTATGATTGTGTTGAATATTAAGCATGTATCCGGACGTACGATTGATTATGAAGGTGCTCCAAGCCCTCGATATGGCAAAGATAAAAGTGCATTAGTGTCTAAACTTGTTAAAAGGATTTTGTCATTTGCAAAGGTATAAAGCTGAGTCCATGGCTCAAAACAGTGTTCTAGATGTAGTCCTAGTGCATTTTTATGTTGAATAAGATGGATTCCTAGTCATATAATCGAACAGTGGGTTTAATATTGATTATTAGAGTCAATACGAATATATTTATAGGCAAAAATGAGTCATCTGTCAGTCAATGATAAGGAGTGAAAGCTCAAGGTGTTTCCTACAATTGTGTTGAGTATTAGGCATGTATCCGGACACACGATTGATTATGAAGGTTCTCCAAGCCCTCGATATGGCAAAGATAAAAGTGCATTAGTGTCTAAACTTGTTTAAAGGAGTTTGTCGTTGCGCAAAGGAACAAAGTTGAGTTTTGGCTCGAAAGATTGTTTTAGATGTACTACTAGTGCATTTTTATGTTGAATAAGATGGAGTTCTAGTCGTATATCGAAGAGTGGCTTTAATATTGATTATTTAAGTCAATACGAATTTATTTATAACCAAAAATGAGTTATCTATAAGTTAATGATAAGGACTGAAAACACAAGATGTTTCCTACGATTATGTTGAGTATTAGGCATGTATTCGGACGTACGATTGATTACGAACAATGACCAAGCCCTCGATATGGCAAAGATAAAGGGGAATAAGTGCCTAAATTTGTTTAAAGGAGTTTGTGGTTGTGCAAAGCTACAAAGCTGAGTCCATGTCTCACAAGAGTGTTTTAGATGTAGTACTAGTGCATTTTTATGTTGAATAAGATGGAGTCCTAGTCATATAATCGAAGAGTGGCTTTAATATTGATGATTAGAGTCAATACAAATTTAATTATAGCCAAAAATGAGTTATCTATCAGTTAATGATAAGGACTGAAAGCACAAGGTATTTCTTACAATTGTGTTGAGTATTAGGCATGTATCCGGATGTACAATTTATTATGAAGGTTCTCCAAGCCCTCGATATGGCAAAAATAAAAGTGCATTAGTGTCTAAACTTGTTCAAAGGATTTTGTGGTTGCGCAAAGGTATAAAGGTGAGTCCATGGCTCAATACAATGCTCTAGATGTAGTCCTAGTGCATTTTTATGTTGAATAAGATGGAGTCCTAGTCATACAATCGAACAGTGGCTTTAATATTGATTATTAGAGAGTCAATACGAATATATTTATAGCATAAAAATGAGTCATCTGTCTGTCAATGAGAAGGATTGAAAACACAAGGTGTTTCCTATGATTGTATGGAGTATTAGGCATGTATCCGGACATACGATTGATTTTTGAAGGTTCTCCAAGCCCTCGATATGGCAAGGATAGAAGTGCATTAGTGTGTAAACTTGTTTAAAGGAGTTTGTCATTGGGCAAAGGTACAAAGCTGAAGTCCTGGCTCGAAAGAGTGTTTAAATGTAGTCCTAGTGCATTTTTATGATGAATAAGATGAAGTTCTAGTCATACAATCGAAGAGTGGCTTTAATATTTATTGTTAGAGTCAATACAGATATATTTACAGCAAAAAATAGAGTTATCTATCAGTCAATGATAAGGACTAAAAGCACAAGATGTTTCCTACGATTGTGTTGAGTATTAGTCAGGTATCCGAACGTATGATTAATTACGAAGATTCCCCAAGTCTCGATATGGCAAAGGTAAAAGTGCATTAGTGTCTAAACTTGTTTAAAGGATTTTGTCGTTGCCCAAAGGTACAAAGCTGAGTCCATGGCTCAAAAGAGTGTTCTAGATGTAGTCCTAGTGCATTTTATGTTGAATAAGATGGAGTCCTAGTCGTATAATCGAAGAGTGGCTTTAATATTTATTATTAGTGTCAATGTGAATATATTTATAGCCAGAAAATAGTCATCTATCAGTCAATGATAAGGACCGAAAACACAAGATGTTTCCTACAATTGTGTTGAGTATTAGGCATGTATCCGAAAGTACGATTCATTACGAAAATTGACCAAGCCCTCGATATGGCAACAATAAAAGGGAATAAGTGTCTAAATTTGTTTAAAGGATTTTGTGGTTGGGCAAAGGTACAAAGCTGAGTCCATGGCTCAAAAGAATGTTTTAGATATAGTATTAGTGCATTTTTATGTTGAATAAGATGGAGTCCTAGTCATATAATCGAAGAGTCGCTTTAATATTGATTATTAGAGTCAATACAAATTTATTTATAGCCAAAAATAAGTTATCTATCAGTTAATGATAAGGACTGAAAGCACAAGATATTTCTACAATTGTGTTGAGTATTAGGTATGTATCCGGATGTACGATTGATTATGAAGGTTCTCCAAGCACTCGATATGGCAAAGATAAAAGTGCATTAGTGTCTAAACTTGTTTAAAGGATTTTGTCATTGCGCAAACGTGTAAAGTCAGTCCATGGCTCAAAACAGTGTTCTAGATGGAATCCTAGTGCATTTTTATGTTGAATAAGATGGAGTCCTAGTCATATAATCGAACAGTGGCTTTAATATTGATTATTAAAGTCAATACGAATATATTTATGGCAAAAAATGAGTCATCTATTTGTCAATGATAAGGAGTACAAGAAAACGGTGTTTCCTATGATTGTGTTGAGTATTAGGCATGTATCCGGACATACGATTGATTATGAAGGTTCTCCAAGCCTCGATATGGCAAAGATAAAAGTGCATTAGTGTGTAAACTTGTTTAAAGGAGTTTGTCGTCCTCAAAGATACAAAGCTGAGTCCTGGCTCGAAAGAGTGTTTTAAATGTAGTCCTAGTGCATTTTTATGATGAATAAGATGGAGTTCTATTCATATAATCGAATAATGGTTTTAATATTGATTGTTAGAATAAATACATATATATTTACAGCAACAAATGAGTTATCTATCAGTCAATGATAAGGACTGAAAGCACAAGGTGTTTCCTACGATTGTGTTGAGTATTAGGCATGTATCCGAACATACGATTTATTATGAAGATTCTCCAAGTCCTCGATATAGCAAAGATAAAAGTGCATTAGTGTCTAATCGTTTTCAAAGGAGTTTGTCGTTGCGGAAAGGTAAAGCCGAGTCCATGGCTCAAAAGAGTGTTCTAGATGTAGTCCTAGTGCATTTTATGTTGAATAAGATGGAGTCCTAGTCGTATAATCGAAGAGTGGCTTTAATATTGATTATTAGTGTCAATATGAATATATTTATAGCCAGAAAAGAGTCATCTATCAGTCAATGATAAGGACTGAAAACACAAGATGTTTCCTACGATTGTTTTGAGTATTAGGCATGTATACGGACGTACGATTGATTACGAACATTGACCAAGCCCTCGATATAGCGAAGATAAAAGGGAATAATTGTCTAAATTTATTTAAAGGAGTTTGTCGTTGTGCAAAGGTACAAAGCTGAGTCCATGGCTCAAAAGAATGTTTTAGATCTAGTACTAGTGCATTTTTATGTTGAATAACATGGAGTGCTTGTTATATAATCGAAGAGTGGCTTTAATATTGATTATTATAGTCAATACAAATTTATTTATCTCCAAAAATGAGTTATCTATCAGTTAATGATAAGGACTAAAAGCACAAGGTATTTCCTACAATTGTGTTGAGTATTAGGCATGTATCCGAACGTACGATTAATTATGAAGATTCTCCAAGTCCTCGATATGGCAAAGATAAAAGTGCATTAGTGTCTAAACTTGTTTAAAGGATTTTGTCGTTGCGCAAAAGTACAAAGCTGAGTCCATGGCTCAAAAGAGTGTTCTAGATGTAGTCCTAGTGCATTTTATGCTGAATAAGATGGAGCCCTAGTCATATAATCAAAGAGTGGCTTTAATATTGATTATTAGTGTCAATATGAATATATTTATAGCCAGAAAAGAGTCATCTATCAGTCAATGATAAGGACTGAAAACACAAGATGTTTCCTATGATTGTGTTGAGTATTAGACATGTATCCGGACGTACGATTGATTACGAACAATGACCAAGCCCTCGATATGGCTAAGATAAGAGGGAATAATTGTCTAAATTTGTTTAAAGGAGTTTGTAGTTGTGCAAAGATACAAAGCTGAGTCCATGGCTCAAATCAGTATTTGAGATGTAGTACTAGTGCATTTTTATGTTGAATAAGATGGAGTCCTAGTCATATAATCGAAGAATGACTTTAATATTGATTATTAGAGTCAATACAAATTTATTTATAGCCAAAAATGAGGTTATCTATCAGTCAATGATAAGGAGTGAAAGTACAAGGTGTTTCCTATGATTGTGTTGAGTATTAGGCATGTATCCGGATGTACGATTGACTATGAAGGTTCTCCAAGCCCTCAATATGGCAAAGATAAAATTGCATTAGTGTCTTAACTGGTTTAAAGGAGTTTGTCGTTGCGCAAAGGTACAAAGCTGAGTCCTGGCTCGAAAGAGTGTTTTAAATGTAGTCCTGGTGCATTTTTATGATGAATAAGATGGAGTTCTAGTCATAGAATCGAAGAGCGGCTTTAATAGTGATTGTTAGAGTCAATACAGATATATTTACAGCAAAAAATGAGTTATCTATCAGTCAATGATAAGGACTGAAAGCACAAGATGTTTCCTACGATTGTGTTGAGTATTAGGCATGTATCCGAACGTACGATTAATTACGAAGATTCTCCAAGTCCTCGATGTGGCAAAGATAAAAGTGCATTAGTGTCTAAACTTGTTTAAAGGATTTTGTCGTTGCGCAAAGGTACAGAGCTGAGTCCATGGCTCAAATGAGTGTTCTAGATGTAGTCCTAGTGCTTTTTATGTTGAATAAGATGGAGCCCTAGTCGTATAATCGAAGAGTGGCTTCAATATTGATTATTAGAGTCAATACGAATATATTTATAGCAAAAAATGAGTCATCTATTTGTCAAGATAAGGGGTGAAAGCACAAGGTGTTTCCTATGATTGTGTTCAGTATTAGGCATGTATCCGGACATACGATTGATTATGAAGGTTCTCCAAGCCCTCGATATGGCAAAGATAAAAGTGCATTAGCGTGTAAACTTGTTTAAAGTAGTTTGTCGTTGCGCAAAGATACAAAGCTGAGTCCTGGCTCGAAAGAGTGTTTTAAATGTAGTCCTAGTGCATTTTTATGATGAATAAGATGGAGTTCTAGTCAAATAATCGAAGAGTGTATTTAATATTGATCGTTAGTGTCAATACAGATATATTTACAGCAAAAATTGAGTTATCTATCAGTTAATGATAAGGACTGAAAGCACAAGGTGTTTCCTATGATTGTGTTAGCCTTCGATATGGCAAACATAAAAGTGCATTAGCGTATAAACTTGTTTAAAGGAGTTTGTCGTTGCGCAAAGATACAATGCTGAGTCCTAGCTCGAAAGAGTGTTTTAAATGTAGTCCTAGTGCATTTTTATGATGAATAAGATGAGTTCTAGTCATATAATCGAAGACTGTATTTAATATTGATTTTTAGTGTAAATACAGATATATTTACAGCAAAAAATGAGTTATCTATCAGTTAATGATAAGGACTGAAGCACAAGGTGTTTCCTATGATTGTGTTGAGTATTAGGCATGTATCCGAACATACGATTAATTATGAAGATTCTCGAAGTCCTTGATATGGCAAAGATAAAAGTGCATTAGTGTCTAAACTTGTTTAAAAGAGTTTGTCGTTGCGCAAAGGTAAAGCTGAGTCCATGGCTAAAAAGAGTGTTCTAGATGTTTTCCTAGTGCATTTTACGTTGAATAAGATGGATTCCGAGTCGTATAACGGAAGACTGGCTTTAATATTGATTATTAGTGTCAATATGAATATATTTATAGCCAGAAAAGAGTCATCTATCAGTCAATGATAAGGACTGAAAACACAAGATGTTTCCTACGATTGTATTGAGTATTAGGCATGTATAAGGACGTACGATCGAACATTGACCAAGCCCTCGATATGGCAAAGACAAAAGGGAATAACTGTCTAAATTTGTTTAAAGGAGTTTTGTGGTTGTGCAAAGGTACAACATAGCTGAGTCCATGGCTCAAAAGAATGTTTTAGATCTAGTACTAGTGCAGTTTTATGTTGAATAAGATGGAGTCCTAGTCATATAACCGAAGAGTGGCTTTAATATTGATTATTAGAGTCAATACAAATTTATTTATAGCCAAAAATGAGTTATCTATCAGTTAATGATAAGGACTCAAAGCACAAGGTATTTCCTACAATTGTGTTTAGTATTAGGCATGTATTCGGATGTACGATTGATTATGAAGGTTCTCCAAGCCCTCGATATGGCAAAGATAAAAGTGCATTAGTGTCTAAACATGTTTAAATGATTTTTTCGTTGCGCAAAGGTATAAAGCTGAGTCCATGGCTCATAGTGCTAGTGCATTTTTATGTTGAATAAGATGGAGTCCTAGTCATATAATCGAACAGTGGCTTTAATATTGATTATTAGAGTCAATACGAATATATTTATAGCAAAAAATGAGTCATCTATTTGTCAATGATAAGGAGTGAAAGCACAAGGTGTTTCCTATGATTGTGTTGAGTGTTAGGCATGTATCTGGACATACGACTGATTATGAAGGTTCTCCAAGCCCTCGATATGGCAAAGATAAAAGGGCATTAGTGTGTAATCTTGTTTAAAGGAGTTTGTCGTTGCGCAAAGGTACAAAGCTGAGTCTTGGCTCGAAAGAGTGTTTTCAATGTCGTCCTAGTGCATTTTTATCGCGAATAAGATGGAGTTCTATTCATATAATCGAAGAGTGGCTTTAATATTGATTGTTAGAGCCAATACAAATATATTTACAGCAAAAAATGAGTTATCTATCAGTCAATGATAAGGACTGAAAGCACAAGGTGTTTCCTACAATTGTGTTGAGTATTAGTCATGTATCCGAACGTACGATTGATTATGAAGGTTCTCCAAGCCCTCGATATGGCAAAGATAAAAGTGCAATAGTGTCTAAACTTGTTTAAAGGAGTTTGCCGTTGCGCAAAGGTACAAAGCTGAATCCATGGCTCGAAAGAGTGTTCTAGATGTCGTCCTAGTGCATTTTTATGTTGAATAAGATTGAGTCCTAGTCGTATAATTGAAGAGTGGCTTTAATATTGATTATTAGAGTCAATATGAATATATTTATAGCCAGAAAAGAGTCATCTATCAGTCAATGATAAGGACTGAAAACACAAGATGTTTCCTACGATTGTGTTGAGTATTAGGCATGTATCCGGACGTACGATTGATTACGAACAATGACCAAGCCCTCGATATGGCAAAGATAAAACGGAATAAGTGTCTAAATTTGTTTAAAGGAGTTTGTCGTTGTGCAAAGGTACAAAGGTGAGTCCATGGCTCAAAGAGTGTTTTAGATGTAGTACTAGTGCATTTTCATGTTGAATAAGATGGATTTCTCGTCATATGATCGAAGGGTGGCTTTAATATTGATTTATTAGAGTAGATATGAATATATTTATAGCCAAAAATGAGTTATCTATCAGTCATTGATAAGGACAGAAAACACAAGGTGTTTCCTACGATAGTGTTGAGTATTAGGCATGTATTCGGACGTACGATTTATGAAGAAGGTTCTCCAAGTCCTCGATATGGCAAAGATAAAGTGCGTTAGTGTCTAAACCTGTTTAAATGAGTTTATCGTTGCGCAAAGGTACAAGGCTGAGTCCAGGGCTCAAAAGAGTGTTCCAGATGTAGTCCTAGTGCAACTTTTGTTGAATAAGGTGGAGTCCCAGTCGTATAATCGAATAGTGGAGTTAATATTGATTATTAGAGTCAATACGAATATATTTATTGCCAAAAAAGAGTCATCTATCAGTCAATGATAAGGACTGAAAACACAAGATGTTTACTACAATTGTGTTGAGTATTAGGCATGTATCCGGACGTACGATTGATTACAAACATTGACAAAGCCCTCGATTTGGAATAGATAAAAGGGAATAAGTGTCTAAATTTGTTTAAAGGAGTTTGTCGTTGTGCAAAGGTAAAAAGCCGAGTCCATGGCTTAAAAGAGTATTTTAGATGTAGTACTAGTGCATTTTGTGTTGAATAAGATATAATCCTAGTCATATAATCGAAGATGGCTTTAATATTGATTACTAAAGTCAATATGAATATATTTATAGCCAAAAAAGAGTCATCTATCGGTTAATGATAAGGACTGAAAACACAAGATGTTTCCTACGATTGTGTTGAGTATTAGGCATGTATCCGGACGTACGATTGACTACGAATGTTGACCAAGCCCTCGATATGGCAAAGATGAAAGAGAATAAGTGTCTGAATTTGTTTAAAGGAGTTTGTCGTTGTGCAAAGGTACAAAGCTGAGTCCATGGCTCAAAAGAGTGTTTTAGATGTAGTACTAGTGCATTTTTATGTTGAATAAGATGGAGTCCTAGTCATATAATCAAAGCGTGGCATTAATATTGATTATTAGAATCAATACGAATATATATATAGCAAAAAATGAGTTATCTATCAGTTAATGATAAGGACTGAAAGCACAAGGTGTTTCCTACGATTGTGTTGAGTATTAGGCATGTATCCAACGTACGATTGATCATGAAGGTTCTCCAAGCGCTCGATATGGCAAAGATAAAAGTGCATTAGTGTCTAAACTTGATTAAGGAGTTAATCGTTGCGTAAAGGTATAAAGGTGAGTCCATGGCTCAAAACAGTGTTCTAGATGTAGTCCTAGTGCATTTTTATGTTGAATAAGATTGAGTTTCTAGTCATATAATTGAAGGGTGACTTTAATATTGATTATTAGAGTTAATATGAATATATTTATAGCAAAAATTGAGTCATCTATCAGTCAATGATAAGGACTGAAAGCACAAGGTGTTTCCTACGATTGTGTTGAGTATTAGGCATGTATCCGGACATATGATTGATTATGAAGGTTCTCCAAGCCTCGATATGGCAAAAATAAAAGTGCATTAGTGTCTAAATTTTTTTAAAGGAGTTTGTCGTTGTTGAAAGGCACAAAGCTGAGTCCTGACTCGAAAGAGTGTTTTAGATGGAGTCCTAGTTGTATAACCAAAGAATGGCTTTAATATTGATTATTAGAGTCAATACGAATATATTTATAGTCGAAAAAAAGTCATCTATCAGTCAATAATAAGGACTGAAAATACAAGATGTTTCCTACGATTGTGTTGAGTATTAGGCATGTATCCGGAAGTACGATTGATTACGAACGTTGACCAAGCCCTCGATATGGCAAGGTTGAAAGGGAATAAGTGTCTAAATTTGTTTAAAGTAGTTTGTCGTTGTGCAAAGGTACAAAGCTGAGTCCATGGCTACAACGTGTTTTAGATGTAGTACTAGTGCATTTTTATGTTGAATAAGATGGAGTTCTCGGCCTATAATCGAAGAGTAGCTTTAATATTAATTATTAGAGTATATATGAATTTATTTATAGCCAAAAATGAGTTATCTATCAGTCAATGATAAGGACTGAAAACACAAGGTGTTTCCTACGATTGTGTTGAGTATTAGGCATGTATGCGGATGTAAGATTGATTATGAAGGTTCTCCAAGTCCTCGATATGGCAAAGATAAAAGTGCATTAGGGTCTAAACTTGTTTAAAGGAGTTTGTCGTTGCGCAAAGGTACAAAGCTGAGTCCATGGCTCAAAAGAGTGTTCTAGATGTAGTCCTAGTGCATTTTATGTTGAATAAGATTGATACGAATAGGACGTGAGACCCATTGGATATAAGGATCCAAGAACCAAACGTATAGAAATAGGCAGCGGATATCCCAGATCGATGATCTAGTTTGATCGTACCTGGAGCATGAAAGCACCCTGACCCGTTGGCTATATGGACAGCCAAGAACCTTGGTATGGTGAACGCCACAAGATATTGCTCAAGTATCTTGATAAGTTCTAAACAATTGAAACTCTACAAAGAGAATTCAACCTCACAAGAAGAAAGTTTATATTAATTTAAAGTCTGATTTCTACAAATGATAACCATGGCCTTTTATAGGCTTCAAATGGATGCCCAAGGGTCTCAAGAGTTAATTCTAACCTTGGGACTTTAAGAGCATTAAAGTAACACTTTTGACCACATTAACAAGACTCAGAAAAACAAGAATGACCCTTTGAAGGCGGCACAAGATGTCCAGCCCCCTACAAACTCATCTGCCCCCGTTCCCAATCCTCAAGCCGGCATCCGAGCACGTCCTTACTCCGTTCCGCCCTCTCCTCCGTCCAGCCCGACGTGTAGTGATCTCGGAAGTTGCTCCACCACCCCTAAACGCTGATTTAAATCCTTCCCTTGCTGATGGCGGTTTGGCTCCTTCTCCGGCGACTAGTGTCCCTTTGGCTTCTAATGCACCAGCGTCTCACATGGCTGAATTTGAAGGAGTCCCTCCACCTTCCTCTGATCCTAAGGTACCTTCAACCCCTCCTTTGCTTGCCGTTGTCACGGATCCTCTATCCACTCAGCTTTCCTTGACATCCGCTGGCCCCTCTCAAGGTGACTTTTCATCTTCCTTGCCGATGTCCTCCATGGCTGCTCATGTTCCTCTCATGGCTGAATCTGAAGGTGCCCCTCCACCTTCCTCTACTCCTAAGGTACCTTCAGCCCCTCCTTTGCTTGCCGTTGCCGCGGATTCTCCATCCACTCCGCCTTCCTTGACGTCCGCTAGCCCCCCTCAAGGTGACTCTTCATCTTCCTTACCGACGTCGTCCATGGCTGCTCAAGCACCTCTTTCTCCTCCGTTTTTGACTCATTCGGGCATGCCGGAGTTTAGATCTATTCCATTTCAGCTCCCGACGCCTACATCTTCCCCCTTGGATGGATTTGCTTCTACATTTGAAAATTCTTTTCGGAAGACCCTTCGCTTCATTGCACCGGACCGCCAAAATGGCGAGGTCGTGGTTCGGCCCACATTGTCCATTGCCATGGCCGGAGCAAAAAGATAGGCTAACACGGCCGTTGGCTACTTCTTGGGCTGCAAACCAGCCTTCCGGCCGCTCAAAGATTATGTTCACTCGTCTTGGCCGTTTGTTAAAGACGTTGTTGCAACGACAACTGGGTTCTTCTTCGTCACCTTTGAGTCATCCGTTGCCTTGGATGAGGTTCTTGAAGGCGGCCCTTGGCTTTTTAAAGGCCAACCCATCATTCTTCAGCATTGGGTCGCTGGGATGGCCCTCCGGAAGCAGAAACATACCCAAGTCCCCATTTGGATTCGCCTGCGCCATCTCCCTGTCGAGTTCTGGTCGGATGATGGCCTTAGCACAGTTGTTAGTGGTATTGGACGACCTCTCTACACTGACGGCTTCACTAGAGCATGCACGCGGCTGGACTTCGCCCCTGTATGTGTTATGCTTGACTATGACTTCGTCCTTCCACGCCACATTGTGGTTATGATTCCCTCTTTGGATGGTGTTGAAACCCCTTGTCGGGCTGATGTTGAGTACGAATGGCTTCCATCTTAAATGCAGTTCATGTCGATCGCTTGGGCACTCCTCAGCGTCCTGCCCTTCCTCAGTCAAGCTGACCCAGCCCCCCGTTCCGGTGTATGTTCCAAAATCCAATGCTCGTCAGTTGGGTCCTTCGAGCTCTAATGTCCATCCTCATGCCCCACCCTCTGCTGCCGCCACATTGCCTAGCTTGCGGCCGCCCATTCTACCGTCTCCCCCGGCTCCCAGCCGCACTGCTCACTTGCCTCCAACCCCTAGAAAAGACACTCGGCTAGCTACCACGGACAAAGGCAAAGAGATCGCAATCTCCAACTCTTTCCAGGAGCTTGCTAGATCCATTGTTGATGACCCCGGAGTCCCTCCGGATGATCCCACCACTCGGGTGCCCTCTCAGCGTCAGGCCCCCCCCCCCCCCGGTGTTCCATGACCACTTTGCTTGGGATTGATTGTGCATTGTCTCCTTTGTCCAGGATTGATTGTTGTTGATTATGCTTGTTTTTCTTGTTGGGACTGGCTTGTCGCCGTTTTTGCTGTTGTTGTTGTTTTTGCCCTGGATTGATTGATTATTGTTGCCTTCCTGGGCCGTCATTCTTTTGAGGACTGGGCGCTTAGCCTACGTCACTGATGTAACCTTCCCTTTATTTATGCAATTTACCTTTACCTAAAAAAAAAAAAAAACGAATGACCCTTTGACTACTACGATGTTCTTGGCCTTCAATGCTGAAAATAAACTAATTTAGACAAAAATAATGGACTCTCTTTTTGGGCTTGGTGGGTTGGACGAATTTTGTGGCCTCCTTTTATTGAAATGAAGTCTTCAAACCTTGAGCCCAACTATTTAGATGCATTCTAGCCCATCTACTTGAAGAATATTCATCATTGGACCTTCTATTGATTTCTAATGCATTGACCCGTTGATTTCATCAATAAGAATCATCAAAAATTTGTTCATTTTCTTAGCTCTTGCCCTCGTAATTGGACCCCCATTAATTCTCAACGGATCTTCCTTGCTTTGAGTTGTAAGCTTCGGATGGTCCCCATCAAAGATGGAGTCTTAGTCATATAATCGAAGAGTGGCTTTAATATTGATTATTAGAGTCAATACAAATATATTAATAGCCAAAAAAGAGTCATCTATCAGTCAATGATAAGGACTGAAAATACAAGATGTTTCCTACAATTGAGTTGAGTATTAGCCATGTATCCGGACGTACGATTGATCACAAACGTTGACAAAGCCCTCGATATGGCAAAGATAAAAGGAAATAAGTGTCTAAATTTGTTTAAAGGAGTTTGTCGTTGTGCAAAGGTACAAAGCTGAGTCCATGGCTCAAAAGAGTGTTTTAGATGTAGTACTAGTGCATTTTTATGTTGAATAAGATGGAGTCCTAGTCATATAATGGAAGAGTGGCTTTAATATTGATTATTAGAGTCAATACAAATTTATTTATAGCCAAATATGAGTTATCTATCAGTCAATGATAAGGGCTGAAAGCACAAGGTGTTTCCTACAATTGTGTTGAGTATTAGGCATGTAACGGGACGTACGATTGATTATGAACGTTTTCCAAGTCCTTGATATGGCAAAGATAGAAGTGCATTAGGGTGTAAACTTGTTTAAAGGAGTTTGTCGTTGCGCAAGGAACAAAGTTGAGTCCATGGCTCAAAAAGAGTATTCTAGATGTAGTCCTAGTGCATTTTATGTTGAATAAGATGGAGTCCTAGTCATATAATCGATGAGTGGCTTTAATATTGATTATTAGAGTCAACACGAATATATTTATAGCCAAAAAATGAGTCATCTGTCAGTCAATGATAAGGACTGAAAGCACGAGGTGTTACCTACAATTGTGTTGAGCATTAGGCATGTATCCGGACGTACGATTGATTATGAAAGTTCTCCTAGCCCTCGATATGGCAAAGATAAAAGTGCATAAGTGTCTAAACTTGTTTAAGGGAGTTTGTCGTTGCGCAAAGGTACAAGGCTGAGTCCTGGCTCGAAAGTGTGTTTTAGATGTAGTCCTAGGGCATTTTTAGATGTAGTGTCTAAACTTGTTTAAAGGAGTTTGTCATTGCGCAAAGGTACAAACCTGAGTCCATGGCTCAAAAGAGTGTTCAAGATGTAGTCCTAGTGCATTTTATGTTGAATAAGATGGAGTCCTAGTCGTATAATCGAAGAGTGGCTTTAATATTTATAATTAGAGTCAATACGAATATATTTATAGCCAAAAAAGAGTCATCTATCAGTCAATGATAAGGACTGAAAACACAAGAAGTTTCCTACGATTGTGTTGAGTATTAGGCATGTATCCGGACGTACGATTGAGTACGAACGTTTACCAAGCCCTCGATATGGCAAAGATAATACAAAATAAGTGCCTAAATTTGTATAAAGGAGTTTGTCATTGTGCAAAGGTAAAGTTGAGTCCATGGCTCAAAAAAGTGTTCTAGATGTAGTCCTAGTGCATTTTATGTTGAATAAGATGGAGTCCTAGTCGTATAATCGATGACTAGCTTTAATATTGATTATTAGTGTCAATATGGATATATTTATAGCCAGAAAAGAGTCATCTCTCAGTCAATGATAAGGACTGAAAACACAAGATGTTTCCTACGATTGTGTTGAGTATTACGCATGTATACGGACGTATGATTGATTACGAACATTGACCAAGCCCTCGATATGGCAAAGATAAAAGGGAATAAGTGTCTAAATTTGTTTAAAGGAGTTTGTGGTTGTGCAAAGGTACAAAGCTGAGTCCATGGCTCAAAAGAATGTTTTAGATATACTACTAGTGCATTTTTATGTTGAATAAGATGGATTCCTAGTTATATAATCGGAGAGTGGCTTTAATATTGATTATTAGAGTCAATAAAAATTTATTTATAGCCAAAAATGAGTTATCTATTAGTTAATGATAAGGACTGAAAACACAAGATGTTTCCTACGATTGTGTTGTGTATTAGGCATGTATCCGGACGTACGATTGAGTACGAACGTTTACCAAGCCCTCGATATGGCAAAGATAATACGGAATAAGTGTCTAAATTTTTACAAAGGAGTTTGTCATTGTGCAAAGGTACAAAAGCTGAGTCCATGGCTCAAAAGAGTGTTTAGATGTCGTACTAGTGCATTTTTATGTTGAATAAGGTGGAGTTCTAGTCATATAATCGAAGAGTGGCTTTAATATTTATTATTAGAGTAGATATGAATATATTTATAGCCAAAAATGAGTTATCTATCAGTCAATGATAAGGACTGAAAGCACAAGATGTTTCCTATGATTGTGTTGAGTATTAGACAAGTATCCGGACATAAGATTTATTATGAAGGTTCTCCAAGCCCTCGATATGGAAAAGATAAAAGTGCATTAGTGTGTAAACTTGTTTAAAGGAGTTTGTCGTTGCGCAAATATACAAAGCTGAGTCCTGGCTCGAAAGAGTGTTTTAAATGTAGTCCTAGTGCATTTTTATAATGAATAAGATGGAGTTCTAATTATATAATTGAAGAATGGCTTTAATATTGATTGTTAGAGTTAATATGGATATATTTACATCAAAAAATGAGTTATCTATCAGTCAGTGATAAGGACTGAAATCACAACGTGTTTCCTACGATTGTGTTGAGTATTAGGCATGTATCCGATCGCATGATTAATTATGAGGATTCTCCAAGTCCTCGATATGGCAAAGATAAAAGTGCATTAGTGTCTAAACTTGTTTAAAGGATTTTGTCGTTGCGCAAAGGTACAAAGCTGAGTCCATGGCTAAAAAGAGTGTTCTAGATGTAGTCCTAGTGCATTTTATGTTGAATAAGATGGAGAACTAGTCGTATAATCGAAGAGTGGTTTTAATATTGATTATTAGTGTCAATATGAATATATTTATAGCCAGAAAAGAGTCATCTATTAGTCAAATATAAGGACTGAAAACACAAGAAGTTTCCTACGATTGTGTTGAGTATTAGGCATGTATCTGGACGTACGATTGATTACGAACAATGACCAAGCCCTCGATATGGCAAAGATAAAAGGGAATAATTGTCTAAATTTGTTTAAAGGAGTTTGTGTTTGTGCAAAGGTACAAAGCTGAGTCGATGGCTCAAATGAGTATTTTAGATGTAGTACTAGTGCATTTTTATGTTGAATAAGATGGAGTCCTAGTCATATAATCGAAGAGTGACTTTAATATTAATTATTAGAGTCAATACAAATTTATTTATAGCCAGAAAAGAGCCATCTATCAGCCAATGATATGGACTGAAAACACAAGATGTTTTCCTACGATTGTGTTGAGTACTAGGCATGTATCCGGACGTACGATTGATTACGAACATTGACCAAGCCCTCGATATGGCAAAGATAAAAGGGAATAAGTGTCTAAATTTGTTTAAAGGAGTTTGTGGTTGGGCAAAGGTACAAAGCTAAGTCCATGGCTCAAAAGAATGTTTTAGATGTAGTACTAGTGCATTTTTATGTTGAATAAGATGGAGTCCTAATCGAACAGTGGCTTTAATATTGATTATTAGAGTCAATACAAATTTATTTATAACCAAAAATGAGTTATCTATCAGTTAATGATAAGGACTGAAAGCACAAGGTATTTCCTAAAATTATGTTGAGTATTAGGCATGTATCTGGATGTACGATTGATGATGAAGGTTCTCCAAGCCCTCAATATGGCAAAGATAAAAGTGCATTAGTGTCTAAACTTGTTTAAAGGATTTTATCGTTGCGCAAAGGTATAAAGCTGAGTCCATGGCTAAAAACAGTGTTCTAGATGTAGTCCTAGTGCATTTTTATGTTGAATATGATGGAGTCCTAGTCATATAATCGAACAGTGGCTTTAATATTGATTATTAGAGTCAATACGAATATATTTATGGCAAAAAATGAGTCATCCATTTGTCAATGATAAGGATTGAAAGCACAAGGTGTTTCCTATGATTGTGTTGAGTATTAGGCATGTATCCGGACATATGATTGATTATGAAGGTTCTCCAAGCCATCGATATGGCAAAAATAAAAGTGCATTAGTGTCTAAATTTGTTTAAAGGAGTTTGTCGTTGTTCAAAGGCACAAAGCTGAGTCCTAGCTCGAAAGAGTGTTTTAGATGTAGTCCTAGTGCATTTTTATGTTTAATAAGATGGAGGCCTAGTCGTATAATCGAAGAAGGGCTTTAGTATTTATTATGAGAATCAATACGGATATATTTATAGTCGAAAAGAAGTCATCTATCAGTCAATAATAAGGACTGAAAATACAAGATGTTTCCTACGATTGTGTTGAGTATTAGGCATGTATCCGGAAGTACGATTAATTACGAACATTGACCAAGCCCTTGATATGGCAAAGATAAAAGGGAATAAGTGTCTAAATTTGTTTAAAGTAGTTTGTCGTTGTGCAAAGGTACAAAGCTGAGTCCATGACTCAAAAGAGTGTTTTAGATGTAGTACTAGTGCATTTTTATGTTGAATAAGATGGATTCCTAGTCATATAATCAAAGCATGGCATTAATATTGATTATTAGAATCAATACGAATATATTTATAGCCAAAAATGAGTTATCTATCAGTTAATGATAAGGACTGAAAGCACAAGGTGTTTCCTACGATTGTGTTGAGTATTAGGCATGTATCCGGACCTAAGATTTATCATGAAGGTTCTCCAAGCGCTCGATATGGCAAAGATAAAAGTGCATTAGTGTCTAAACTTGATTAAGGAGTTAATCGTTGCGCAAAAGGTATAAAGCTGAGTCCATGGCTCAAAACAGTGTTCTAAATGTAATCCTATTGCATTTTAATGTTGAATAAGATTGAGTTCTAGTCATATAATAGAAGGGTGGCTTTAATATGCATTATTAGAGTTAATACGAATATATTTATAGCGAAAAATGAGTTATCTATCAGTCAATGATAAGGACTGAAAGCACAAGGTGTTTCCTACAATTGTGTTGAGTATTAGGCATGGATCCGGACGTATGATTGATTATGAAGGTTCTCCAAGCCCTCGATATGGCAAAAAATAAAAGTGCATTAGTGTCTAAATTTGTTTAAAGGAGTTTGTCGTTGTTCAAAGGCACAAAGCTGAGTCCTGGCTCGAAAGAGTGTTTTAGATGTAGTCCTAGTGCATTTTTATATTGAATAAGATGGAGTCCTAGTCGTATAATCGAAGGATGGATTTAATATTGATTATTATAGTCAATATGAATATATTTATAGTCGAAAAAAAGTCATCTATCAGTCAATAATAAGGACTGAAAATACAAGATGTTTCCTACGATTGTGTTGAGTATTAGGTATGTATCCGGAAGTACGATTGATTACGAACGTTGACCAAGCGCTCGAATGGCAAAGATGAAAAGGGAATAAGTGTCTAAATTTGTTTAAAGTAGTTTGTCGTTGTGCAAAGGTACAAAGCTGAGTCCATGGCTCAAAAGAGTGTTTTAGATGTAGTACTAGTGCATTTTTATGTTGAATAAGATGGAGTCCTAGTCATATAATCAAAGCGTGGCATTAATATTGATTATTAGAATCAATACGAATATATTTATAGCCAAAAATGAGTTATCTATCAGTTAATGATAAGGACTGAAAGCACAAGGTGTTTCCTACGATTGTGTTGAGTATTAGGCATGTATGCGGACGTAAGATTGATTGTGAAGGTTCTCCAAGTCCTCGATATGGCAAAGATAAAAGTGCATTAGGGTCTAAACTTGTTTAAAGGAGTTTGTCGTTGCGCAAAGGTACAAAGCTGAGTCCATGGCTCAAAAAGAGTGTTCTAGATGTAGTCCTAGTGCATTTTATGTTGAATAAGATTGATACGGATAGGACGTGAGACCCATTGGATATAAGGATCCATGAACCAAACGTATAGAAATAGGCAGCGGATATCCCAGATCGATGATATAGTTTGATCGTACCTGAAGCATGAAAGCACCCTGACCCGTTGGCTATATGGGCAGCCAAGAACCTTGGTATGGTGAACGCCACAAGATATTGCTCAAGTATCTTGATAAGTTCTAAACAATTGAAACTCTACAAAGAGAATTCAACCTCACTAGAAGAAAGTTTATATTAATTCAAAGTCTGATTTTTACAAATGATAACCATGGTCTTTTATAGGCTTCAAATGGATGCCCAAGGGTCTCAAGAGTTAATTCTAACCTTGGGACTTTAAGAGCATTAAAGTAACACTTTTGACCACATTAACAAAACTTAGGAAAACAAGAATGACCCTTTGAAGGCGGCACAAGATGTCCAGCCCCCTACAAACTCATCCGCCCCGTTCCCAATCCTCAAGCCGGCGTCCGAGCACGTCCTTACTCCGTTCCGCCCTCTCGTCCGTCTAGCCCGACGTGTAGTGCTCTCGGAAGTTGCTCCACCACCCCTAAACTCTGATTTGAATCCTTCCCTTGCTGATGGCGGTTTGGCTCCTTCTCCGGCGACTGGGATTGATTGTGCATTGTCTCCTTTGTCCAGGATTGATTGTTGTTGATTATGCTTGTGTTTCTTGTTGGGACTGGCTTGTCGCCTTTTTTGCTGTTGTTGTTGTTGTTTTTGCCCTGGATTGGTTGATTATTGTTGCCTTCCTGGGCCGTCATTCTTTTGAGGACTGGACGCTTAGCCTACGTCACTGATGTAACCTTCCCTTTATTTATGCAATTTAGCTTTACCTAAAAAAAAAAAAAACCGAATGACCCTTTGACTACTATGATGTTCTTGGCCTTCTAATGCTGAAAATAAACTAATTTAGATAAAAATAATGGACTCTCTTTTTGGGCTTGGTGGGTTGGACGAATTTGTGGCCTCCTTTTCTTCAAATGAAGTAGTCAAACCTTGAGCCCAACGATTTAGATGCATTCTAGTCCATCTACTTGAAGAATATTCATCATTGGACCTTCTATTGATCTCTAATGCATTGACCTGTTGATTTCATCAATAACAATCATCAAAGATTTGTTCATTTTCTTAGCTCTTGCCCGCGTAATTGGGCCCCCATTAATTCTCAAAGGATCTTCCTTGCTTTGAGTTGTAAGCTTCGGATGGTCCCCATCAAAGATGGAGTCCTAGTCATATAATCAAAGAGTGGTTTTAATATTGATTATTAGATTCAATACAAATATATTTATAGCCAAAAAAGAGTCATCTATCAGTCAATGATAAGGACTGAAAAATACAAGATGTTTCCTACAATTGTGTTGAGTATTAGCCATGTATCCGGACGTACAATTGATCACAAACGTTGAAAAAGCCCTCGATATGGCAAAGATAAAAGGGAATAAGTGTCTAAATTTGTTTAAAGGAGTTTGTCGTTGTGCAAAGGTACAAAGCTGAGTCCATGGCTCAAAAGAGCGTTTTAGATGTAGTACTAGTGCATTTTTTATGTTGAATAAGATGGAGTCCTAGTCATATAATCGAAGAGTGGCTTTAATATTGATTATTAGAGTCAATACAAATTTATTTATAGCCAAATATGAGTTATCTATCAGTCAATGATAAGGGCTGAAAGCACAAGGTGTTTCCGACAATTGTGTTGAGTATTAGGCATGTATCGTGACGTACGATTGATTATGAAGGTTCTCCAAGTCCTCGGTATGGAAAAGATAAAAGTGCATTAGTGCTAAACTTGTTTAAAGGAGTTTGTCGTTGCGCAAAGTTCTGTCCATGGCTCAAAAGAGTGTTCTAGATGTAGTCCTAGTGCATTTTTATGTTGAATAAGATTAAGTCCTAGTCGTATAATCGAAGAGTGGCTTTAATATTGATTAATTAGAGTCAATACAAATATATTTATAGCCAAAAAAGAGTCCTCCATCAGTCAATGATAAGTACTGAAAACACAAGATGTTTCCTACAATTGTGTTGAGCATTAGGCATGTATCCGGACGTACGATTGATCACGAATGTTGACAAAGCCCTCGATATGGCAAAGATCAAAAGGGAATAAGTGTCTAAATTTGTTTAAAGGATTTGTTGTGCAAAGGTACAAAGCTGAGTCCATGGCTCAAAAGAGTGTTTTAGATGTAGTAGTAATGCATTTTTATGTTAAATAAGATGGAGTCCTAGTCATATAATGGAAGAGTGGCTTTAATATTTATTATTAGAGTCAATACGAATATATATATATAGCCAAAAATGAGTTATCTATCAGTCAATGATAAGGGCTGAAAGCACAACGTGTTTCCTACAATTGTGTTGAGTATTAGGCATGTAACGGGACGTACGATTGATTATGAACGTTCTCCAAGTCCTCGATATGGCAAAGATAGAAGTGCATTAGTGTGTAAACTTGTTTAAAGGAGTTTGTCGTTGCGCAAAGGAACAAAGTTGAGTCCATGGCTCAAAAAGAGTGTTCTAGATGTAGTCCTGGTGCTAGTCGTATAATTGAAGAGTGGCTTTAATATTGATTATTAGAGTCAATACGAATATATTTATAGCCAGAAATGAGTCATCTATCATTCAATGATAAGGACTAACAACACAAGGTGTTTCCTACGATTGTGTTGAGTATTAGGCATGTATCCGGACGTATGTTTGATTACGAAGGTTGACCAAGCCCTCGATATGGCAAAGAGAAAAGGGAATAAGTGTCTAAATTCATTTAAAGGAGTTTGTCTTTGTGCGAAGGTACAAAGCTGAGTCCATAGCTCAAAATAGTATTTTAGATGTAGTACTAGTGCATTTTTATGTTGAATAAGTTGGAGTTCTAGTCATATAATCGAAGAGTGGCTTTAATATTGATTATTAGAGTTAATACGAATATATTTACAGCCAAAAATGAGTTATCTATTAGTCAATGATAAGGACTGAAAGCACAAGGTGTTTCCTACGATTGTGTTGAGTATTAGGCATGTATCCGGACGTACGATTGATTATGAAGGTTCTCCAAGTACTCGATATGGACAAGATAAAAGTGCATTAGTGTCTAAACTTGTTTAAAGGAGTTTGTCGTTGCGCAAAGGTACAAAGCTGAGTCCATGGCTAAAAAGAGTGTTCTGGATGTTGTCCTAGTGCATGTTATGTTGAATAAGATGGAGTCCTAGTCATATAATCGAAGAGTGGCTTTAATATTGATTATTAGAGTCAATACGAATATATTTATAGCCAAAAAAGAGTCATCTATCAGTCAATGATAAGGACTGAAAACACAAAAAAATTTTTTACGATTGTGTTGAGTATTAGGCAAGTATCCGGACGTACGATTTATTACAAACATTGACAAAGCCCTCAATTAGGCAAAGATAAAAGGGAATAAGTGTCTAAATTTGTTTAAAGGAGTTTGTCGTTGTACAAAGGTACAAAGCTGAGTCTATGGCTCAAAATAGTGTTTTAGATGTAGTAGTAGTGCATTTTTATGTTGAATAAGATGGATTCCTAGTCATATAATCGAAGAGTGGCTTTAGTATTGATTACTAGAGTCAATACGAATATATTTATAGCAAAAAATGAGTTATCTACAATAATGACGGGGCTCTTCTCACTTCCCCGAATGAGGTGCAGTCCGAATTCGTGAGCTTTTATGAGCGCTTACTCGGGGGCCCTAGAACACGATCCACCGTCTCACTGAGCCACTTGGTTCCTTTCCTCCGCTTTTCTATCCCTGCTGAGTTAAGCTCTAGAATGACCTGGCCGGTTACACACGGTGACATCAAATCGGCTCTTTTTGACATTCCGGATGATAAATCTCCGGGTCCTGATGGCTTCTCATCTGCTTTCTTCAAAGCTGCTTGGCCCATTATTGGTGATGAATTTGTTGCTGCTATTCGGGAATTCTTCCTCTCCGGGAGAATTCTTAAGCAAATCAATGCCACCATCATTACACTTGTCCCAAAAGTTCAACTCCCGGGGTTTGTGAATGATTTTCGTCCAATCTCTTGCTGTAATATCCTCTACGAGGTCATCTCTAAGATCATTTTTCAGCGCATCAAACTAGTCCTTGAGCACATTATCAGCCCGTCACAAAATGCCTTTATTCCAGGAAGAAGAATTTTGGACAACATCCTTCTTGCCCAAGAGCTATTCAGCGGGTACAACCGGAAAAGTGGTCCTCCTAGAGCCGCGCTTAAAGTTGACCTTCGGAAAGCTTTTGATCTCTAGAGTGGGACTTCATTATTGCAGTACTTTGACTATTCCAATTCCCGGATATCCTCATTGCATGGATTGAGGAATGCATTTCACCACTTCATTCTCCATTTGCCTCAACGGTGAGCCCCACGGATTTTTCCAAGGTAGTAGGGGACTTCGACAGGGAGATCCGCTCTCCCCCTACCTCTTCGTCTTATGCATGGAAGTCTTTCATCTCCATTTCCAAAAATCTATTGCTGAAAAACCCTTTGCATTTCACCTGCAATGCAAGGAACTGGGCCTCTTCTGTCTTCCTTTGCTGATGACCTTATCCTCTTTTGCCGTGCGGAAGCCCCCTCGATCCAGGTTTTCAGTGACGCCCTGGAATAGTTATCTCTTGCCTCGGGCCTTTAGGTTAACCGTGACAAAAGTCAACTTATCCTCTCTAAGTCGGCTGAGCCCCTGCGCCCCGACCTCCATCATATACTTGGTTTTCAAGCTGGTGTTCTCCCTCTCAAATATCTTGGTCTCCCCCTTCTGCACTCCCACCTCACTTTACATAACTGTCAACCTTTGCTCCAAAAGATTGATAAGCGTATCGCGGGCTGGGCGGGTACTCCCCCTCTCTTTTGCAGGAAGAGTCCAACTCATCAAATCGGTCCTCTCTTCTCTTCACACCTATTGGAGCTCGGCGTTCTTCCTTCCAAAAGGAGTCATTAAAATTATTGAGAAGAAATTCCGTAAATTCCTTTGGCAAGGGCATTCTGATAGAGGTTATGCAAAAGTCGCTTGGGAACAAGTGTGTCGACCAAAAGATGCGGGAGGTCTTGGAATTAGACCTATTGCTCCCTTAAATCAATCCCTTATGATCCGGCATTTATGGGATGTCCTTCAGCGCTCCCCCCACTCAATTTGGGCTCAATGGATTTGGCAATATCGGCTTCGGAAAGCAACTATTTGGACTATCTCCCCGACTATTGGGTCTTGGAGTTGGCGCAAAATGATTCGGCTTCGTCATTTTCTTCTGAATGGGGTTCGTTTTCAGATTGGCTTGGACCCTCAATTCCAACTTTGGCAGGACCCTTGGCACCCCCTGGGCGTTCTCATTCACCGGTTTCCCCAGGGTCCCGCTATCACCGGCATCCCGCTCGATGCATCTTTGGGGCCTGTCATCCGTTCGGGGCAATGGAACTGGTCTATCACAAATTTTGAACTTTTTGATATCTTGGCTTCTCTCCCTCCGATCTCCCCTGGACCCTCCCGGATTCTTTGGAGCTCCCATAACGGTTCACTCTCTAACTCGGACGCTCTGGGCATCTTCCAACCCCCCGGACCGAAGGTGGAGTGGTCTTCCTCTTTCCATGGCCCTTTCCGCATTCACCGAAATCTTTTTATTCAGTGGCTCGCTATTAGAGAGCGTGTCTCTACCATGGATAAGCCTTGGTGCCCTCCGGATTCTTGGGAGTGCGTCCTCTGTAATTCTGGAATGGCTGAGAGCCACGCTCACCTCTTCTTTGAATGCACTTTCTCCCGGAGATGCCTCTCCCTTCTTAGACAGCGTACCAAGATTCAATGGCCTCATTCTTTGTGGATTTTAGGCATCAGATGGGCCTCCATTCGATGGCGTGGTAAGCATATCATTAACGCAGCATACCGTGCCACTCTTGCCTCGCTTGTCTATCACATTTGGCGCGAGCGTAATGCTCGTAGATTCCAAAACTCCTCCCTTTCAGTTAATGCTTTGGTGGATCTTGTTCTTGAGCAGGTATGCACTCGCATCCGCGGTGATGACTTGAAGCCCACACTTCAAACTTTTGCCCTTTTCTGCCTTTGGCGTATCCCATGGAGCCACCCTGTTGAATAATTGCTGGTTCTTGTCGGTTGTTGATTGTTGTTGACCGTTGTTTTTTTTTTTTTTTTGGGTTGGCTTGTTGATTTTCCCCTTTGTTGTTTTGGGTCGGCTTGCTGCCGTGATTGGTCTGTTCTTTTGTTTTTTCTGCCATTGATTCCGCTTTGGAATGGCTTGTTGTTGTGTTTTCCTCTTTTGCCCCTTGTTGTGATTGGCTTGTTGATGTTGCTTTGTGCCTAGGATCGCTGAATCGCTGTTGCCTTCCTGGGAACACTCTCCGGACAGGGCTGTTTTTGCCTTTGTCATTGTTGTAAACACTCCTTTTTTTACGAAATTTACATTTACCTAAAAAAAAAAAAAGAGTTATCTATCAGTTAATGATAAGAACTGAAAGCACAAGGTATTTCCAATGATTGTGTTGAGTATTAGTCATGCATCCGGTCATACGATTGATTATGAAGGTTCTTCAAGCCCTCAATATGGCAAAGATAAAAGTGCATTAGTGTCTAAACTTGTTTAAAGGAGTTTGTCATTGCGCAAAGGTATAAAGCTGAGTCCATGGCTCAAAACAGTGTTCTACATGTAGTCCTAGTGCATTTTTATGTTGAATAAGATGGAGTCCTAGTCAAATAATCGAAAAGTGGCTTTAGTATTGATTATTAGAATCAATACGAATATATTTATAGCCAAAAAATGAGTCATCTGTTAGTCAATGATAAGGACTGAAAGGACAAGGTGTTTCCCACGATTGTGTTGAGTATTAGGCATGTATCCGGGCATAATCGATTATGAAGGTTCTCCAAGCCCTCGATATGGAAATGATAAAAGTGCATTAGTGTCTAAACTTGTTTAAAGTAGTATGTTGTTGCGCAGAGGTACAAAGTTGATTCCTGGCTCGAAAGAGTGTTTCAGATGTAGTCCTAGTGCATTTTTATGTTGAATAAGATGGAGTTCTAGTCATATAATAGAAGAGTGGCTTTAATATTGATTATTAGTGTCCATACGAATATATTTATAGCAAAAAATGAGTTATCTACCAGTCAATGAAAAGGACTAAAAGCATAATGTGTTTCCTACGATTGTGTTGAGTATTAGGCATGTATCCAGACGTACGATTGATTATGAAGGTTCTCCAAGTCCTCGATATGGTAAAGATAAAAGTGCATTAGAGTCTAAATTTGTTTGGAGTTTGTCGTTGCGCAAAGGTACAAAGTTGAGTCCATGGCTCAAAAGAGTGTTCTAGATGTAGTCCTAGTGCATTTTATGTTGAGTAACATGGAGTCCTAGTCGTATAATCGAAAAGTGACTTTAATATTTATTATTAGAGTCAATACGAATATATTTATAGCCAAAAAAGAGTCATCTATCAGTCAATGATAAAGACTGAAAACACAAGATGTTTCCTACGATTGTGTTGAGTATTAGGCATGTATCCGGACGAACGATTGATTACGAACATTGACCAAGCCCTCGAAATAGCAAAGATAAAAGGGAATAAGTGTCTAAATTTGTTTAAAGGAGTTTGTCGTTGTGCAAAGGTACAAAGCTGAGTCCATGACTCAAAAGAATGTTTTAGATGTAATACTAGTGCATTTTTATGTTGATTAAGATGGAGTTCTCGTCATATAAGTGGCTTTAATATTGATTATTAAAGTCAGTACAAATATATTTATAGCCAAAAATGAGTTATCTATCCGTCAATGATAAGGACTGAAAGCACAAGGTGTTTCCTACAATTGTGTTGAGTATTAGGCATGTATCCGGTCGTACGATTGATTATGAAAGTTCTCCAAGCCCCCGATATGGCAAAGATACAAGTGCATTAGTGTCTAAACTGGTTTAAAGGAGTTTGTCATTGCGCAAAGGTATAAAGCTGACTCCATGGCTCAAAACAGTGTTCTAGATGTAGTCCTGGTGCATTTTTATGTTGAATAAGATAGAGTGCTAGTCGTATAATTGAAGAGTGGCTTTAATATTGATTATTAGAGTCAATACGAATATATTTATAGCCAGAAATGAGTCATCTATCATTCAATGATAAGGACTAACAACACAAGGTATTTCCTACGATTGTGTTGAGTATTAGGCATGTATCCGGACGTATGATTGATTACGAAGGTTGACCAAGCAGACAACATGGCAAAGATAAAACGGAATAAGTGTCTAAATTTGTTTAAAGGAGTTTGTCGTTGTGCAAAGGTACAAAGCTGAGTTCATGGTGCAAAAAGAGTGTTTTTGATGTAGTACTGGTGCATTTTATGTTGAATAAGATGGAGTTCCAGTCATATAATTGAGAAGTTGCTTTAATATTGATTATTAGAGTCAATACGAATATATTTATAGCCAAAAAAGAGTCCTCTATAGTCAATGATAAGGACTGTAAACACAAGATGTTTTCTACGATTGTGTTGAGTATTAGACATGTATCCGGACGTACGACGAACGTTGACAAAGCCCTCAATATGGCTAAGATAAAAGTGAACATGTGTCTAAATTTGTTTTAAAGGAGTTTGTCGTTGTGCAAAGGTACAAAGCTCAGTCCATGGCTCAAAAGAGTGTTTTAGATGTAGTAGTAGTGCATTTTTATGTTGAATAAGATGGATTCCTAGTCATATAATCGAAGAGTGGTTTTAATATTGATTATTAGAGTCGATACAAATATATTTATAGCCAAAAATGAGTTATCTATCAATTAATGATAAGGACTGAAAACACAAGGTATTTCCTACGATTGTGTTGAGTATTAGGCACGTATCCGGTCGTATGATTGATTATGAAGGTTCTCCAAGCTCCCGATATGTCAAAGATAAAAGTGCATTAGTGTCTAAACTTGTTTAAAGGAGTTTGTCATTGCGCAAAGGTATAAAGCTGAGTACATGGCTGAAAACAGTGTTCTAGATGTAGTCCTAGTGCATTTTTAAAAATGCACTAGGACTACATCTAGAACACTCTTTTGAGCCATGGACTCAGCTTTGTACCTGCACAACGACAAACTTCTTGAAACAAACTTAGACACTTATTCCTTTTTATCTTTGCCATATCGAGGGCTTGGTCAACCTTCGTAATCAATCGTACATCCGGATACATGCCTAATACTCAACATAATCGTAGGAAACACCTGTGTTTTCAGTCCTTATCATTGACTGATAGATCACTCATTCTGGCTGTAAATATATTTGTATTGACTCTAATAATCAATATTAAAGCCACTCTTCGATTATACGACTAGGACTCCATCATATTCAACATAAAAATGCACTAGGACTACATCTGGAACACTCTTTTGAGCCATGGACTTAGATTTGTACCTTTGCGCAACGACAAGCTCCTTTAAACAAATTTAGACACTAATGCACTTTTATCTTTGCCATATCGAGGGCTTGGAGAACCTTCATAATCAATTGTACATCCGGATACATACCTAATACTCAACACAATTGTGGGAAACACCTTGTGTTATCAAACCTTATCATTAACTGATAGATGACTCATTTTTGGCTATAAATATATTCGTATTGACTCTAATAATCAATATTAAAGTCACTCTTCAATTATACGACTAGGACGCCATCTTATTCAACATAAAAATGCACTAGGACTACATTTAGAACACTCTTTCGAGCCATGGACACAGCTTTGTACCTTTCCGCAACGACAAACTCCTTTAAACAAGTTTAGACACTAATGCACTTTTATCTTTGCCATATCGAGGGCTTGTAACCTATGTCTGAACAATTTTGAAGTTTTAATAAAACCTTGATGAATAAGAAATGAAACGATTAAATTGGATTTTAATCGGGTCCTTCTTTTCTTGGGAAGAAATTAATTCCTTTTATTAGATGAAAGGAATTATTCTAATAAATTAGATTTATTGAAAATTAAATTAATGGGCTTGGAATAAATATTTATATTTGATATATTTATTTATTACCTTTTGGATTATTTAAATGAGATTTAAATATTCCATTAAATTAATCAATGGTTGAGATTAAAGAGAGGAATCAATGGCTAGGATTGGTTTGAAGTCTTCAAAGAGTAGGAATTAGAAGAGGAATGGGATTCCTCCTCTATAAATACTCTTATGTGTTCTCTTTGAAAGAGATGATGAAAAAATTGAAGCACACACACACACACCACTCGGCCTGTCCTCTCTCTCTCTCTCTCTCTCTTGGCTGAACCCTCTCCCTCTCTTTCCAAAGAAACTCTTCCAAGCTCTTTTGTTCTACAATTGAACTCTAAGGGGGGTTGGTCTCGTTAATCAATAACGTTCGATCAATCCGTCCTCTCCAAATAAACATACTTGTTCTTTCGCTAGCACGAGGATCAAGATACGTGGGCAGATTGCGTGTACGAATTAGAGGGTCTCCCATTCGAGATCTTGGAGCAAAACGGGGAACAACGCGAGTACCGGCTTGAAGAAGAAAATGACAATTGGTAGGTTTCCGGTTTAGAAATTTCGTCCCCTTTTTCTTTAAACCTATGGCCTCCATGAAGGTTTTGTATGTTTTATTATTCATGAGATATACCGAATGCCCGGGAGTTTCAAGGGAACACCCCTTGAACGTGTTTATTTTTCTTGTTCATAGCATGTTTAAATTCTTGCAAAATTTGAATTATACCGCGTTTTCGCATTTGCGCTACTCCCGGGCCGATCCACACGCCTTTGCTAGGCTTTCAGTGGTATCAAAGCCCGGTTCGGTGTACAGGCCTAGGGTTTTGTGTGCGTTTAAAGCATGAAAACGTGTATGGCATGATTTATTTAATTCTTGATGTTATAATTATCAAGCATGTCGTTTTCTTGTCTTTAACCATGTATGATTTATTGGTGCTATTGGTATTCTTGTTTTTCTTGGAAAACGGGGGGCAGAAAAATAAAACGGAAGAAAACGCCACACGCAGCCAGCCGGCGGCTGACCGCACACGCAGTGCGCTCAGGCAAGGCGCGCGCACAGGCAGAGGAGCCTGCACGCGGCAGCCCCGCCAAGCGGGCACAGCGCGCGGGGATCCGCGACCGGCATGCGCGCAGCCGGACGCCAAGCGCGGACACATGGCCGGGCGCGCGCGCGCACACAAGCAGGGAAGCCCGCGCGCGCGCCCCTGGCCAGTGCGTCGGAGCGCGGCTAGGGAGGCCGCGCGCACACGCCCGGCGGGCGTGCCCGATGCGCATGCGCGCGCATGGCCTGCGCGCAGGATGCGCACGCAGGTGGCGCGGCAGGATGGCGAGCGCGGGCAGAGGTGCCTGCGCGCACCACCGTGCGCAGCACAGCCGACCAGGCGTGCCCTGCGCGCGCACGGACAGCAGGCTAGGCCTGCTGGCCTGTGTGCGCCGGCAGACACCGCCGATGGCGGCGGCCGGTTGATTATTTACATTTTCCTGTTATTTAATTTTTTGGATAATTTTGAAATTTTGGTTTTATTTAATTTTGCATGTTTTCTTAAAGAACGTTATTTGGAAGGTTGTTGTATTGGATTTGGAATCCCGGGGTATTACTCACCTTCAAATAATGAGAAAGGGTCTTCCTAAACGAGAAAGGATATTACCAATGATTATACCATGTTTTTCATACATAACTCGTTTCTTTATCATTGGATGATGTGATTGGATATCATGGATTATATGCATATGTTTATGTGATTGGATATCATGTAATTATGTGCGTTTGTTGAGAACGGATGATCACGAGCCCTAGACTGAATGTATGGTTTAAATTTGTGTTGGGCCTGTGTGCCTCTTTTACTTTCTCTTTCTCCTCTTCTAGTTTCCTTGGAATAATAAGGCATTCTATCTCCTCCTATTGTACTCCCCCCGGGTTTTTGCTGGGGTTTCTTTTTACATATGTAATGAGAGTAGTATAGGAGTGAGGTTTTTTATTTTATGTATTTGGTGGAGATGAAGGATGGTCCACATGGAGAGCCCAGAATGGAGGATCCAAGACGTTTCCATGGAGATTTGAAAGAGAAAAAAGACCAAGGCCCATCAGCATGTTGATCGGGTTGCTATTAAATGTAATAGTGTAGGACCAACCCTAGATTGACCATAGATCCACTGCGGGCTCAGTGGGTCATCCAACAGGGGCGTGCTAGGCTTTAATTTTGCATGTGGCTTTTATGGTGAATGAATGGTTTATTTATCATATTATTGTTATGGGATGCAAACTTTAATTATGCATTATGGATGAATGTGTATGTGTATGGGATCTCGGTCATTTACAACTCTCACTTGGTTGGACCAAAGTTCAAAATATTAGACCCTTTACAAATGGACATGGACTCTAGGAGTTCGTCCATGCCTTCCAATCCATGGCATAGTGAGGAAGTTGATTAGGTCGATAGCGTGGTCTCACGAGTCGTGGCACGGCTATCGTGCTTAAAAGAAGCTGCACTATGTCATGAACGAAAAGTAGACTGTTGTTACCTGTCTCATGAGTCGTGGAGGTAGCAGTGGGTCTATGATTCGGTTGATTGGGTCGGGTCTAACGCCCAAATAACGTGATTCGCTTGGAGTCCTCGGGATCACGTGAAAGGGTGGGGCAATTATCTTGGAAATCTCGTGGAACGAGAATGGTATGGTATACCTCCCACAGGATTCTTCCCATGCGAATCGTAAAAGCGGGGTATGGGGAAAATCGCTGTGGATCCCAAGCCCACTAGGAAAGGGTGTTTCCCGAAAACAACGTTTGAGAGTGTCGTGTTTTCGTATAAATAGTGGGAGCATTAAATGACTAAAGCCCAAGTGTTTAATTATTTATCAAAACTTCCGTCTTTTAAAATTCTGCTGATCGTAGTTCTGTTCTTTTAAATGTAGATTTAAAAATGTCTAAGAGCCCATTATCAACCATGCTTGAGACCAACAAGTTTAATGGAACCAATTACAATGACTGGTTGCGCAATCTTAGGATAGTCCTAGATTACGAGAACCAAGGCTATGTCATGGACAAGCCGTTCCCTAGGACCTTGCCGGAAGGATCCACGCCAGAAGAACGTGAGACGTTCGAGACTTGGCATAAGGATAATCGGAAAGTCCGTAGCATCATACTTGTCTCGATGACGAATGAGATTCAGAAGCAGTATGAAAGGCTAAACGATGTCCCTTCCATTATGGCTCGCCTGAAGGATTGCTATGCAATCCCGGACCGGCATACTAGGTATGTCGCGACGAAGGCGTTCTTTGGAACTAAAATGACCGAAGGGTCCTCTGTACAAGAGCATGGGGTCAAGATGCTTACCTTGGTGGAAAAACTCGAGGACCTCAAGGTAGGGCTCGATAACAAGACGTACATAGATGTGATCCTTCAGTCTCTCTCACCCTCCTTCGACCAATTAATTGTTAACTATAACATGAACACACTTGAGAAGGGTATTCATGAGTTAATCAATATGTTGGTGCAATACGAGGCAACGACCAAAAAGTCTACGTCGTCGGTATTGTTTGGAGATGCTTCGACTTCCAAGACGAAAGGCAAGGGTGCCGGACGTTGGAAAAAAAGAAGGGAAAGGGAAAAGCCGTCAAAGCAGCTACCAACACAAAGAGTGTTCCAATTGCCAAAGTGGAGACAGGCAGAAAGGGGAAGGTTGGCTCAAAGCAACAGTCGAGAGCATATGACATATGTATCAATTGTCGTGAGAAAGGGCATTAGAAGAGGGATTGCCCCAAACTCCTCTCCAAACAAGGTATCTTTGTGATTTAGGTTAATATGGTTACTAAACACTGCCTCTTGGGTATTAGATATCGGCTGTGGAGCTCACATTTTCAATGATTTGCAGGTGCTGAAAAGAAGCAGAAAACTGATTAGCGGGGATATGATCCTAAAGCTTGGGAATGGCAAGGCCATCTCGGCAGAAGCAGTAGGATCCGCCACTCTAGTAGTTAGTGATCGCATTAGTATAGAATTAGTGCAAGTTTATTATGTACCTAGCATGATTAGAAACATCATTTCCATTCCGTTGTTAGACAATAGTGGATATGAGTTTATGATCAATAAAAATTGCTTTAATTTGATGAGGTGTGGTATTGCTCATCTGCTTGGTATGCTAAATAACGCGGCCTCTATATCTTACAACAAACGAACTTCGTTCTAAACGCTCAACATAAACGTAAAATAGATAATAACGGGAATGCTCAACTGTGGCACGCAAGGCTAGGTCACATTTCCAAGATAGGATGAAGAAATTGGTAGACTCAAAGAACCTAGAGGTAGGGGACTTGAGTGAGCTACCAACTTGCGAATCCTGTCTCAGAGGAAACATGACCAAAAGACCCTTTGTAGGACAAAGCAGGCTTGCAACAGGTCTGTTGGACTTGTTCCATACAGACGTATGTGGACCACTAAGGACGCAAGCCCGAGGTGGGTTCTCCTACTTCATAACCTTCATCGATGATCATTCACGGTATGGTTATGTATATCTAATAAGGTACAAGTCTGAAGCTTTTGAGAGGTTTAAAGAATTCAGACTTGAAGTTGAGAACCAAACTAGCTGCAAAATTAAACTCCTACGGTCGGACCGAGGCGGAGAATACCTTAGCACTGAGTTCCTTAATTATCTTAAAGAAAACGGTATAATCTCTGAATGGATACCTCCCGGGACACCACAGTTGAATGGGGTCTCTGAAAGGAGGAATCGAACCCTGTTGGACATGGTCCGATCCATGATGAGTTTTACCAAATTGCCCTTGTTCTTTTGGGGCTACGCATTGGAGACTGCGGCCAAATTGTTAAATTTGGCGCCAACCAGTGTATTGACCCAAACGCCATATGAGATATGCCACGGCAAGCCTGCGTCCTACAACTACTTGAAAGTGTGGGGTAACCCTGCATACGTCAAGAAGTTAGTGGGAGACAAGCTAGAATCAAAGTCTAGTTTGTGCAGGTTCGTTGGATACCCCAAGGAAACTACAGGTTATTATATCTATGACCCCTTGGAACAAAAGCTATTTGTTTCAAGGAACGCAGTATTCTTGGAACAAGGTTTTCTAGAGGATATTCAACCTGATGAACTGATCCTTGAGGAGTCAAGTGATGCAAACTAGTCATCAGTAGACGCCGCGGATTCCTCACTTAGAGGATTCAGGATAGATACCCAGAAGGATGACCAACCTCGAGAAGTTCAGCATGCTAGGCATGAAGGACGACCCCAGGAAGGGCCAGCCCCGATACCTGAACCGCCGGCTCGCATACAGTCAGTGCCCACAGTCACCACTGACGTTCCCGTTCTCGGTAGGTCAGCTAGAGAGTCACGACCTCCTATAAGATACGGCTTTCTAAACACGACCAGTCTATTGGATAAGGATCCTAAGACATACGGAGAAGCGATGTTTGACATCGACTCCGGGAGATGGCTTGAGGCCATGAAAACCGAAATGGACTCCATGAATGAGAACCAAGTCTGGACACTTGTAGACCTACCCAAGGGGTTAAGCCAGTTGGCTGTAAATGGGTCTATAAGTGCAAACTTGGCATTGATGGAGAAGTCACAACCTTAAAGGCTAGGCTAGTAGCAAAAGGGTACACTCAACGACCCGGGGTCGATTTTGAGGACACCTACTCGCCAATAGCCATGGCTAAATCCATTTGGATCCTGCTTGCCATAGCAGCATGGTATGACTATGAGATATGGCAGATGGACGTGAAAACTGCCTACCTTAATGGTTTCGTTGAGGAAGAGATCTACATGGATCAGCCGGAGGGTTTCACGATTACCAGAGAAGAACAGAAAGTCTGTCGTCTCCAGAAGTCCATCTATGGCCTCAAACAAGCATCCCGGAGTTGGAACATTCGCTTTGACGAAGTCATACTGGGTTATGATAAAAAACGAACCCGACCCTTGTGTATACAAGAAGGTCAGTGGGAGCTCTATAGTGTTCCTAGTGCTTTATGTGGATGACATTCTGCTCATAGGAAATGACGTTAGAATGTTGGGTAACACGAAAGCATGGTTATCAACTCAATTTTCCATGAAGGATTTGGGTGAAGCCTCCTACATTCTTGGCATCCAGATTGTCGGGGACAGATCTAAAAGAATGTTAGGACTAACCCAAAACTCGTATGTGGAGAAAGTCCTAAAAAGGTTTCGGATGGACAACTCCAAACGAGGATTCCTTCCCATTAGGCATGGGATCAAGTTGTCCAAGAAACAGTCTCCGCAGACTAATGAGGAACTTGAAAAGATGAAAATCATTCCCTATGCTTCTGTCGTAGGAAGTATCCAATATGCGGTCCACTACACTAGACCTGACATCGCTTACGCCTTAAGTGTAACAAGCAGATATCAGTCCTGTGCAGGAGAGGCACATTGAAATGCGGTCAAGGGCATCCTTAAGTACCTGAGGAGGACTAAAGAAATGTTCTTAGTCTATGGCAATGGAGAACTGATCCTGGAAGGCTTTAGCGATGCTAGCTTCCAGGCAGATGGCGATGATGCCAAGTCTCAATCCTGGTTATGTATTCAGGCTCAATGGAGAGTGGTAGCATGAAAAAGTTCAGCAAGCAATCACTGCTGATTCCACCACTGAGGCCGAATACATAGCAGCTTCAGAAGCTGCCAAAGAAGCGGTTTGCATGAGAAACTACATCCAAGAGTTGGGTGTGGTGCCTAGCATCGCCGAGCCCGTTGTCATCTTTTGTGATAACAACGGAGCTATAGCATAAGCAAAGGAACCGAGATCTCATCACCGATCCAAACACATTCTTAGACGCTACACCTTCTAAGAGAAATGGTGGGAAGAGTCAGTTCGGATGGATCGAGTCAACTCAGCAGACAACACAGCAGATCAGCTGACAAAGCCTATGTCACAGAGCGCTCATACGCAACATCTTGAGAAGATGGGGATTAGGCATATGGGCGATTGGCTTTAAAGGTCAAGTGGGAGATTGTTAGAATAGGTGACCATGTAGCCAATCTTGTTAGGCGAATTGTAAACTATGTCTGAACAATTTCGAAGTTTTAATAAAACCTTGATGAATAAGAAAGTGAAATTCATTTGGCGCATAGTTTGTCTGTGTTCACTTTAACTGCTTTATAACTGTTCGCTAAACAAACAAAGCCCACAAACTGAAATCACATTTCGGGGACTGGGACTACGTTTGGAGGTAGGTCCATGAAATTAGTTCCGCTGAATCAGTCTGAAAATCTCCAAGTTAAGGAATTTCGAAAATGGGTACCGAGATTCCACTTGAGACTTGCACTAAGCATCTGCTGTCGTGTTTCATCGACGGGTGACGAGGGTCGTCTAAGCAGTGTTAGTGGGTCGGCCTGCTAGGGAGCGGCTGACGTGACTCGCGGGAACCGTCTTACGGAGGACCTTGAGTAGGGTCGGCTAGGTATGACGTGAGTTCCCGGTTCCAACGGTACAGTTCAAATCCTTTAACTTGAGGAATTGCTGAGTTTACCTGTACATCGAGACTATATCTTAGGTATGGTGAGAGATTGACAAAATGCAGTTGAGTAGTCATAAGCCATGTCTAGTGCAGCCACGGTGTACAACGTGACAGTAGTTTCCAAGAAAGGATCTGTCTCCTCAAAGAGTGTTGACAGTAGTGTCTCACAATACTCTGTGTCTTGTCCCTAAAATCTGTGACCACAGTAACTGAATAGAAGGGAAGGATTCCCTGCGGCGTTTGGTAAAGGACAGACCGACACTTAGGTCCAAAATGGGTACCTACATATGACGTATTTAATTTGGAATTAAATATTTGGAGAAAAGGAATGATTAAATTGAATTTAATCAGGTCCTTCTTTTCTTGGGAAGAAATTAATTCCTTTTATTAGATGAAAGGAATTTATCTAATAAATTAGATTTATTGGAATTTAATTTAATGGGCTTGGAATAAATATTTATATTTGATATATTTATTTATTGCCTTTTGGAATATTTAAATGAGATTTAAATATTTCATTAAATTAATCAATGGTTGCGATTAAAGAGAGGAATCAATGGCTAGGATTGGTTTGAGCAAGAAGCTAGATGTTGACTAGGTCAAATCCTATTCAAAGAGGAGTCTTCAAAGAGTAGGAATTAGAAGAGGAATAGGATTCCTCCTCTATAAATACTCTTAAGTCTTCTCTTTGAAAGAGATGATGAAAAAATTGAAGCACACACACACACACACACACACACCACTCGGCCTATCCTCTCTCTCTCTCGGCCGAACTCTCTCCCTCTCTTTCCCAAGAAACTCTTCCAAGTTCTTTTGTTCTACAATTGAACTCTAAGGAGGGTTGGTCTCGTTAATCAATAACGTTCGATCAATCTGCCCTCTCCAAATAAACATACACTTGTTCTTTCGCTAGCACGAGAACCAAGATACGTGGGCGGATTGCGTGTGCGAATTAGAGGGTCTCCCATTCGAGGTCTTGGAGCAAAATGGGGAACAACGCGAGTACCGGCTTGAAAGACGAAAACGACAATCGATAGGTTTCTGGTTTAGAATTTTCGTCCCCTTATTCTTTAAACCCTATGGCCTCCATGAAAGTTTTGTATGTTTTATTATTCATGAGATACACCGAATGCCTGGGAGCTTCAAGGGAACACCCCTTAAACGTGTTTACTTTTCTTGTTCATAGCATGTTTAAATTCTTGCAAATTCTAATTATACTGCGCTTCTGCATTCGCGCTACTCCCGGGCCGATCCACACGCCTTTGCTAGGCTTTTCACTTTGTACCTTTGCCCAATGACAAACTCCTTTAAACAAATTTAGACACTAATGCACTTTTATCTTTGCCATATCAAGGGCTTGGAGAATCTTCATAATCAATCGTACGTCCGGATATATGTCTAATACTCAACACAATCTTAGGAAACACCTTGTGTTATCAGTCCTCATCATTGACTGATATATGACTCACTTCTGGCTATAAATATATTCGTATTGACTCTAATAATCAATATTAAAGCCACTCTTCGATTATACGACTAGGACACCATCTTATTCAACATAAAAAATGTACTAGGACTACATTCAGAACACTCTTTCGAGTCATGGACTCAGCTTTGTACCTTTCGCAACGACAAACTCCTTTAAAACAAGTTTAGACACTAATGCACTTTTATCGCCATATTAAGGGCTTGGAGAACCTTCATAATCAATTGTACGTCCGCTTTGTACCTTTGCGCAACGACAAACTCCTTTAAAAAAATTTAGACACTTATTCCCTTTTATCTTTGCCATGTCGAGGGCTTGGTCAACTTTCTTAATCAATTGTACGTCCGGATACATGCCTAATACTCAACACAATTGTAGGAAACACCTTGTGTTTTCAGTCCTTATCATTGACAGATAGATGATTCATTTTTTGCTATAAATATATTCGTATTGACTCTAATAATCATATTAAAGCCACTCTTCGATTATACGACTAGGAATCCATGTTATTCAACATAAAAAAGCACTAGGACTACATCTAGAACACTCTTTCGAGACATGGACTCAACTTTGTACCTTTGCGCAACGACAAACTCCTTTAAACAAGTTTAGACACTAATGCACTTTTATCTTTTCCATATCGAGAGCTTGGAGAACCTTCATAATCAATCGTACGTCCGGATACATGCCTAGTACTCAACACAATCGTAGGAAACACCTTGTGCTTTCAGTCCTTATCATTGACTAATACATGACTCATTCTGGCTATAGATATATTCATATTGACTCTAATAATCAATATTAAACCCACTCTTTGATTATACGACTAGGACTCAATCTTATTAAAAATAAAAGTACACTAGGACTACATCTCGAACACTCTTTTGAGACATGGATCAGCTTTGTAGCTTTGCGCAATGAAAAACTCCTTTATACAAGGTTAGATACTAATCCACTTTTATCTTTGCCATATCGAAGGCTTGGGAACCTTCATAATCAATCGTACGTCCAGCTACATGCCTAATACTCAACACAATCATAGGAAACACCTTGTGCTTTCAGTCCTTATCATTGACTGATAGATAACTCATTTTTGGTTTTAAATATATTCGTATTGACTCTAATACTCAATATTAAAGCAACTCTTTGGTTATATGACTAGGACTCCATCTTATTCAACATAAAAATGCACTAATACTACATCTAAACACTCTTTTGAGCCATGGACTCAGCTTTGTACCTTTGCACAACGACAAAATCCTTTAAAACAAATTTAGTCACTTATTCCCTTTTTTCTTTGCAATATTGAGGGTTTGATCAACCTTCGTAATCAATCATACGTTCGGATACATGCCTAATACTCAACACATTCGTAGGAAACAACTTGTGTGTTCAGTCATTATCATTGACTGATAGATGGCTCATTTCTGGCTATAAATATATTCGCATTGACTCCAATAATCAATATTAAAGCCTCTCTTCGATTATAAGACTAGGACTCCATGTTATTCAACATAAAAATGCACTAAGACCTACATTTAGAACACCCTTTCGAGCCATGGACTCAGCTTTGTACCTTTTCGCAATGACAAACTCCTTTAAACAAGTTTAGACACTAATGCACTTTTATCTTTTCCATATCGAGGGCTTGGAGCACTTTCATAATCAATCGTACGTCCGAATACATGCCTAATAACTCAACACAATGTAGGAAACACCTTGTGCTTTCAGTCCTTATCATTGATAGAAAGATGACTGCGTTTTGGCTATAAATATATTCGTATTGACTCTAATAATCAATATTAAAGCCACCCTTCGATTATATGCTAGGACTCCATCTTATTCAACAAAAAAATGCACTAGGACTACATCTAGAACACTTTTGAGCCATAGACTCAGGTTTGTACCTTTGCGCAATGACAAACTCCTTCACACGAGTTTAGACACTAATGCACTTTTATCTTTCCCATATCGAGGGCTTGGAGAACCTTCATAATCAATCATACGTCCGGATACATGCCTAATACTCAACACAATTGTAGGAAACACCTTGTGCTTTCAGTCCTTATCATTGACTGATAGATGACTCACTTTTGGCTACAAATATATTCGTATTGACTCTAATACTCAATATTAAACCCACTCTTTGGTTATATGACTAGAACTCCATCTTATTCAACATAAAAATGCACTAGGACTATATGTAGAATACTCTTTTGAGCCATGGACTCAGCTTTGTACCTTTGCGCAATGAAAAACTTCTTTAAACAAGTTTAGACATTAATGCAGTTTTATCTTTGCCATATCGAGGCCATGGAGAACCTTCGTAATCAATCGTGCGTCCGGATACATGCTTAATACTCAACACAATCGTAGGAAACATCTTGTGTTTTCAGTCCTTATCATTGACTGATGGATGACTCATTATGGCCATAAATATATTCGTATTGACTCTATTAATAAATATTGAATCAACTATTCGATTTTACGACTAGGACTCCATCTTATTCAACATAAAAATGCACTAGGAGTAGATCTAGAACACTCTTTTGAGCCATGGACTCAGTTTTGTACCTTTGCGCAACGACAAACTCCTTTAAACAAATTTTAGACACTAATGCACTTTTTATCTTTGTCATATCGAGGGCTTGGAGAACCTTCATAATCAATCGTACGTCTGGATACATACCTAATACTCAACACAATCGTAGGAAACACCTTGTGTTATCAGTCCTTATCATTGACTGATAGATGACTCATTTCTGGCTATAAATATATTCGTATTGACTATAATAATCAATATTAAAGCCACTCTTCGATTATACGACTAGGACGCCATCTTATTAAATATAAAAATGCACTAGGACTACATTCAGAACACTCTTTCGAGCCATGGACGCAGCTTTGTACCTTTTCGCAATGACAAACTCCTTTAAACAAGTTTAGACACTAATGTACTTTTATATTTGTCATATCGAGGGCTTTGGAGAACCTTCATAATCAATTGTACGTCCAGATACCTGCCTAATACTCAACACAATCGATTGTAACACCTTGTGCTTTCTGTCCTTATCATTGACTGATAGATGACTCATTTTTGGCTATATAATTATATTCGTATTGACTCTAATAATTAATATAAAAATCACTCTTTGATAATATGACTAGGACTCCATCTTATTCAACATAAAAATGCACTAGTACTACATCTAAAGCACTCGTTTGAGCCATGGACTCAGCTTTGTACCTTTGCGCGACGACAAACACTTTTAAACAATTTTAGACACTTATTTGCCATATCGAGGGCTTGGTCAACTTTTGTTATCAATCATACTTCCGGATACATGTCTAATACTCAACACAATTGTAGGAAACACCTCGTGTTATCAGTCCTTATCATTGACTGATAGATGACTCATTTCTGGGTATAAATATATTCATATTGACTCTAATAATCAATATTAAAGGCACTCTTCGATTATACGAATAGGACGCCATCTTATTCAACATAAAAATGCATTAGGACTATAGTTAGAACACCCTTTCGAGCCATGGACTCAACTTTGTACCTTTTCGCAACGACAAACTCCTTTATACAAGTTTAGACACTAATGCACTTTTATCTTCTCCATATCTGCTTGGTTCATAATCAATTGTATGCCCAGATACATGCCTAATACTCAACACAATCGTAGGAAACACCTTGTGCTTTCAGTCCTTATCATTGACTGATAGATGACTCATTTTTGGCTACAAATATTTTCATATTGACTCTAATAATCAATATGAAAGCCACTCTTCGATTATATGACTTGGATTCCATCTTATTCAACATAAAAAATGCACTAGTACTACATCTAAAACACTCGTTTGAGCCATGGACTCAGCTTTGTACCTTTGCGCAACGACAAACTCCTTTAAACAAATTTAGACACTTATTCCCTTTTATCTTTGCCATGTCGAGGGCTTGGTCAACTTTCATAATCAATCGTACGTCCGGATACATGCCTAATACTCAACACAATCATAGGAAACACCTTGTGTTTTCAGTCCTTATCATTGACCGGTAGATGACTCATTTCTGGCTATAAAAATATATTCGTATTGATTCTAATAATAATCAATATTAAAGCCACTCTTTGATTATACGACTAGGACTCCATGTTATTCAATATAAAATGCACTAGGACTACATCTGGAACACTCTTTCGAGCCATGGACTCAACTTTGTACCTTTGCGCAACGACAAACTCCTTTAAACAAGTTTAGAAATAAGATGGAGATCTAGCAAACAAAAAATGGCTGAAAATTCTTTCCAACCTCTCTCATTGCACTTCACACACTTTCCCCTCTCATAAAAAACACTCTCCACCTTCTTCCTCCACCGCCATTGAAGGAGGATTAGGCGAGTATGAAGATGATCATTTAATTGGTTAAGATGAGAGCGCAACCCCCAAGGGATCCTCAATGTTGGAGGAGGATCTTGAGAGATTTTGAAAGGACTTCAACTTGGCTGATTTTTTTTCTCTTGCGGCTAAAATCATTGACAAAAGATGACTCCCATGGCTTAGAAGCTTTGAAGCTTGTCAAAGAATCATGGCAAGCAAAGTTTGGCTCCCTCCCGGTGGAATCTTCTCGGATTTTGGTAGCTCCACCAGCCCTCAAGCCACCTCCGAGCATGAACTCACCCCATATCACCTCCCTCTTGAGCCAAGGCGTGCTAGAAGAAATGTCTCTCACATTCCGCCGGCGAACTCGCGGGTAACTCTTCATATTCCACCGCCGCCTGCTAGGGTTTTTGAGACAAACCCTTTGGCTACTGAAACATGGTGCCTCTTCGCCTTCCTTGGGGACTGTTGGAGGCCTTTTCACCTCCATTACTCATGTTGAAAACGTCCAAAAAACTGGTTCACTTTCGCCGGCTGTTTGCTCCCTTCCCGCGCCATTGTGCATGGAGTCTGAAAGCCTAGCAAAGGTGTGTGGATCGGCCCGGGAGTAGCGCGAATGCGGAAGCGCGGTATAATTAAAATTGCAAGAATTAAAACATGCCATAAACAAGATTAAAATAAAGACGTTCAAGGGGTGTTCCCTTGAATCTCCCGAGCATTCGGTGTATCTCATGAATAAAAACATACAAACAATTCATGGAGGCCATAGGGTTTAAAGAAGAGGCGAAAACATTAAATCGGAAACCTACCCGGTTGTCGTTTTCGACTTCAAACCGCTACTCGCGTTGTTCCCCATTTTGCTCCAAGATCTCGAGTTTGAGACCCTATGTACACGCAATCCGCTCAAGTATCTTGATCCTCGAGCTAGTGAAACAACAAGTGTATATAATATTTGGAGAGGTCGGATTGATCAAACACTATTTAATTAACGAGATCAACCCTCCTTTTGTTCAATTGTATAACACAAAAGAGCACAAGAGAGTATCCTCCAGGGAAAGAGGAGAGGGAATGGCCGAGAGAGAGGGAGAGGCCGGCGGTGGTGTGTGTATGTGTGTGTTTTAGAGTGTCATCATCTCTTCCAAAGTGAAGAGTTAGGAATATTTATAGAGGAGAAATCCTATTCCTCTTCTAATTCCAACTCTTTGGAAGACTGCTCTTGGAATAGGATTTGACTAGGACAAATCCTAGTCAATTTCTAGCTTCTTGGTCAAACCAATCCTAGCCATTGATTTCCCTCTTCAATCTCAACTATTCATTAATTTATGGAGTATTTAAATTTAATTAAATAATACACAGGGCAATAAATAAATATCAATATTTCTTTTAAGCCATAAATTAATTTCCCATAAATCCAATTTATTAGATAAATTTCTTTCATATGATAAAAGGAATTAATTTCCCAAGATAAGAAAGACACGATTAATTTAATTTAATCGTTCCATTTTTCTCCAAATATTTAATTCCAAATTAAATACGTTATGTGTGCGGTTTGTGTGTGATTCTTTAGGTTCACCTTCAGCTAGACTTGGTCGGATTCCTCGAATCCGCCCGTCACCATGGGTGGCTGTCTAGCAATGGTCTATGGCACTAGAGACTAGGTGAATATGCGTGGGGATGAACATGTAGGCTCTACAGTACATCTATCCTTCCGTCTACAGTCTCACCACTTAGGGTTAGGGCATGAATATGCGTGGTATTCTTGGACCTAAGTGTCGGTCTGTCCTACACCAAACGCCGCAGAGAATCCTTCCCTTCTGTTTCAGTTATTGTGGCCACAGATTTTAGGGACAAGACACAGAGTATAGTGAGACGCTACTATCAACGCTCTTGACAGGAGACAGATTCTTTCTTGGAAACTACTGTCACGTTGCACACCGTGGCTACACTAGATATGGCTTATGACTACTCAATTGTATTTTGGCAATCTCTCACCATACCTAAGATACAGTCACGATGTACAGGTAAACTCAGCAATTCCTCAAGTCAAAGGATTGACCTATGCCGTTGGAAACTGGGAACTCTCATCATACCTAGCCGACCCTACTTAAGGTCCTCTGTAAGACGGTTCCCGCGAGTCACCTCAGTCAGCCGCTCCCAGCAAGTTTTGACCCACTAACACTGCTTAGACGACCCTCGTCACCCATTGATGAAACAAGACAGCAGATGCTTAGTGCAAGTCTCAAGTGGATTCTCGTACCCATTTTCGAGATTCCTTGACTTGGAGATTTTTCAGACTGATTCGGCGGAACTGATTTCATGAACCTACTCCAAGCGTAGTCCAGTCCCGAAATGTAATCTCAGTCTATGGGCTTTGTTTTGTGTAGTGAACAGTTATAAAGCAGTTAAAGTGAACACAGACAAAGCATGAGCCAGATGAATTTCACTTTCTTATTCATCGAGATTTATTAAAACTTTGAAATTGTTCAGACATAGGTTACAATTCGCCTAATAAGATTGGCTTCATGGTCACCTATTCTAACAGAGTCTCCATCTCTGCCTTTGAGCGTTAGACCAGCAGCATCTCCTTCATACCTTGATGCTCTTAGGGGCTGCTCCAGCAACTATACACATAGAAACTCTCCCTTGCAGCCGGACAAGGCTAATAATGGTTCACTCTTGGCCACTATCTGTCCTCCTCTACACAGCAATCAACCTTCAGCTTTTGATTCAGCTCATAACTCACCTCCAATCAACACTCATGCTGAAAATGAAGGTAATCATGCCTCTCCTCCCTCTTACATGCAAGATTCATCTATCATTTTGGCTGGAAAAAGTGCTCCAGTTGCTCCTGTTATTCCTAATGATTTGATTAATGGTATGTCACCGGCTGCCCTGGTTGTTTTTGCTGGTTCTCCGGTTGCTCCAGACCTTTGTATTGATCCATCTGAAGATTTTGATTCGGCTGCGCCGTTCTTGCCTAATTCATATTCTAAATTGAAAATTCCGAGTGGTCTTAATTTGTCTTTGGGGCTGAATACTCGTCATGATGCCTTCGCTTCCTCTTGTGAGCAATCGAAAAAGAAGTCCTTGCGGTTTATTCCACCGAAAACTCCAAAACGGAGAAGTTATTGTTAGGGCCCTCTCTTGACATGATAAAAAATGGTTTCTAAACGGTGGGAAACTACAGCAGTTGGATATCTCCTTGGTCGCAAACCTCCTTTCTTTCCCTTCCGGGACTTCATTCACGCGAATTGGCCCGGTATCAAAGAAGTGACAGCCACTACCAACGGTTTTTTCTTCTTCACTTTTGAAAATGCTTCGGCTATGGATGAAATTATTGAGAGCGGTCCTTGGCTCTTCCAGGGACAGCCCATTGTTCTTCAACGATGGGAACCCGGAATGGTCTTAAGAAAGCAAAGCCACACTCAAGTCCCTGTTTGGATCCGCATTTGGCATCTTCCTGTTGAACTATGGACGGATGAGGGTTTGAGTACCATTGCTAGCAGTATTGACAAACCACTTTACTGCGATGCTATCACAAAGGCATGCACGAGACTGGACTTTGCTCATGTTTGCGTTATGCTTGCTTACTCCTCCACTCTTCCCAAGCACATTATCATCATGATCCCTTCAGAGGACGGATCAGAATCTCCATGCCGAATTGATATTGAATATGAATGGATTCCTCCTAAATGTCGAACATGTTGCTTCCTCGGTCATTCAGCCAAGGCTTGCCCTTCATTGAAGAAGCCGACAAAACAACCGCCGCTATCTACATTTCGAAACAAGCCCCTCTCGAACTACACCTTCCGAGAATGCTCCGATTGGCACCTTTTTAGAACAAACACAATCAGAAACTCCCAGTTGCTCCTTCCAACCCTCGGGCCTCATCTCCCATGGATTCATCGGCCTGCACTCTCTCTGATGCTCCAGCTCCTTTTGATCACTCCTGTTGGGCAACTGCCGACGGCCTTCCTCCACCCCCAGTTGGAAACATGAGAGCATGCCCACCCATAATCCTTTTTGATGCTCTCGGTGAGCTGCCTCTTGACTCTGATTTGACCTCCCCAGGCCCTAACAGACGCAGCCCCCCGTAATGTTACAAATGATTAGAGCAACCGCTTGGAATGTGCGGGGTCTTAACCGCCAAGACCACCAACAAGCTGTTGCCTTGCTTGTCCATGAATTTCGGCTTCATCTTATTGGTCTTCTTGAAACACGGGTCTCCCACTCCAATATTAATCGAATAAAGGTACGCTTACTCCCCAATTGGAGCTGGTTTATTGACTTTTCTGGGCCCGGTAACCAATTGTGGATTGCGTGGAATAATTCTGAACTTGATATTGATGTTGTTGACTCCAGGCGTCAATTTGTGCATTGTCGTGTCACCATGCATTGCTCGCATGATATTTGCTTTATTACCTTTACTTACGGTGCAAATGATTCTATCGCTCGCCGCAATCTTTGGTCTAAATTGTATGAACTATCTTTATCTGCTGTTCATTATCCTTGGCTTGTCTTCGGTGATTGCAATGTTGTTGTTGACTTGAGTGAAGTCTGTGGTGTATCGGGGGATATTCGAATGGGTATGGAGGAATTTAACAATTGCATCTCTTCCTCCGGTTTATTGCATCTTCCCACCTCTGGAGCGTGCTTCACTTGGCATAATTGTAGTGACGGGGCTCGCAACCTTTGGAAGCGCCTTGACCGTGCTCTGGTTAATGATGAATGGCTTTCTAAATGGCCTGGATCATCTGTCATTTGGCCGTGAAACCATTCCCCTCTTGTTCTCCAGGGACATGCTTCTTCTCCCCCCGTCTACCATGTTCCAATTTGACATCTTCTTAACAGCTTGTCATGGTTTTCTCCTGGAAGTTGGTAGGATTTGGGCTGTTGTACTCAGTCAGGAGGAAACTCAAGCTCCTTAATCCTATTTTCCGTCGTTTGAGGAAGGAAAAGGGTGACTTATCGGCCAATGTCAAAATGGCTACGGAATTCTTATCAATTGTCCAGATCCACTTGCTCCGTCTTCATCATCAACCACTCCTTCTACAGATTGAGCGCCTGTGCAAAATCCTTGTTGCTCGTGCTACTTTTCTTGAATTGGAGATGCTTAAACAAAGATCCAAAATGCTTTGGCTTAAATGGGGTGATGATTGCTTGAAACTATTCTTCCGGAAAGTGGCTGCTAGACGTTCAGTGCTCTGCGTCTTCCAAATTCACAAAGATGATGGGGCTCTTCTCACCACCCCAAATGAGGTGCAGTCCGAATTCGTGAGCTTTAATGAGCGCCTCCTCGGCGGCCCTAGAAGACGATCCACAATTCTCTCCGAGCCACTTGGTGCCTTTCCTCCGCTTTTCTATCCCCGCTAAGTTCAGTTCTAGCATGACCCGCCTGGTTTCACATTGTGACATCAAATCGGTTCTTTGACATCCCAGAAGATAAATCTCTAGGCCCAGATGGATACTCAGCCGCTTTCTTCAAAGCTGCTTGGCCCATTATTGGAGATGAATTCGTTGCTGCTATTCGGGAATTCTTTCTCTTCGGTAGAATTCTAAAGCAAATCAATGCCACCATTATAACCCTTGTCCCAAAAGTTCAAGTCCCGGGGTATGTGAATGAGTTTCGTCCAATCTCTTGTTGTAATATCCTCTACAAGGTCATCTCTAAGATCATTGTCCAGCGCATCAAACCAGTCCTTGAGCACATCATCAGCCCATCACAGAATGCCTTTATTCCAAGAAGAAGAATCTTGAACAACATTTTTCTTGCTCAAGAGCTCTTCAATGGGTACAACCGGAAAAATGGTCCTCCAAGAGCCGCACTTAAGGTTGACCTTAGGAAAGCTTTTGACTCTCTTGAGTGGGATTTCATTCTTGCAGTCCTTCGACTGTTCCAGTTCCTCGATATCCTCATTGCATGGATTGAGGAATGCATTTCCACCACTTTGTTCTCCATTTCCTCAACGAAGAGCCTCACAGATTTTTTCAAGGTAGTAGGGGACTTCGGCAGAGAGATCCGCTATCTCCCTACCTTTTCGTCTTATGCATAGAAGTCTTTCATCTCCAGCTCCAAAAGATTATTTCTGAAAAGCCCCTTTGCATATCACCCGCAATGCAAGGAACTAGGTCTCTTTTGTCTTTCCTTCGCTGATGATCTTATCCTCTTTTGTTGTGCGGAAGCCCCCTCAATCCAAGTATTCAGTGACGCCCTGGAATGGTTTTCTCTTGCCTCGGGCCTTCAGGTTAACCGTGACAAAAGTCAACTTATTCTCTCTAAATCAGTTGAGCCCCTGCACCCGGATCTCCATCATATCCTTGGTTTTCAAGCTGGTGCTCTTCCCCTCAAATATCTTGGTCTTCCCCTGTTACACTCCCGTCTCACTATCCATAACTTTCAACCTTTGCTCCAAAAGATTGATAAGCGGATCGCCGGCTGGGCGGGTATTCCCCTCTCTTTAGCAGGAGGAGTCCAACTCATCAAATCGGTCCTCTCTTCTCTCCACACCTATTGGAGCTCCGCCTTCTTCCTTCCGAAAGGAGTCATTAAACTTATTGAGAAGAAGTTCCATAAATTCCTCTAGCAAGGGCATTCTGATCGAGGATATGCAAACGTCGCTTGGGAACAAAAGTGTCGACCAAAAGATGAGGGAGCTCTTGGAATTAGACCTATTGCTCCATTAAATCAATCCCTAATGATCCGGCCCCTCACTCAATTTGGGCTCAATGGATTTGGCAATATCGACTTCGTAAAGCAACTATCTGGACTATCTCCCTGACTATTGGGTCTTGGAGCTGGCGCGAAATGATCAGGCTTCACCATTTTCTGCTGAACGGGGTTGTTTTGAGGTTGGCTTGGACCCTCAATTCCAACTTTGGCAGGACCCTTGGCACCCTCTTGGTGTTCTCATTCACCGGTTTCCTCGGGGACCCGCTATCACCGACATCCCTCTTGATGCATCTTTGGGGTCTGTCATCCGATCGGGGCAATGGAACTGGTCTATCACAACTTTTGAACTTCTTGATATCTCGACTTCCCTCCCGCCGATTTCCCCTGGACCTTCTCAGATTCTTTGGAGCTCCCATAGTGGAACACTCTCTAACTCGGATCCTTTGAGCATCGTCTAACCCCCCCGGTCCGAAGGTGGAGTGGTCCTCCTTATTCCACGGCCCCTTCCGTATTCACCGTAATCTTTTCATTCTGTGGCTTGCTATTAGGGAGCGTCTCTCTACCATGGATAAGCCTTGGTGCCCACCGGATTCTTGGGAGTGCGTCCTCTGTGATTCTGGAATGGCTGAGAGCCACTCCCACCTCTTCTTTGAATGCTCTTTCTCCCGGAGATGCCTTTCCCTTATTAGACAGCGTACCAAACTTCAATGGCCTCACTCTTCGTGGACTTCTAGCATCAGATGGGCCTCCATTCGCTAGCGTGGTAAACACATCATCAATGTAGCCTACCGTGCCTCCCTTGCTTCGCTCGTTTATCACATCTGGCGTGAGAGTAATGCTCGTAGATTCCAAAACTCCTCTCTGACAGTTAATGCTTTGGTGGATCTTGTTCTTGAGCAGGTACGCACATGCATCCGTGGTGATGACTTGATGCCCTCGCTTCAAACTTTTGCCCTTTTTCACCTCTGGCGTATCCCATGGAACTCTGAATGATCCTGTTGGAGCTTCTCCACTGAATGATTGATGGAATTTGTTGATTGCTGATTTGGGTTGGCTTATTCATTATCTCTTCTTATTGCTTGGGGCCGGCTTGCTGCCGAGATGGTTTTTGTTGTTGTTGTTGTTGTTGGCCTTATGTTGTAATCTGTCATTATGATCGCTGTTGGGTTGGCTTGTGGTTGTGGTTACACATTTGTCCCCTTGTTGAGGTTGGCTTCTTGATGTTGCTTTGTGCCCAAGATTGCTTGATTTTGTTGCCTTCCTGGGACAACTTTCTGGACAGGGTGCTTTGCCTATGTCATGGTTGTAAACTCCTCCTTTATTTATGAAATTTACATTTACCTAAAAAAAAAACAAGTTTAGACACTAATGCACTTTTATCTTTGCCATATCGAGGGCTTGGAGAACCTTCATAATCAATCGTACGTTCGGATACATGCCTAATACTCAACACAATCGTAGGAAACACCTTGTGCTTTCAGTCCTTATCATTAACTGATAGATGACTCATTTTTAGCTATAAATATATTCGTATTGACTCTAATACTCAATATATAAGCCGCTCTTTAATTATATGACTAGGACTCCATCTTACTCAACATAAAAATGCACTAGGACTACATCTAGAACACTCTTTTGAGCCATGGACTCAGCTTTGTACCTTTGCGGAACGAAAAACTCCTTTAAACAGGTTTAGACACTAATGCACTTTTTTTTTTTACCATATCGAGGGCTTGGAGAACCTTCATAATCAATCGTACGTTCGGATACAAGCCTAATACTCAACACAATCGTAGGAAAACACCTTGTGCTTTCAGTCCTTATCGTTGACTGATAGATGACTAATTTTTTGCTATAAATATATTCGTATTGACTCTAATAATAAATATTAAAGCCACTTTTCAATTATATGACTAGGACTCCATCTTATTCAACATAAAAATGCATTAGGACTACATCTAAAACACTCTTTTCAGTCATGGACTCAACATTGTACCTTTGCACAACGACAAACTCCTTTAAACAAGTTTAGATACTAATGCACTTTTATCGTTGACATACCGAAAGCTTGAAGAACCTTCATAATCAATCGTACGTCCGGATACACGCCTAATACTCAACACAAGCGAAGGAAACACCTTGTGCTTTCAGTCTTTATCATTGACTGATAGATGACTCATTTTTTGCTATAGGTATATTCATATTGACTCTAATAATCAATATTAAAGTCACTCTTCGATTATATGACTAGGATTGCACCTCATATAACATAAAATGCACTAGCACTACATCTAGAACACTCTTTTGAGCCATGGACTCTACTTTGTACCTTTGCGCAATGACAAACTCCTTTAAACAAGTTTAGACACTAATGCAATTTATCTTTGCCATATCAAGGGCTTGGAGAACCTTCATAATCAATCGCACGTCCGGATATAAGCATAATACTCAGCACATTCGTAGGAAACACCTTGTGCTTTCTTTATCATTGACTGATAGATGACAAATTTTTGGCTATAAATATATTCGTATTGACTCTAATAATCAATATTAAAGCCACTCTTTGATTATATGACTAGGACTCTATCTTATTCAACTTTAAAATGCACCAGTACTAAAAACACTCTTTTGAGCCATGGACTCAGCTTTGTACCATTGCACAATGACAAACTCCTTTAAACAAGTTTAGATACTAATGTACTTTTATCTTTGCCATATCGAGGGCATGGAGAACGTTCATAATCAATCGTACGTCCGGATACATGCCTAATACTCAAGTCAATCGTAAGAAACACCTTGTGCTTTCAGTCTTCATCATTGACTGATAGATGACTCATTTATTGCTATAAGTATATTCGTATTGACTCTAATAATCAATATTAAAGCCACTCTTTGATTATATGACTAGGACTGCATCTTATTTAACATAAAAATGCACTAGAATTACATCTAGAATACTCTTTTGAGCAATGGACTCTACTTTGTACCTTTGCGCAATGACAAACTCCTTTAAACAAGTTTAGAAAGTAATGCACTCTTATCTTTGCCATATCGAGGGCTTGGAGAACCTTCATAATCAATCGTACGTCCGGATACAAGCATAATACTCAACACAATCGTAGGAAACAACTTGTGCTTTCAGTCCTTATCGTTGACTGATAGATGACTAATTTTTGGCTATAAATATATTCGTATTGACTCTAATAATTAATATTAAAGCCACTCTCCAATTATGTGAATAGGACTCCATCTTATTCAACATAAAAGTGCATTAGGACTACATTCTAAAACACTCTTTTGAGTCATGGACTCAGCTTTTTACCTTTGCGCAACGACAAATTCCTTTAAACAAGTTTAGATACTAATGCACTTTTATTGTTGACATACCAAGGGCTTGGAGAACCTTCATAATCAATCGTACGTCAGGATACATGCCTAATTCTCAACAAAATCGTAGAAAACACCTTCTGCTTTCAGTCCTATCAATGACTAATAGATGACTCATTTTTAGCTATAAATATATTCGTATTGACTCTAATAATCAATATTAAAGCCACTCTTCAACTATTTGACTAGGACTCCATCTTATTCAATATAAAAATTCACTAGGACTACATCCAGAACACTCTTTCGATCCATGGATTCAACTTTGTACCTTTTCGCAACGACAAAATTGCTTTAAACAAGTTTAGACACTAATGCACTTTTATCTTTTCCATATGAGGGCTTGGAGAACCTTCATAATCAATCGTACGTCCGGATACAAGCATAATACTCAACACAATCGTAGAAAAACACCTTGTGCTTTCATTATCATTGAGTGATAGATGACTCAGTTTTTGCTATACATATATTCGTATTGACTCTAATAATCAATATTAAAGCCACTCTTCGATTATATGACTAGGACTACATCTTATTTAACATAAATGCACTAGGACTACATCTAGAACACTCTTTTGAGCCATGGACTCTACTTTGTACCTTTGCGCAATGACAAACTCCTTTAAACAAGTTTAGACACTAATGCACTTTTATCTTTGCCATATACTCAACAAATCGCAGGAAACACCTTGTGGTTTCAGTCCTTATGACTAATTTTGGGTATAAATATATTCGTATTGACTCTAATAATTAATATTAAAAGCCACTCTTCAATTATAGGACTAGGACTCCATCTTATTCAACATAAAAATGCATTAGGACTACATCTAAAACACTCTTTGAGTCATGGACTCAGCTTTTTACCTTTGCGCAACGACAAATTCCTTTAAACAAGTTTAGATACTAATGCACTTTTAATGTTGACATACCGAGGGCTTGGAGAACCTTCATAATCAATCGTACGTCCGGATACATGCCTAATACTCAACACATTCATAGAAAACACCTTCTGCTTTCAGTCCTTATCATTGACTGATAGATGACTCATTTTTGGCTATAAATATATTCGTATTGATTCTAATAATCAATATTAAACCCACTCTTCGATTATATGACTAGGACTCCATATTATTCAACATTAAAATGCACTAGTACTACATCTAAAACACTCTTTTGAGCCATGGACTCAGCTTTAACCTTTGCACAACGACAAACTCCTTTAAACAAGTTTAGATACTAATGTACTCTTATCTTTGCCATATCGAGGGATTGGAGAACCTTCATTATCAATCGTACGTCTAGATACATGCCCGATACTCAACTCAATCGTAGGAAATACCTTGTTCTTTCAGTCTTTATCACTGTCTGATAGATGACTCATTTTTTGCTATAAATATATTCGTATTGACTCTAATAATCAATATTAAAGCCACTCTTCAATTATAGGACTAGGACTCCATCTTATACAACATAAAAATGCATTAGGACTACATCTAAAACACTCTTTTGAGTCATGGACTCAGCTTTGTACCTTTGCGCAACGACAAACTCCTTTGAACAAGTTTAGATACTAATGCACTTTTAATGTTGACATACCGAGGGCTTGGAGAACCTTCATAATCAATCGTACGTCCGGATACATGCCTAATACTCAACACAATCATAGAAAACACCTTCTGCTTTCAGTCCTTATCATTGACTGATAGATGACTAATTTTTTGCTATAAATATATTCGTATTGACTCTAATAATAAATATTAAAGCCACTCTTCAATTATATGACTAGGACTCCATCTTATTCAACATAAAAATGCATTAGGACTACATCTAGAACACTCTTTTGAGTCATGGACTCAGCTTTGCACCTTTGCACAACGACAAACTCCTTTAAACAAGTTTAGTGATGTGAACACCGAGGGCATCCAACGAGCTAAAGAAATTCAAGATCAATTGGACCAAGACTTAACCTTTGGAAGTGGGCCAATGACAAGAGGAAGGTTGACGAGAATGCAAGAAGCAATTCAAGCCCAATCCAACTTAATATTTGTTAATGGGATCAAGTCACAATTGGAGGCCCAACATGAGTGCTTAATTTCAATAATTCAAGCCCAAGGAAGCCCATAATAAGAGCCCATTTTCGTCGATGTGCAGCCTTGTGGTCAAAGAAGACTTCTCAATTACATTCAAAGTGCATTTCTCACATACAAAGCACCAATTTTCGGATTCACATGGAAGTCAAAGAGTTTTACTCGTTTTTGACCAAGAATGCATAGGTTTTAGTCATATTTTGACTAATTATTGAATGTACATCCACCAAGGAGTCACTTGGGATATGTGTGGTCAATTTGGAAGTGTTTTAGGCCTATAAAAGGCATGTATCAGCATGCAAACGGGAACAACCAAGATTTATCCAAGTTTAAGAAATATTGAGAGAGAGTTCTCATATTTTGAAGAGTTTATATCCTATTTTCAGCTTTAGTGAAACCTTGCTTTGTCAATCTAGCATATTAGGTTGGTGATTCAAATTCACAAAGCCCCCAATTCGTGCTTGACCCAAGTGTGTCGTTGTGTGGATTGGTTTACCCGTGCTCGTGGTTGGTTGAATGTTCTAAGTAGCAGGTCACGTTCATATAACGTTGGTTGGCTATTTGCATTCCTCAGCTCACGGACCTTTTTATCCATTGCAAGCCTACGTCGTGAAGATCGGGCCACCCATGGTCAATACCATATCATTTAGATACTAATGCACTTTTATCGTTGACATACCGAAAGCTTGGAGAACCTTCATAATCAATCGTACGTCCGGATACACGCCTAATACTCAACACTAGCGTAGGAAACACCTTGTGCTTTCAGTCTTTATCATTGACTGATAGATGACTCATTTTTTGCTATAGGTATATTTGTATTGACTCTAATAATCAATATTAAAGCCACTCTTTGATTATATGACCAGGACTGCATCTTATTTAACATAAAAATGCACTAGGACTACATCTAAAACACTCTTTTGAGCCATGGACTCTACTTTGTACCTTTGCGCAATGACAAACTCCTTTAAACAAGTTTAGACACTAATGCAATTTATCTTTGCCATATCGAGGGCTTGGAGAACCTTCATAATCAATCGCACGTCCGGATACAAGCATAATACTCAGCACAATCGTAGGAAACACCTTGTGCTTTCTTTATCATTGACTGATAGATGACAAATTTTTGGCTATAAATATATTCGTATTGACTCTAATAATCAATATTAAAGCCACTCTTCGATTATATGACTAGGACTCTATCTTATTCAACTTTAAAATGCACTAGTACTACATCTAAAACACTCTTTTGAGCCATGGACTTAGCTTTGTACTATTGCACAACCACAAACTCCTTTAAACAAGTTTAGATACTAATGTACTTTTATCTTTGCCATATCGAGGGCTTGAAGAACGTTCATAATCAATCGTACGTCCGGATAAATGCCTAATACTCAACTCAATCGTAGGAAACACCTTGTGCTTTCAGTCTTTATCATTGACTGATAGATGACTCATTTTTTTCTATAGGTATATTCGTATTGACTCTAATAATCAATATTAAAGCCACTATTTGATTATATGATCAGGACTGCATCTTATTTAACATAAAAATGCACTAGGACTACATCTAGAACACTCTTTTGAGCCATGGACTCTACTTTGTACCTTTGCGCAACGACAAACTCCTTTAAACAAGTTTAGATACTAATTCACTTTTATCGTTGACATACCGAGGGCTTGGAGAACCTTCATAATCAATCGTACCTCCGGATACATGCCTAATACTCAACACAATCGTAGGAAAACACCTTGTGCTTCAGTCCTTATCATGATTGATAGATGACTCATTTTTTAGCTATAAATATATTCGTATTGACTCTAATAATCAATATTAAAGCCACTCTTCAATTATATGACTAGGACTCCATCTTATTCAATATAAAAATACACTAGGACTACATCTAGAACACTCTTTCGAGCCATGGATTCAACTTTGTACCTTTTCGCAACGACAAATTCCTTTTAACAAGTTTAGACACCAATGCACTTTTATCTTTTCCATATCGAGGGCTTGGAGAACCTTCATAATCAATCGTACGTCTGGATACAAGCATAATACTCAACAAAATCGTAGGAAACACCTTGTGCTTTCAGTCCTTATCGTTGACTGATAGATGACTAATTTTTGGCTATAAATATATTCGTATTGACTATAATAATCAATAGTAAAGCCACTCTTCAATTATATGACTAGGACTCCATCTTATTCAACATAAAAATGCACTAGGACTACATCTAGAATACTCTTTTGAGTCATGGACTCAGCTTTGTACCTTTGCGCAATGACAAACTCCTTTAAACAAGTTTAGATACTAATGCACTTTTATCGTTGACATACCGAGGGCTTGGAGAACCTTCATAATCAATCGTACGTCAGGGTACATGCTTAATACTCAACACAATAGTAGGAAACACCTTGAGCTTTCAGTCCTTATCAATGACTGGTGAATGACTCATTTTTAGCTATAAATATATTCGTATTGACTCTAATAATCAATATTAAAGCCACTCTTCGATTATATGACTAGGACTCCATCTTATTCAATATAAAATGTACTAGGACTACATCTAGAACACTCTTTCGAGCCATGTATTCAGCTTTGTACCTTTTCGCAACGACAAACTCCTTTAAACAAGTTTAGACCTTAATGCACTTTTATCTTTGCCATATCGAGGGCTTGGAGAACCTTCACAATCAATCGTACGTCCAGATACAAGCATAATACTCAACACAATCTTAGGAAACTCCTTGTGCTTTCATTATCATTGACTGATAGATGACTCATTTTTTGCTATAAATATATTCGTATTGACTCTAATAATCAATATTAAAGCCACTCTTCGATTATATTACTAGGACTCCATCTTATTCAACATTAAAATGCACTAGTACTACATCTAAAACACTCTTTTTAGCCATGGACTCAGCTTTGTACATTTGCACAACGACAAACTCCTTTAAACAAGTTTAGATACTAATTCACTCTTATCTTTGCCATATTGAGGGCTTGGAGAACTTCCATAATCAAACGTATGTCCGGATACATGCCTAATATTCAACTCAATCGTAGGAAACACCTTGTGGTTTAAGTCTTTATCATTGACTGATAGATGACTCATTTTTGCTATAAGTATATTCGTATTGACTCTAATAATCAATATTAACGCCACTCTTCGATTATATGACTAGGACTGCATCTTATTTAACATAAAAATGCACTAGGACTATATCTAGAATACTATTTTGATCCATGCACTCTACTTTGTACCTTGCGCAATGACAAACTCCTTTAAACAAGTTTAGACACTAATGCACTTTTATCTTTGCCATATCGAGGGCTTGGAGAACCTTCATAATCAATCGTACGTTCGGATACATGCCTAATACTCAACAAAATCGTAGGAAACACCTTGTGCTTTTAGTCCTTATTGTTGACTGAGAAATGACTAATTTTTGGCTATAAATATATTCGTATTGACTTTAATAATCAATAGGGTTAATTACACTTACACCCCCTCTGAGAATGTATAATTACACTTTCCCCCAAAAAAGTTTTGAAATTACACTTACACCCCCTCCAAAAATTCTCTGTTTACACCTGACCCCCATCCGTTAGAGTTTGTACGAAAAATGTTCACATCAACAAAAATAATTACACAAATTTTTAATTTTTTCCATCATTTAACATTCTCATGTTTATTTTTATACTTATAAGAGGATAAGTGTAACGTATATGTATGGAGTGAGGCCAATATTATTATATTTTTTCCTTATAAGTACAAAATTATCGCATGAGAATGTTAAATGAGAGGTAAAATTGAAAATTTTTGTAATTATTTTTATTGAAATGAACATTTCCACCCAAACTTTGACGAATAGAGGTCAGGTGTAAACAAAGAATTTTTAGAGGGGGTGTAAATGTAATTTCAAAACTTTTTTGGGGGAAAGTGTAATTATGCATTTTCAGAGGGGGTCTAAATGTAATTAACCCTAATCAATATTAAATCCACTGTTCGATTATATGACTAGGACTCCATCTTATTCAACATAAAAATGCACTAGGACTACATATAGAACACTCTTTTGAGTCATGGACTCAACTTTGTACCTTTGCGCAACGACAAGCTCCTTTAAACAAATTTAGACACTTATCCCTTTTCTCTTTGCCATATCGAGGGCTTGGTCAACCTTCATAATCAATCGTACGTCCGGATACATGCCTAATACTCAACACAGTCGTAGGAAACAACGTGTGTTTTCAGTCCTTATCATTGACTGAAAGATGACTCATTTCTAGCTATGAATATATTCGTATTGACTCTAATAATCAAAATTAAAGCCATTCTTCGATTATACGACTAGGACTCCATCTTATTCAACATAAAAATGCACTAGGACTATATCTTGAACACTCTTCCGAGCGATGAACTTAGCTTTATACCTTTGTGCAACGAGAAACTCCTTTTAACAAGTTTAGATACTAATGCACTTTTATCTTTGCCATATCGAGGGCTTGGAGAACCTTCATAATCAATCGTACGTCCGTATGCATGCCTAGTGCTTTCAGTCTTTATCATTGACTGATAGATGACTCATTTTTTGCTATAAATATATTCGTAACGACAAACTCCTTTAAACAAGTTTAGATACTAATGCACTTTTATCGTTGACATACCTAGGGCTTGGAAAACCTTCATAATCAATCGTACGTCCGGATACATGCCTAATGCTCAACACAATCGTAGGAAACACCTTGTGCTTTCATTCCTTATCATTGACTGATAGATGACTCATTTTTTGCTATAAATATATTCGTATTGACTCTAATAATCAATATTAAAGCCACTCTTCGATTATATGACTAGGACTCCATCTTATTCAACATAAAAATGCCATAGGACTACATCTAGAACCCTCTTTCGAGCTATGGATTCAGCTTTGTACCTTTGCCCAACAACAAACTCCTTTAAACGAGTTTAGACAGTAATTCAACGTAAAAAAGACCTTGTGTTTCAGTCCTTATCATTGACTGATAGATGACTCATTTTTCGCTATAAATATATTTGTATTGACTCTAATAATTAATGTTAAAGCCACTCTTCGATTATATGACTAGGACTCCATCTTATTCAATATTAAAATGCACTAGTACTACATCTAAAACACTCTTTTGTGCCATGGACTCAGCTTTGTACCTTTGCACAACGACAAACTCCTTTAAACAAGTTTAGATACTAATGCACTCTTATCTTTGCCATATTGAGGGCTTGGAGAACCTTCATAATCAATCGTACGTCCGGATACATGCCTAATACTCAACTCAATTGTAGGAAACACCTTGTGCTTTAAGTCTTTATCATTGACTGATAGATGACTCATTTTTTGCTATAAGTATATTCGTATTGACTCTAATAATCAATATTAAAGTCACTCTTTGAGTATATGACTTGGACTGCATCTTATTTAATATAAAAATGCACTAGGACTACATCTAGAATACTATTTTGAGCCATGGGCTCTACTTTGTACCTTTGCACGACAAACTCCTTTAAACAAGTTTAGACACTAACGCACTTTTATCTTTTCCATATCGAGAGCGTGGAGAACCTTCATAATCAATCGTACGTCCGGATACATGCCTAATACTCAACACAATCGTAGCAAACACCTTGTGCTTTCAGTCTTTATCATTGACTGATAGACTCATTTTTGGCTATAAATATATTCTCATTGACTCTAATAATCAATATTAAAGCTACTCTTCGATTATATAACAAGAACTCGATCTTATTCAACATAAAAATGCACTAGGACTAAATCTAGAATACTCTTTTAAGCCATGGACTCACTTGGTACCTTTGCGCAACGACAAACTCCTTTAAACAAGTATCAAATGGCTAAGAAAAAATCTCCAACCTCTCTCACGCAGTACACACACTCCCCTCTCTCACAAATCATGCTCATCTCCTTCGTCTCCCCCGTTGACCGCACCTTCGGGGAACGCCGTGGTCGATGATGAGGATGCGGATCTGAACGGTGGCGATGAGGGCGTCGCTGTTGCACCATCCTCTCCCTTGGAGGAGGATCTTGAAAGCTTTCGAAGAGACTTCAACATGTCCGAGTTCGCTTCTCTTGCAGACCCCATCATTGACAAAGGCGACACTCATAACCTTGCAGCCTTGAAGGAAGTCAAGGATTTATGGCATTCCATGTATGGTGATCCTCCAAAGGAGTTGGCACGTTTTGAAGAGGTGCAACCAGCCTTTAGACCTGCGTCCGAGCATGAACTCACCCCTTTCCGTCAACCTCTTGCACCCCGACGTGCTCGATGGAATATCTCTTGACCCCCGCCGGCTGGATCTCCCGCGACCCTTGACATTCCTTTGTCTTCTCCAAGGGTTCCCATAGTGCAAGAGGCTGTTGCTGCTGAAGGTGTCTCTTCACCTTCCATTGGACTTTTCGCATCCCCTCCTATATCCATCCCTTGCCCGGCTTCCTCCCTAAAATCAACCTCCTTGGTGTCGTTGATTTCCTCTCCTCAAATGGCTGCTGCTGATGCTGATGACCATCCACCTTCCAAAGACCTCTCCACATCCCCTTCATGCTTGGAAGATCTGCAAACTGCAGCCCCTTTGGCGCCCCCTTAGCCGGTGGTCTCTTCTCCCTCCACGCCGGCTTGTTTACCATCTCCACCATCCTCAAGTGCTGGGCCTCGCCTCCTTTTGCACATGGATCTTCTTATGTTGATGTGCTTAAAGGTTTAACTCATCAGCCTATTCCGAAACCCCCTTGCACCACTGCAATTGCTCACCGCCAAGAGCATGTCGAACATTTTGTTGATTCAGCAATGGCTTATCCGTGGATGGTTCAGCCCCTCGTCCATGATGTTTGCTCCCCCACCGTGAATGCTTCAGCCTCCCCTTTGGCTGATTCGGTCCTCCCACCCCAATCGGAATTGCTTATTGGCTCGGTTCCTCTTCGTCCATCAAATTCGGCCAACACCAACCTTGACCTCTTTGATGCCGCATGTGTTAATTCCAAGAACACTTTGCGCTATGTCGCTCCGGAACGGGGAAGTCATCATTCGGCCCTCACTTGCCATGATCAAAGAGGGCTCCAAAAGATGAGAATCAACGGCAGTTGGCTAACTTCTTGGCCGTAAGCCCCCGTTTCATCTCCTTAAAGACTTTGCACATGAATTTTGGCCCGGGGTTTAGGATGTGACAGCCACCTCGAGCGGGTTTTTCTTCTTCTCTTTTGAAACATTTTCAGCCATGGAGGATGTTATTGAGGGAGGGCCTTGGCTATTCCATGGCCAACCCATAGTACTTCAGCATTGGCAACTGGGGTTAGCCCTACGAAAGCAAAAACACACACAAGTTCCTGTTTGGATCCATCTTCAACATCTTCTGGTTGAATTCTAGACGGAGGACGGTTTGAGCACTATTGCAAGTGGGATTGGTCGCCCCTTATACACAGACGCAATTACAAAGGCATGCACGAGACTGGATTTCGCTCGTGTTTGCGTCATGCTTGAGTATTCATCCACTCTCCCACGCCACATTATGATCATGATCCCCTCGGATGATGGCCATGAATCTCCATGCCGCATTGATGTTGAATATGAATGGGTTCCGCATAAGTGTAAAACCTATTTTTCCCTTGGTCACTCGGCTTCGGCTTGTCCTTCTTTAAAGAAGTCAACTAAGCCTATAGTTTCGGTTTATGTCCCTAAGCCTTGCGGTGCTCCCCCACCTGCAACTCAAGCTCATTCGCGTATTCACTTGGCTGATCCACCCTCCACAAAGGTGCCTTCACAAGATTGCCCCGAAAGCAGCCCCCTCGGGTTATTGATCATGGCGCATCCGCTCTTCCTCCTCCCCACCCGGTGGATAAAGGAAAATCTGTTTTTATTTCCAACTCATTTGAAGCCCTCAATGAAGTTTCCATTCTCGAATCCACGGGTCCTAATTCATGCAGCCCGCAAGAGTTATTAAATGATCTGTGCTGCAACCTGGTTTGTTTGCGGTCGTACCCTCTCTTGCAGAGCTTGATTGAAGAATTGTTGAATCGCCTTGTGATTCCTTATTCCTTTGTTGTTTTTAGTTTGGGCGGACTTGTTGCTGAGTTAGATTGCTCTTTTGCTGTTTTTTGTGGTTTATTGGCGTGCTTGCCAATTGATGTGGTTGGCACGTTGATGTGGTTGTTGTTTCCCCCTTTGTTGGGCTTGTTTGTTGAGGACTAGGCGCGCGGCCTACGTCATCGCTGTAACCTTTCCTTTTAATTTATGTAATTTACATTTACCTTAAAAAAAAAACTCGTTTAAACAAGTTTAGAAACTAATGCACTTTTATCTTTGTCATATAGAGGGCTTGGAGAACCTTCATAATCAATCGTACGTCGTACATGCCTAATACTCAACACAATCGTAGGAAACACCTTGTGCTTTCAGTCCTTATGATTGACTGATACATGACTTATTTTTTGCTATAAATATATTCGTATTGACTCTAATAATCAATATTAAAGCCACTCTTCGATTATATGACTAGGACTCCATCTTATTGAACATAAAAACGTACTAGGACTACATCTAGAACACTCTTTTGAGTCATGGACTCAGCTTTGTACCTTTGTGCAACGACAAACTCCTTTAAAAACGTTTCGACACTAATGCACTTTTATCTTTGCCATATCGAGGGCTTGGTCAACCTTCTTAATCACTCGTACGTCCGGATACATGCCTAATACTCAACACAATTGTAGGAAACACCTTGTGCTTTCAGTCCTTAGCATTGACTGATAGATGACTCATTTTTTGCTATAAATATATTCGTATTGACTCTAATAATCAATATTAAACCACTCTTTGATTATAAGATTATGACTCCATCTTATTCAATGTAAAATGCACTAGGACTACATCTACAACACTCTTTCGAGCCATGGACTCAGATTTGTACCTTTGCACAACGACAAACTCCTTTAAACAAGTTTATACACTAATTCACTTTTATCTTTGCCATATCGACGGCTCGGAGAACCTTTTAATCAATCGTACGTTCGGATACAAGCCTAATACTCAACACAATCATAGGAAACACCTTGTGCTTTCAGTCCTTATCATTGACTGATAGATGATTCATTTTTTGCTAGAAATATATTCGTATTGACTCTAATAATCAATATTAAAGCCACTCTTTGATTACATGACTAGCACTCCATCTTATTCAACATAAAAATGCACTAGGACTACATCTAGAACACTCTTTTGAGCCATAGACTCAGCTTTGTATCTTTGCGCAACGACAAACTCCGTTAAACATGTTTATACACTAATGCACTTTTATCTTTGCCATATCGAGGGCTTCGAGAACCTTCATAATCAATTGTACGTCCGGATACATGCCTAATACTCAACACTCGTAGGAAACACCTTGTGCTTTTAGTCCTTATCATTGACTGATAGATAACTCATTTTTGCTATAAATATATTCGTATTGACTCTAATAATAAATATTAAAGCCACTCTTCTTCGATTATATTACTAGGACTCCATCTTATTCAACATAAAAATGCACTAGGACAACATCTAAAACACTCTTTCGAGGCATGGAATCAGCTTTGTACCTTTGGGCAAAGACAAACTCCTTTAAACAAATTTAGACACTAATGCACTTTTCTATTTGCCATATCAAGGGCTTTGAGAACCTTCATTATCAATCGTACGTCCGAATACATGCCTAATACTCAACACAATCGTAGAAAACACCTTGTGCTTTTAATCCTTATCATTAACTGATAGATGACTCATTTTTTGCTATAAATATATTCGTATTGACTCTGATAATAAATATTAAAGCCACTCTCCGATTATATGACTATGACTCAATCTTATTCAACATAAAAATGAACTAGGACTACATCTAGAACACTCTTTTGAGCCATGGGCTCAGCGTTGTATCTTTGCGCAACAACAAACTCCTTTAAATAAGTTTAGACACTAATGCACTTTTATCTTTGCCATATCGAGGGCTTGGAGAACCTTCATAATCAATCGTACGTCTACAAGCCTAATACTCAACATAATCGTAAGAAACACCTTGTGCTTTCAGTCCTTATCATTGACTGATAGATGACTCATTTTTTGCTATAAATATATTCGTATTGACTTTGATAATCAATATTAAAGCCACTCTTCGATTATATGACTAGGACTCCATCTTATTCAACATTAAAATGCACTAGTACTACATCTAAAACACTCTTTTAAGCCATGGTGAATGGGACCATCCGAAGCTTACAACTTAAAGCAAGGAAGATCCTTTGAGAATTAATGGGGGTCCGATTACGAGGGCAAGAGCTAAGAAAATGAACAAAACTTTGGTGATTCTTATTGATGAAATCAACGGGCCAATGCATGAGAGATCAATAGAAGGTCTAATGATGAATATTCTTCAAGTAGATGGACTAGAATGCATCTAAATAGTTGGGCTCAAGGTTTGAAGACTTCATTTGAAGAAAAGGAGGCCACAAATTCGTCCAACCCACCAAGCCCAAAAAGAGAGTCCATTATTTTTGTCTAAATTAGTTTATTTTCAGCATTAGAAGGCCAAGAGACATCATAGTAGTCATAGGGTCATTCTTGTTTTTCTAAGTCTTGTTAATGTGGTCAAAAGTGTCACTTTAATGCTCCTAAAGTCCCAAGGTTAGAATTAACTCTTGAGACCCTTGGGCATCCATATGAAGCCTATAAAAGGCCATGGTTATCATTTGTAAAAATCAGACTTTGAATTAATAAAACTTTCTTCTTGTGAGGTTGAATTCTCTTTGTAGAGTTTCAATTGTTTAGAACTTATCAAGATACTTGAGCAATATCTTGTGGCGTTCACCATACCAAGGTTCTTGGCTGCCCATATAGCCAACGGGTCAAGGTGCTTTCAAGCTCCAGGTGCGATCAAACTAGATCATCGATCTGGGATATTCGTTGCCTATTTCTATACGTTTGGTTCTTGGATCCTTATATCCAATGGGTCTCACGTCCTATCCGTATCATTTTGTTATCAGAGCAATCTGGTATTGACCTGATTTTGTTATCTTCTTGCATATTTAGTTCAAAAAAAAACAGAAAAAGAAAAGCTAAAAAAAACGAGCAGTAAAAAAAATAAATCGTTCAAAAAAAAGAGAAGGCCAAAACAAAAACAACAAAAGTGGAAAAAAGTGGCCATTTGAAAAAAAAACGAACATATATATATTGAAGTATTCATTCATCTCTTGTTATTGTTAAATACCATCAACAAAAATCAGCCATCATCTAGTTGTTCAAAATTTTCTTGTTCGGTTCTATTCTAATTGAGCATACGAAGTGAATTTGAGTGGTAAAAGGCAAGAGTGTGTGAGTTTATTAGATGGGAGGTAAAAGCCTACGAGTGAAACACGAGTGTTGTGAGAAATTATCTTGAGTGATACACGTGTGAATTGTGAGGGTTCCACAATGGATGGGACTTCTACCAATACAGGAAACGAGTTCACCGTTCAAGCAATGCAACAACAATTTGCAAGATTTGGAGCAATTCTTGAAGGCATAACCGATCGTTTGGAGAGGTTGGAACAACCAACTCCTAGGAGACGCAGAAATCACCAAATCCGTCAATTGGAGTCCGAAGAGGAGGAAGAAGTGGAAGAAGATGGCAAGGCAATGAGGTAGACCGTGATTTGGGAAGCATAAAACTGAACATTCCCACATTTCAAGGAAGAAGTGATCCGGAGGCATATTTAGAGTGGGAAAAAAAAGACGGATCTTATCTTTGAGTGTCATAACTACTCCGAGCAGAAGAAGGTGAAACTTGCTGCAATTGAGTTCACCGACTATGCTATAGTTTGGTGGGATCAATTGATCACAAACCGAAGGAGGTATGGAGAGAGACCTATCTCTACTTGGGCTGAAATGAAATCCATCATGCGTAAGAGATTCGTATTCACATTATTTTCGTGATTTGTATCAAAAACTCCAAACTATGACACAAGGTGTGAAATCCGTTGATGAATATTACAAAGAGATGGAGATCGCTATAATTAGAGCGAATGTTGAAGATAACCGAGAGGCCACCATGGCAAGGTTCTTAAATGGGTTGAACCGAGAGATAGGCAACATTGTGGAGCTGCAACATTCAAGCTTGAGGACATGGTGCACACAGCTGTGAAGGTGGAAAGACAACTGAAGAGGAAGGGATCGAATCAGGGAAACTTTACATCCAATTTTCAGCCACCAAACAAGGCGAAAACCAATTGGCTTCGAAAACAAGTTTTGGGGTCACCTCCAAAACCCAAAATGAGCCGTCTAAAGCCAAATCTAATGAGGTAGAAAAGGGAAAACCTATCTCATCTTCATCCCGAAGTCGAGATATTAAATGTTTTCGTTGTCAAGGTTATGGCCATATTGCATCTGAATGCATCAACAAGAGAGTGATGATCTTAAGGGAAAATGGCGACGTAGAATCTGAAAGTGAGCATGAACCTAGCGATGACGAGCAAGTTGAGGAGACTACACCCGAACATGGAGAGCTTTTGGTGGTAAGAAGAGCTCTAAACATGCAAATGAAGGTGGACGATGCCGAACAACAAAGGGAGAACATCTTTCATACAAGATGTTTAGTTCAAGGGAAGGTATGCATGTTAATTATTGATGGAGGAAGTTGTGCTAATGTTGCTAGTTGTGAAATCGTGGAGAAATTGAACTTAGCAACCACGAAGCATCCCAACTCATATAAGTTGCAATGGCTTAATGATTGTAGAGAAATTCGGGTGAGTAAACAAGTTTGGTCTCATTTTCCGTTGGTAACTACAAGGATGACGTTCTATGTGACGTAGTGCCAATGCATGCTAGTCACATCCTCTTGGGCAGACCGTGGCAGTTCGATAGGAGGGTGACTTATGATGGTTTTCTAAACCGTTACACACTCAAGCATCATGATCAAAACTTTCAGCTTGTTTCCTTGAACCCCCAACAAGTTCAAGAAGATCAATTCAAAATGTCTCAAGCAAGAAAATTGAGAGAGCCGGAAAAAAAAAAGAAAGGCAAGAATGAGGTGAAAAATCTGAAAGAAAAAAAGAGTGGAGAGAAAAATAAAGAAGAATTTAGTGAGATTGAGAAGGAAAAGAAAATGGATGAATGTGAGGGCAAAAAGAAGTCGAATTTCTATGCAAAAGCAAGTGAGATGAAAAGAGCATTACTTGAAAAAAAGAGTGTGTTAGTGATGGTGTTTAACGAGGCACTGAACACTAATGAACTAACCCCATCTTTGCCTAGTGCTTTTGTGGCTCTTTTGAAGGAATATGATGACGTCTTCCCGGAAGAAGAGCCAATCGGATTGCCACCAATAAGGGGAATTGAGCATCAAATGGACTTCATTCCAGGGGCCGTACTACCAAACCGACCAGCTTATAGGGTAAATCCCGAGGAGAGGAGACAAAGGAAATCCAAAGGCAAATGGAGGAATTATTAACAAGAGGGAATATTCGAGAAAGCATGAGTCCATGTGCCGTACCGGTGATCGTAGTACCAAAGAAAGATGGATCATGGAGAATGTGTTCAGATTGTCGAGCCATCAATAAAATCACGGTAAAGTATCACTATCCTATTCCTAGGTTAGATGGTATGCTTGATGAATTGTATTGTGCTATAATCTTCACAAAGATTGATTTAAAGAGTGGATATCATCAAATCCGGATTAGAGAAGGGGATGAATGGAAAACTGCTTTTAAAACAAAATATGGTTTATATGAGTGGTTAGTCATGCCTTGTGGGTTAACTAATGCACCAAGCACTTTCATGAGATTAATGAACCATGTTTTGCGTGCCTTTATTGGGAAGTTTGTGGTACTTTGATGACATCCTTATTTATAGCAAAAGCATAGAAGAACATCTTGAACATGTTCGTGCTGTGCTAGACACTTTAAGAGCAGAATCATTGTATGCTAATCTTAAGAAGTGTTCTTTTTGCATGGATAAAGTTGTTTTTCTTGGATTTGTAGTAAGTGCTAATGGAACTGAAATGGAAAAGGATAAAGTCAAGGCTATTCTAGACTGGCCAACTCCTAAGAGCATTGCTGAGGTAAGAAGTTTTCATGGTCTTGCAAGCTTCTATAGGCCGTTTGTAAAGGATTTTAGTACCATTGCTGCTCCATTAAATGAAATTGTTAAGAAAGAAGTTGGTTTTCATTGGGGAGAAAAACAACGACAAGCTTTTGATCTCCTAAAAGAAAACTAACTACTGCGCCTATTATTGCATTGCCTAACTTTGATAAATCATTTGAACTTGAATGTGATGCATCTGGAGTCGGGGTAGGAGCTGTTTTGATACAGGAGGAACGACCAATTGCATACTTCAGCGAGAAGTTGAAGGGAGCTCAATTGAACTATCCGACATACGATAAGGAGCTTTATGCTTTGGTGAGAGCATTAGAGACATGGCAGCACTACTTGTGGCCAAAGGAGTTTGTGATTCATATGGATCACGAGTCTCTTAAGTATCTCAAAGGCCAAGGTAAGTTGAGCAAGAGGCATATGAAATGGGTGGAATTCATTGAATCATTTCCTTATGTGATCAAATACAAGAAAGGAACGGAAAACATTGTAGCTGATGCATTATTCCGAAGGTATGCTTTAATCACTACTTTGAGCTCTAAACTTCTTGGTTTTGAGTTAATAAAAGAAATGTATGCCAATGATTCTGATTTTAGGTCTATTTATTTAGCTTGTGAACATGCTGCGTTTGGGAAGTTCTATAAACATGAGGGATACTTGTTTCGTGAACATAAACTTTGCATCCCTAAATGTTCTATACGGGAGTTGCTTGTTAGAGAGGCACACGGGGGAGGTTTAATGGGACACTTTGGTGTACATAAAATCATGGAAGTATTACGTGATCATTTCTTTTGGCCTGGTATGCGTGTTGATGTTGAGAAAATATGTGATCGGTGCATAACTTGTAAATGTGCCAAATCAAAATCAAAACCTCATGGATTGTATCAACCTTTACCTATTCCTAGTGAACCGTGGGTGGACATCTCTATGTTTGTTTGGGTTTATGTAGGACAAAAAAAGGAAGAGATTCTGTGTTTGTGGTTGTCGATAGATTTTCTAAAATGGCTCATTTCATTCCATGTAATAAAAGTGATGATGCTATTCATAATGCTGATTTGTTCTTCGACAAATTTGTGAGATTGCATGGAATTCCAAGAACGATTGTGAGTGACAGAGATGCAAAATTTTTGAGTCATTTTTGGCGTGTGTTGTGGAGTTAAATTGGGAACTAAACTTCTATTTTCTACTACTTGTCATCCACAAACTGATGGACAAACTGAAGTAGTGAATTCCTTATCTCAATTGCTTAGAGCTTTGATTCAAAAGAACTTGAAGAATTGGGAAGATTGTTTGCCATTTGCTGAATTTGCATATAACAGGAGTGTTCATTCTGCTACTAAATTTACTCCTTTTGAAATTGTTTATGGCTTCAATTCATTGACTCCACTTGATCTTGTGCCTATTCCTGTTGATGAGCGAACGAATCTTGATGGAAAAGCTAAGGCAGAATTGATAAAGAGGTTGCATGAAAAGGTAAAGCTCAATATTGAGAAAAGCAAACTGAACTTTATGCAAAACAAGCCAACAAAGGACACAAGCAAGTCATTTTTGAGACCTGGTGATTGGGTTTGGTTACACTTGAGAAAGAGAGATTTCCCGCAAAAGCGAAGGTCAAAATTGCGAGCGAGGGGGATGGTCCATTTCAAGTGATTGCGAGCTCAACGATAATGCCTACAAACTAGACCTTCCCGGTGAGTACAATGTGAGCGCTTCTTTTAATGTGACTGATCTTTCTCCTTTTGATGCAGAATCAGATTCGAGGTCGAATCCTTCTGAAGAAGAAGGAAATGATAGGGACCATCCGAAGCTTACAACTCAAAGCAAGGAAGATCCTTTGAGAATTAATGGGGGTCCGATTACGAGGGCAAGAGCTAAGAAAATGAACAAAGCTTTGCTGATTCTTATAGATGGAAATCAACGGGCCAATGCATTAGAGATCAATAGAAGGTCCAATGATGAATATTCTTCAAGTAGATAGGCTAGAATGCATCTAAATAGTTGGGCTCAAGGTTGAAGACTTCATTTGAAGAAAAGGAGGCCACAAATTCGTCCAAAACCCACCAAGCCCAAAAAGAGAGTCCATTATTTTTTTCTAATTAGTTTACTTTCAGCATTAGAAGACCAAGAGACATCATAGTAGTCAAAGGGTCATTCTTGTTTTTCTAAGTCTTGTTAATGCGGTCAAAAGTGCCACTTTAATGCTCCTAAAGTCCCAAGGTTAGAATTAACTCTTGAGACCCTTGGGCTTCCATTTGAAGCCTATAAAAAGACCATGGTTATCATTTGTAAAAATCAGACTTTGAATTAATATAAACTTTCTTCTTGTGAGGTTGAATTCTCCGAGTTTCAATTATTTAGAACTTATCAAGATGCTTGAGCAATATCTTGTGGCGTTCACCATACCCAAGGTTCTTGGCTGCCATATAGCCAACGGGTCAAGGTGCTTTCAACCTCCAGGTACGATCAAACTAGATCATCGATCTGGGATATCCGCTGCCTATTTCTATACGTTTGGTTCTTGGATCCTTATATCCAATGGGTCTCACATCCTATCCGTATCACATGGACTCAGCTTTGTACCTTTGCACAACGACAAACTCCTTTAAACAAATTTAGACACTTATTCCCTTTTATCTTTGCCATATCGAGGGCTTGGTCAACCTTCGTAATCAATCGTACGTCCGGATACATGCGTAATACTCAACACAATCGTAGGAAACACCTTGTGTTTTCAGTCCTTATCATTGACTGATACATGAATCATTTCTGACTATAAAAATATTCGTTATTGACTCTAATAATCAAAATTGAAAGCCATTCTTCGATTATACGACTAGGACTCGATCTTATTGAACATAAAAATGCACTAGGAATACATCTAGAACACTCTTCAGGTGATGGACTTAGCTTTGTACCTTTGCGCAACGACAAACTCCTTTAAACAAGTTTAGATACTAATGGACTTTTATTCTTTGCCATATTGAGGGCTTGGAGAACCTTCATAATCAATCGTACGTCCGGATACATGCCTAATACTAAACAAATCGTAGGAAACACCTTATGCTTTCAGTCCTTTATCATTGACTGATAGATGACTCAGTTTTGGCTATAAATATATTCGTATTGACTCTAATAATAAATATTTAAGCCACTCTCCGATTATATGACTAGGGTTCCATCTTATTCAACATAAAAATGCACTAGGACTACATCTAGAACACTCTTTTGAGTCATGGACTCAGCTTTGTACCTTTGCACAACGACAAACTCCTTTAAACAAGTTTAGACGGTAATGCACTTTTACCTTTGCCATACCGAGGGCTTGGAGAACCTTCATAATCAATCGTACGTCCGGATACATGCCTAATACTGAACAAAATCGTAGAAAACACCTTATGCTTTCAGTCCTTTTCATTGACTGATAGATGATTCAGTTTTGGCTATAAATATATTCATATTGACTCTAATAATCAATATTAAAGCCACTCTCCGATTATATGACTAGGACTCCATCTTATTCAATATAAAAATGCACTAGGACAACATCCAGGAACACTCTTTTGAGTCATGGACTCAGCTTTGTACCTTTGCACAACGACAAACTCCTTTAAACAAGTTTAGACACTAATGCACTTTTACCTTTGCCATACGAGGGCTTGGAGAACCTTCATGATCAATCGTACGTCCGGATACATGCCTGATACTCAACACAATCGTAGGAAACACCTTGTGCTTTCAGTCCTTATCATTGACTGATAGATAACTCATTTTTTGCTATAAATATATTCGTATTGACTCTAATAATCAATATTAAACCACTCTTCGATTATACAATTAGGACACCATATTATTCAACATAAAAATGTACTAGTACTACATCTACAACACTCTTTCAAGTCATTGACTCAGTTTTGTATCTTTGCGCAACGACAAACTCCTTTAAACAAGTTTAGACACTAATGCACTTTTATCTTTGCCATATCGAGGGCTTGGAGAACCTTCATAATCAATCGTACGTCCATATACATGCCTAATACTCAACACAATTGTTGGAAACACATTGTGCTTTGAGTCCTTATCATTTACTGATAGATGACTCATTTTTTGCTATACATATATTCGCATTGACTCTAATAATCAATATTAAAGTCACTCTTCGATTATACGATTAGGACTCCATCTTATTCAACATAAAAATGCACTAGGACTACATCTAAAACACTCTTTCGAGCCATGGACTCAGCTTTGTACCTTTGCACAACGAGAAAACTCCTTTAAACAAATTTAGACGCTAATGCACTTTTATCTTTGCCATATCGAGGGCTTGGTCAACCTTCGTAATCAATCGTACGTCCGGATAAATGCCTAATACTCTACACAATCGTAGGAAACACCTTGTGCTTTCAGTCCTTATCATTGACTGATTGATGACTCATTTTTTTTTTTTTTCGGTGAAGGTAAGTTTCATTAAAAGATAGAAGTACAAAGATTACAAGTCAATCAAATGGTTCCTTGGGAATGTGTCCAAGGAATCCGCCAAAGTCTATATAATGCTATAGTACTAATATTACAAGGAAGCTCAGAACTCAAAATAAGTTGCCGGATTTCTTCAACCACCAGATGACCTATTGTAATAGCGGTGCGCTCCGTCTGTTGGAACCTCCTTCGATTGCGTTCTTGCCAAAGGTGATAGATAAGTGATGCCAATAATGCCCTATACGCTGCGTTGATAACATGCTGTCCTCTCCACTTTGTTGCCGCCCAAGTGATATCCGTTTTCCACTCACGGTTCGGCCACGGAAACCGAACTAGGCATCTAACGGCCCCAAGGCATTGACGTGAAAACCGACAATCAAAAGAACATGTGGGAATGGGTTTCAGGTAGCCCGTCATTGCATAAAATACAAGAAGTATCCAAGTGAAGTAACCAAGGCCTATCCATAGTGGATAATCTTCCAAGAATAGCAAGCCATAGGATAAACGCGTTCCGTGGAATCTTGAAAGGGCCCAAAAGCAGTGAAGGCCATACTACCTTTGTTGAGGATGCTCGAAGAGCCCTATATGCCTCCGACGTAAAAAAACCCTTCCCCGTCCCTCTCCACAAAATCCGATCATGGCCACCATGAATGGTCGGCAAAGAATGTAAAATCACCAAACACTCCATGTCCGTAATAATTGGCCAATTCTACTCTCCCTCAAGGATGAAAGATTGCACTAAATCAGTTCCTGATGTACTCGTCAGGCTAGGAGCCCTTGGGAGCCGATGGATAAGTGGTCCAAGATGATGCCAAGGGTCATGCCATAGAGATGTAGAGCCACCATCTCCAATAACATACTCTATTCGAGGCTGCAAAATAGGTCGTAGTCGGAGAAGTTTCCTCCACGCCCAAGAACCCGTGTTATCTCCCACCGTCCAAACTGATTTTCCACGAAGTTTGTACTGGTAAAATCCACGTCACCCAAATAGAGGAAGTGATATGGTTTATAATCGCCCACAGATGCTTGCTCATCAGAGCAGCATTTAGGGTCTGAATATCCCGAGTACCCTGTCCACCTTCGTCCCTAGGTAGACATACTTGTGACCAAGCCACCTTCGCGTAACCTATTTGTGAGGACCCTTTCCAAAGGAAGGTCCTCATCATCTGCTCAATACGCCGTATAGTCCCTTTGGGCAAAATAAATGCCAATGACCAATATGTGTTAAAAGCCATGAGGACTGACTTAATCAACTGAATACCTTCCCAACTTTTGATCCACTTCTCAATTTTCTGCAACAAAGGCTGGCAGTCGAATATTTTAAGGCAGGAAGGCAAAAGTGGGAGACCAAGGCATCTAACCGGCAAGAGACCCTCCTGGAATCCCAATAACTGAATGAGGGTGTCTTTGTTGGCCTGGGCTGATTTGGATATTATAATCTGACTCCTAGCAGAGTTAGCAAACAGGCCAGACAGGTCCGAGAAAATGTGAAGGCCCCTATTGAACACACCCAACGACCCTTCATCGGCGCTGCTGAATAACAACAGGTCATCAGCGAAGCTCAACTGGAAAAATCCAATCTCCTGGCACTTCCAATGAAACCTAAATCTGTTATCCTGTTCAATCAGCTGTTGAAGAATCATCCGAAGAACCTCCATGATGAGAACAAATAGATAAGGTGACATTGGGTCACCTTGTCTTAGCCCCACGAGCAACAGTGAAGAAACCATATATGCTACCATTAAGGCAAATCGAAAAAGAGGTCGTCGTAACACACTCCTCCACCCATCCCTGGAATTGAGCCGGGAATCCCGAAAAGGTCCAATGTTGCTGATAGAAAGTCCCATTCCACCGTGTCATATACTCTCCTCAAATCTACTTTCAAGGCACATCTTGGAGGTGTTCGCTGCTGATTATACCCATCAAAAAGTTCTTGGGCCAATAATATATTCTCACTAATAGATCGGCCCGGAACAAAAGCATTCTGTGTCGAGCTAATCAATCTACCCAGTAAAGGTTGTAATCTCTGCACAATGATCTTCGTGATAGCCTTATATAATACGTTGCAACACGAGATAGGGTGGAAATCTGCCACAGTGACAGGAGATTGGACTTTCGGGATAAGGGCAAGCAAAGTAGCATTAACCTGCTTCAGTAATCTTCCACGGGTGAAGAAATCAATCACTACCGTAGCTATCTCGTCTCCAATAACAGGCCACGCGCTTTGTAGAACCCTGCTGAATATCCATCTGGTCCCGGAGACTTGTCCTCCGCCACGTCGAAGAAAGCCTCTTTAACGTCTGCTCAGTAACAGGCATCACAAGGTGGACGCATTCATCAGCGGTAAGAATATGCCTTGCCCATGGACGGAGATACCGGATATCGATATGCCTGGTCCGACGCTCCCCACCAAGAAGACCCTGGTAGTAACTAACAAATTCATCAACCACCTCCTGCTAGTCCGTCCTAGTTAAGCCGTCTGAAGTATTGATTTGAAAAATACATTTAAGAAGCTTGTCGTTTAGTCACCTTTCGGAAGAAAACCCTAGTACACTGGTCCCCTCCTTTGAGCCATTGGATGTTGGCCCGTTGCTGCAGCATTTTTTCTTCCAATTTAGTTGCCTTCAAATAGACCACACGGCAACAATACTCCAGATGTAGGAGAAGGGAATTATGTCTATCCAGCTGTAGAATCGATTGAGCTAATGCAAGGAATTCTGCCGCTAAAGTAATGTTCAGGGCAAGGTCACCTTTTTTCTTTCGCGGTGCTCGAAAAATAGGTTTCAGGGCTTTCAGTTTTCGTGTGACCGCATACCTGCGTGCCGACTATCTGATGGCGCCAGACATCCCGAACAATAGGAATAAAGGATGGAGAAGAAGCCAAATAGTTATCAAACTGGAACATGCCAGCCTGTGGGACAGAGGAATTACTCTGAAGAACCAAGGGAGAGTGATCCGAAGTCCGAGGGTTAAGACTATGGTAGTAGCTATCCGGCCACTGCCTGAACCAACTATCATGGACTAGCATATGGTCAAGTTTCTTCCATAGGCTCCGATGATCTTCACTACAATTGTGCCATGTAAACGTACATCCCTGCATGGGTAGGTGAATGAGTCCAGTGTCCATCAGACAAGTCCTAAAATCCTCCATAGCAACACGGATGTCTCCCGATCGACCGCATACCTCACTCATATCCACCACCGCATTAAAATCCCCGAGAACCAGCCATGGCTGATCTGAGAACCCCGAGGAAATGCCACTGAGTTCCTGCCAAAGGTCACGTCTAGTCCCAACCTCATTAGCCCCATAGACACTCGTAACAAGAATATGGACATGATGTCTTTAAGTAAACAATCTACAGTGTATGAATTGTAGATGCAACAATAAGATTTCAACATCAAGCTCATCATCGTTCCAAGCAAGCCAAATACGGTTAGCCACAATAGAATAATCCGAAAACCAATTCCATCGAGGTAACACACAAGATTGAATACGAACGACATTAACAGGAGATGCACGAGTTTCAAGTATACCAAGAAAACATAACCTGTATTCCGAGACAAATTCTCCAACTGCCACTTGGTGATCTCGTCGGTTCAGGTCGCGCACGTTCCAAACAGCTGCGTTAATCATAAATCCAGTGCAGAAGGGTTGCATTGTTTAGGGCCCTGAGTGTTAGAGATAGTAGTGTCCTCATATTCAAGTGCATCAAAGGAATTAAATAGGACAATCTCCTTTCCCTTGGTGGGAGCCGTGGCCTGTTTCAGTGGTTGCTCGCGTTAGGTCGAGATTCCGATCATACCTCAGTGGTGGGGCGAGGCACAAACACTTTCACCGAGGTGTGAGTATGTGGTTTCTGCGGCGAGCAAGAAGCCGTGGAGTGCCCCAAGCACATGCATTTATCACACTTTGGTGGAATCTATTCATATTCCACGTCTACCTTGCATGGGACTTCCGGTCCGTCCTCTGTAGGAGCCATAATAACAATATGTCTTGAAAGTTTCAAAGAGATATCCAACATAACACATACACGAGCGAAGTCCAGTCTCGTGCATGCCTTCGTGATAGCATCTTGATAAAGTGGCTTTCCAATCCCACTAGCCACTACACTGAGCCCCTCATCGGTCCAAAATTCCACTGGAAGGTGAAGAAGCCTAATCCAGATTGGGACTTCAGTAAGTTTGTGTTTCCGTAGTGCCATTCCCGCCTCCCATCGTTGGAGTACAATAAGTTACCCTTGAAAGAGCCACGGTCCTCCTCAAGCACCTCCTCCATTGCTTTTCATCGTATCAAATTGAAAAGAAAAAGAAACCATTAGCCGTGGTAGTGACCCTATGCACCATCGGCCATGACCTCTTAGCAAAACCCTCCATGTCATGAAAATAAGGGCGTCGCCCCAAAAAGTAACCCACAATAGTATGCATCCAACGTTGAGAACCATCACGAATTAAATTTAACGAAGGTCGAACAATAGTTTCACCATTTTGAATTGTAGGGGGAACATAATTGAGATTTTTCCTAGTAGAGTTATGAAATGCAGCAGTAATTTTATCAACCGAGGATAACGTAGAGTAACGGGATGAAAGGGGAACGTTACCAATAAAAATTTTCGGTGGATTCGTCACGGGTCCGTTGTCAAGAGAGGGGAGAGAGTGCTTTGGCCGTGGTAAAGCGACAAACGGCCTCTCATTGTGCATGTTACCATCCTTAGCTCCATCCATGCTAAAAAAGGAATATTGCGGCTGACTCTCAACCTGTTTGGTGTGTTGATCAACGTGCAAGGAAGGTGTCGCACCTTGTATGGAAGTTTGCGGCTGCCTCTCAACAAGTTTGGAAGGCTGATCAACGTGCAAGGAAGGTGCCAAACCTTGTATGGAAGGCCGCACCAAAGGAGGATCTTGCGGGATAGATCTCTCCATGCTTAACATAGAATATTGCGGCTGCATCTCAACGGTTTTGGAAGGTGTCGCACCATGTATGGGAAGTTGCAGCAAAGCAGGATCTTGCGGGGCATTTTCCACAGTTCTATCCATGCTAAACAAGGAATATTGCGGCTGATCCTCAACATGTATGGAAGGTGGATTAACTCGTTGGGAAGGTAGCATCAAATCTGGATCATGCTGGGTACTTGCCAAATCGGTGCAATGTGAAGGGCGGCTCTTTCTCCATGATAGGTAAAGGAATGTTGCGGCTGAGCTTCACCATGGATGGAAAGTGAATCAAATTGGAAGGAAGGCATCATCAAATCCGGATCTTGTTGGGAACCTTCCAAAATGGTGCATGCGGACGACGGCGCTAGGGTTGCAGCCGCTTCACTCAATGCTAGCGTCGGTGAGGAAGCCATGGATGTCACTGGTGGCAATGTGAGAAGGGGAACGGCAGGTGGTTCAAGATACGCCATCATTTGCTCGGATGTTGGTAAGCGAGGAATCCGACGGACAGGCCGAAGAGGGATAGTGATCGGCCGAAAAGGTGCAAGAGTGCGGGAGGAGGACAGATGCACATCCATAGATGAACGGGAATGAGAATCTCCAAACTTTGCATGCCATCTTCGCTTCAAATCCATGATAACTTCCATAGAAGAGAGGTCACCATCATCAATCACTCTATTAGCCAACGCAAGAAACTCGGACAAGTTGAACTCGGAGAGCAACCGATTGAGTGCCTCCTCCGGCGATGGATGGCCAGCAGCGGAGCTCCCATCAACGCTTACAAGATCATCCAAGGGCTCGTCGGCGGCCATGAAGGCCGAGAAAATATGAGTGCATAGCTAGATGACTCATTTTTTGCTATAAATATTCGTATTGACTCTAATAATCAATATTAAAGCCACATTTCAATTATATGACTAGGACTCCATCTTATTCAACATAAAATGCACTAGGACTACATCTAGAACACTCTTTCGAGCCATGGATTCAGCTTTGTACCTTTGCGCAACGACAAACTCCTTTAAACAAGTTTAGACACTAATGCACTTTTATCTTTTCCATATCGAGGGCTTGGAGAACCTTCATAATCAATCGTACGTCTGGATACAAGCCTAATACTCAACACTGATGGACAAGCGGATCTGGCCGGGAGCGCAAGCGGAAGCGAGGAAGCGTAAATATTGCGTAAATTTATATCAAATTTAAATTAAACGTGATCCCAAGGGATGTACCCTTGGGTGCTCAACCGGGCGTTCGATGTAGGATGTATTAATATTAAAAACATATATATAACACATAGGGCATAGATGAAAAGTTACATCTACCAAAGCGTAATAAAATCGTTATCTTTGATGATTTTTCGTATGTGCGGCTACTTGCGTTGTTCCTTCTCCAGAATGCTCACGAAATCCAAACGTATGGATTCTCCAAAGGTGATCCACACCACACTGGAAGAAACACACGTTTTCCTTGCTAGAAAAAAATGTGTTTAGGAAGGAATCGGTTCAAGAGAAAAACACTATGAATTAGTGTTATCTTAAACCTACTTTTTTCTTCCTTTTGATCCAAGATCAAATGAAAAACACAAGTGGGAGAGGGAGAGAGAGGACCGAGAGTGAGAGAGAGAGAGAGAGAGGAGCGGCCGAATTGTCTTCTCTTTTTCCTTGAAAAAAGATGAATTATGATTCTATTACACAAGGTGTTGTATATACTCAAATATATACATAATTAATGTGATTATTGGAATGTGTCTAGGTTCATCCAAGGATGTCTAGATACATCCCAATCAATCACCATTAATTCTTCAATCAAGCCTACCAACTTTTAAGGTATGATCAAATCATACCAAAAGGGAAGGGTTTGGTTGGAGTTGATTTGTCTCTTACCAAAAGAGACAAGTCAACCGCCACCTTGCATGGAACATGGCTGAATTTTGCTTCCTCCAAGAGAGCATTTCGGCCATGCTCATTATGGAAAGAAGTCCAACTTCTTCCTATTCCAAAATAGGAATTATTTCTCCTCTCGGGTCAAAATTTAACGCACCGCGTTTTATCGTAGTCTAATTACGACGAACCCAAATTAAATTCAATTTAATGTCCACTTAAATTATTCTCGTTGGTCTTTTAATCCAATCAAAAGATCCAACATCTCGACTTTCCATAATTAATCGATAAATCCAATTTACCGATTAAACGAGGGCCCGATACAATACCGGCCCGTCCATCCCATGGACTATCCCATAAGTAATCTAATTACTTATTTATTCGAGATTGATTCCAAGTCAATCTCTCAACCTTCTCGGTGATTTGTGTGACCCTTTAGGTTCACCCTCAGCTAGACTTCGGCCCGTGTTCCACAAGGGCCCGTTACCATGGGTGACCGTCTAGCAACGATCCATGGCACTAAGAGACTAGGTGAATGTTGGCGTGAACATTTAGGCGCCAATTTCGTACGGGTACGGTCCTTCCGTCTACTGTCTCCCGGCCTTAGTCTAGGGTATGGAATTGGGCGTCGGTTCCCATCCTTGACTAGGCATCTATGCTTAAACTCGAGACTACGTATGCTTCATTGCATCGACACAGGAAACCATTCCCTGTTCGACCAACCATTGTGGCCACAGCTTTAAATAGCATGAACGTGTCTCCGAGTGCATAGGAGATACCTCTGTCACATACTGACAGGGGACGGATCCTCTTCTTGGAATCCACCGTCCTCGCTACACATTCCGACTGCACTGGACAAGGCTTATAATGATCAATCTTACAGAATCATCACCTCTCGCCAGATCCAAGATCCAGCCGTCCTGTGCACGCGACTGTCATGATTCCTCAAGTTTGAGGACTAATCCCGTACTATCAGAACCGGGAAAATCCAATCATACCGACCAAGCCTCCAAGGCTTCCATATGATGATCCCCGCGAGTCAGTCCAGTCGGCTCGACCCCAGTCAACCAACCCATCAAGATCGTGTAGGCGTCCCACGCCTGTCGCCGATGAAACACGGCACTCATCCAATGAACACGACTCTTGATGCAAGTCTCAATACGACTCTCGATGCCCTGTCTCGAGATCCTCGACTTGGAACGTTTCAGACCCAACTCTTAATCAGTTGGTTTCATGACCACCATCCAATGCGTGGCCCAACTGCATGAGTTGTTAACCGTGGTCTGTGGACTTTGTTGCGATATAAGTAAAATACCGTTTTCACATATGTAAAATGAGCGCAAAAAAGTAGACACCAATTGTGACGAACACTAATTTTAATTCATCACATAATAATATTACATTTACATCAAGTTGTCAAATAGGTTACAAATCGCCAAACCTATTGGCTTTCTGGTCACCTATTCTAACAATCTCCCCCTTGACCTAAAGCCAATCACCCATTAACCTCAAACCCATCTTATCCAGATGTTGAGTATGGGCAACTTGCGACACGAGCTTAGGAAGTGGATCTGCTATGTTTCTGTGGAGCTGACTCGGTCCATCCGAACGTTACCCTTGCTAACCATCTCTCTGAGCAGATGGTAGCGTCTAAGAATATGCTTGGATCGGTGATGAGATCTCAGTTCCTTTGCTTGTGCTATGGCCCCGTTGTTATCGCAGAAGATAACTACTGGCTCAGCGATGCTAGGTACTACACCCAACCCTTGGATGTAGCTCTTCATCCAAAACCGCCTCCTTAGCAGCTTTCAAAGCTGCTATATATTCAGACTTTTTGGTGGAGTCCGCCGTGGTAGCCTGCTTGGAACTCTTCCAAGCAACCAAGCCACCATTAAGTCTGAACACACAACCAGACTGAGACTTGGCATCATCGTCATCCGATTGGAAGCTAGCGTTGTTGTAGCCTTCCAGTATTAACTCTCCACCGCCGTAGATCAAGAACATGTCCTTAGTCCTTTTTAGGTACTTCAGGATAGTCTTGACCGTACTCCAGTGTGCCTCCCCGGCACACGACTGATATCGACTAGTTACGCTCAAAGCGAAAGCCACATCAGGTCTAGTGCACTGAACAACATATTGTATGCTACCCACGGCTGAAGCATAGGGATGTCCAACATCCGTTTAAGCTCCTCATCAGTCTTAGGAGACTGCTTCTTGGATAACTTAATTCCATGCCTCATAGGAAGGAATCCTCATTTTGATTTCTCCATCTCTCTTCAAGACTTTCTCAATATGCGAGGACTGGGCCATTCCTAACATCCTTCTAGATCTATCCCTGTAGATCTTGATGCCAAGGATGTATGATGCCTCGTCCATATCCTTCATGGAGAATTGTGTTGACAACCAAGTTTAGTGGTACCCAACATCTTAGCATCATTCCCAATGAGCAAGATGTCATCCACGTAAAGCACAAGAAACGCAACCGAGCTCCCACTGATCTTCTTGTATACACAAGGATCGGGCTCGTTCTTGATGAAATCATATCCCCGTATGACTTCCGTACATCTTTGGATCATTATCCAACTGACCGGTCAGGCCCAGAAATCCATACCTATCAGGTGCATGGGACACTCTGGCCGATCTACGGAGGACTGGAACAATATCAGTGGGAACTACTGGCTCAGATGCCACTGCCACCTCATGGGGTACCTCACCTGATTCCTCAAGGAGTACCTCATCGCGCCGACTATCCAATGGAAAATCCTTTTCCAAGAACACTGCGTTTTGCGAGACAAAGACTTTGCTCGAAGGGATCATAGAAATAATAACCCGCAGTTTCTTTCGGATAGTCGATGAACCTGCATAAACTATCCCTCGAGTCCAATTTATCTCTCATTAATCTCTTGACATATGTAGGAGGCGGGCTTGCCATGCCATATCTCATATGGCGTCTGGGATATCTTCTTAGATGGCGCCCAGGTTCAAAACTTTGCCTGCCGTCTCAAGAGTGTATCCCCAGAAGGAAAGGGAGAGTTTGGTAAAACTCGTCATGGATCGGACCATGTCCAACAAGGTCCGATTCCTCCTTTCAGACGCACCATTAAGCTGTGGTGTTCCAGGAGGGGTCCACTGAGAGAGAATCCCATTCTCTTTTAGATAATCAGTAAACTCACCACTCAAATACTCTCCACCTCGGTCCGACCGAAGGGCTTTAATCTTTCGACCGGTTTGGTTCTCTACTTCAAGTCTGTATTCCTTAAACCTTCCAAAGGTTTCAAACTTGTACCTCATCAGGTAAACATAACCATACTGTGAGTGATCATCGGTAAAGGTTATGAAGTACGAGTACCCACCTCTAGCCTGAGTATTTAGTGGGCCACAGACATCCGTATGGATCAAATCCAACAGACCATTGGCTAGTGTGCTTTGTCCAACAAAGGGTTTCTTGGTCATCTTTCCCTTCAGACAGGATTCGCAGGTCGATAGGTTGTCCAAATCGTCTATTTCTAGACTCTTTGAGTCCACCAACCTTCTTATCCTATATTTAGAGATATGACCTAACCTCGCATGCCATATCTGTGCGTTATTGTGATCATCACGTTTTCGTTTGTGTTCTGCAGTCATAATCCAATTAGACTGTTGAAGTATGTACAGACCATTGACCAATGTACCAAGCAGATGAGAAATACCATCTTTAATAATGAAAAAGCCGTTTTTATTTATGGTAAATGAAAATCCCTCCTTGTCGAGGACCGGGATAGAAACAATATTTTTAATCATGCTAGGTACATAGAAACAGTCGTTCAGTACAATCCTATCATGACTACTAATGGCTAACTTCATTGATCCTACGGCTTCCGCAGCAACGGCCTTGTCATCGCCTAGCCTCATGATCATCTCATCCTTGGTTAGCCTTCTGCTTCTTTTCAGTGCCTGCAAATCATTGCAGATGTGAACACCACAGTCCGTATACAATACCCATGAAGCAGATTTAGTTATCATGTTTACTTCAACCACAAACATACTTGGGTTGGAGAGGAGTTGTGGGCACTCCCTCTTCCAATGCCCCTTCCCTTGGCAATGCATGCAGACATCATTTGCCTTAGACCGCCGAGAACCACGGGCCTTCCCTGTCCCTTTGCTCGGTCCCACCGGAGCAACAGGGACGCCCAAAGCGCGAGCAGGGGCCGCAACTGTCTTCCCTTTTCCCTTCTTCCTCTTTCCAGCGTCCGGCCCTCTTGCCATTCGCCTTGGAGGTCGAAGCCTCTCCTATCAATACCGCCGGCACCGACTTGTGGGTCGTTGTCTCGTATTGAACCAGCATGTTGATCAACTCATGAATAGACTTCTCAAGTCCGTTCATGTTGTAGTTTACAACAAACGGGTCATAGGACGGAGGAAGCGACTGGAGGATCACGTCAATATACGTGTCATTGTTAAGCCCAACTTTAAGGTCCTGGAGTTTCTCCACTAAGGAGAGCATCTTAAACCCATGACTTTGTACAGATGATCCTTTAGCAAGCTTGGTGCCAAAGAATACTTTTGTGGCGGCATATCTAATATGCCTATCTGGAACCGCATAAACCTCGTTCATGCTAAGCATTATAGCGGAGATGTTGTCCAGCCTCTCATACTGCTTCTGGATGTCGTTAGACATCGAAGCCAGTATGATACTGCGTACTTTCCGGTTGTCCTCATGCTATTTCTCGAACGTCAAACGTTCTTCTGGCGTGGACCCCTTGGTTCTCGAAACCGAGGACAATCCTCAGGTTTCTCAGCCAGTCCGAGTAGTTCATTCTATTGAATTTATTAGTCTCAAGTACCATGGTTAATGGATTCTTAGACATATCTACATTAATAAAATGTAAAGCAGAAATCAGCAGATAATGGTAATATTATTGTTCAAGTTGAAGACTTGGTCTTTTAGTCTTTAACCCTCCCACTATTTATACGAAAGTTCACCACTCTCAAGTGGAGTTTCGGAAAATCATTTCCTAGTGGGCTTGGGATCCACAAGCGTAATCTTCATGCCCCGCTTTTACGATTCACATGAAGAAAACCTCGTGGGAGATATCCAATATCATTCTCATCCCATGAGATTCCCAAGATGTTTTGCCTCACCTATTGCATGGTTCCGAGGACTCCAAGCAAACCATGTTACTCAGTGTTGGGCCCAACCCATCAACCAAATCATGCCTCAAACTGTCGCCCCCCACGACTCGTGAGACAGGAAAACAGTGAGCTCAGTCTCTTTGTTCACAATAATGGTGCAGCTTCCCCTAGTCCAAGTGTGCCACGACTCGTGAGACCACACTTGGGTAGTGGTAGCTTCCTCACCATATTGCTGTGGATGGAAGGCTTGGACAGATCAAAATACCATTTTGATCCAAGTCCGTTCTGGGCCTAATATTTAATTTGGTCCAACCAAATGAGAGTTTAATGTACGACCGAGACCTCATCATATTAAGGTGTTTTAGCATGCATAAATATCCAATATTTAAAGCGATAAATAAATACACCACATGCAAAAAACATAGAATACCCTATTAGGATGATCACACAAGCCCAACCTATGCGACCCGCTGAGCCCGCAGTGAGTCTATGGTCTGTCTAGGGTGGTCCTAAATTATTACAAAATAATATACCCATTGTCATTCCAATGGGCCTTGTAATGCTCTTGTTTCACGTCTTGATGCTTCACCTTGGGTCTCCGACTCCATAAGCTTCTTAAAATAAAAACCTCACCAATCCTATCTACTCTCATTACAGCTGAAATTAATACATGGGAAATAAAAAAAAAAAAAAAAAGAACAAGCCTTAACATCATGAGGCTGAAATACGGGAGATGATAGTCCCAAAACAAGAGGCACGCAGGCCCCACCCAACATAAATGTAAATAATCATACATTCATCTATACACAAGGTCTAGGGCTCTTGTGATCATCCCATGTTGATTCCATCAACGCACATAACACAATTATTCCAAATAATCATGCATAAACCATGGATATTCCAAATATCCAAGTGATGTCCAACATCACAAAAGCATAAATATATAAATAATATGCAAAATTCAAATTTTAAATTCAATGGACATTATAAATAATGCATCCAATGCATGTATTAATCCCAAATTAATTAAGCAAATTTGATCTAAGGAAGAAATCCAATTATTCCAAAATCAAATGTGCAAAATTAATACATTTTCATAATATTGTGCAGAAAATCAAATTTTTCGGAAAACATCGAAAAAACGGCACACAAAACGGCCCAGCCGTTGTGCCTGCCGGCCTTGTAGGATAATATAATTTGGGTTCTTCAACCACAAATAGAGAACTCATATCTCTCATATAAATAATAAATTATTTTTTATATTATAATAATTTTAACCTTTACTTTTGGGAGTTAAATTATTATTTTTAAATTCTAGAAATTTTGGTTTAATAATTAGCTAATCCATATAACATACCAAAGTATCAAAATAATAATAGAGTATTAATATTGTTGGGACATGTCCAATTTGGCAAGTCCTTTCAATCTCTCCTTTTTTTCTAATTATTTCCTAAATATATTATATTATAAATATAAAAAAAGTTGGAGTTAATTAAAATTATAAAATACAATCAATAGATGGAAAATTGTAAATTCATAAAAAAAAAATTTAAAAAAATCTAATTTTCCATTTTTTTAATTATTTCATATTCTACAAGGCATTTTTAATATATATGTTATAAATGTAAAAAAGAATAAAACTATAATGGAGCAATAAATACAGAAGAATCATTCAATGTAAATAAAACTTGACACAAAGAGATTATTTTTATTTTTATATTCATTATGTTTTAAATTATATTTATATGAATTTGAAAAAAAAAATAGAGTATTAATAACATTTACAGTATTCTAATGTGGTATTTTCAATGAATATATTACATTATAAATGTAAAAGAGAACGAAACAATAAATAAAATAAAAGAATTTTCTTAAAATTAGTAGGATCAAAATTCAGATAAACTAATTTAACCATCTCATCGTCCATATAAATGAAAATAGTATTAATGATTTTAACAATTTGTAGGAACATATAAGTTGGATTATTCAACCACAAATAGAGAACTCATATCTTTTATATAAATTATAAATTATTTTTATTATAATAATTTTAACCTTTACGTTTTGGAGTTAAATTGTTATCTTTAAATTGTAGAAATTTTGCTTTAAGATATATAATTAGCTAATCCAAATAACATACCAAAGTATCAAAAGAATAATATTTAACTTCATTAAGAGAGTATTAATATTGTTGGGACATGTCCAATTGGTGAGTCCTTTCAATTTTTCCAATTTTTTCAATTATTTTCTGAATATATTACATTATAAATGTAAAAAGAAATATATTACATTATAAATATTAAAAGAATTGGAGTTAATTAAACTATAATGGAAGTAATAAATACAAAAGAATCAATAGATGTAAAACTGTAAATTCATAAAAAAATTAAAAAAAACTAATTTTTTATTTTTTTTAATTATTTCATATTCTAAAAGACATTTTTAATAAATATGTTACATTATAAATGTAAAAAAAAATTGGAGTTAGTTAAAACTATAATGGACCAATAAATACACAACAATCATTTAAATTTAATAAAATTTGACCACAAAAATACTACTTTTATTTTTATATACATAAGAAATTATGTTTTTAAATTATATTTATTTGTATTTGAGAAAAAATTTAGAGTATTAATAACATTTACTAGTATCCTACGTGAGTTATGAGGATTACCTCGGGAGGCCCAGTAGGAAGAGATAGGAAGCAAGCTGAGAGAGTCGCTCAGAGAGCAAGGCAAGCCGAAGGAGTTGCGGTGAGAGCAATAGGACGCGATGCCAACCGTATCATCTTTGGCGAGAGTGCAGCAGTGTCACCAGCGAATCCAAGAATGAGTCAGAGTGTGATGCGCTGAGCAGGGGAGAAAGTTGACTTGCGTCGCAGGAGCGACATATGCAAGGGGAGAAAGTTGGCTTACGCCGCAAGAGTGACATATGCGAGGGCGGATAGCGACTTCCAACTTGTGGTCAAGCAATGGAGTGGAGGCCACGAAGCTGGGGGAGCAGATGATCAAGTACTTAGCAAACATCCAAACATTAAAAATGAAGCTCGATGAGTTCACCCTTGAACAAATCCCGCGGCTGTATAAGGAAAAGATGAACTGACTCGTTAAATCAGCCAGCTCAGTGGCTCTTTCGGAGAGCGAGAGAATAACCCTACTAAGTCAAGAGCGACACGAAGTGGACGTGGTGTGGGAAGAAGCCTTGACGGTGAAGAGCGTTCCACCAAGCTGGAAAGAAGGTCTGAAAGAAGATTGAGAATTTGAGATTTTGCCTCAAAACTCCAAGGAGCCCCAAGAAACCCCAAGGAAGCAAGGGTAATTCAAGCTAGAGCAGCAAAGCTCACGATAATTAGAAGTAAGCTGCATAGGAGATGTTTATTTCTTACACACCACATCTTGGATACTTCGGCAGGGACTAAGCAGAGCGTGATGAGGGAGGTTACATGATGACTCCGGAGGTAGAGTGTTAGCATGCCAGACCCCGCAGCAAGGCCACCTCTGGCCTACAGAGCGTAAGGATGCATAGAGCTCAGTGAAGAACTCCGAGGATGCCAGGAGCATGCCGACGTCATTCACGCCTCAGCGGGAAGTATGGACCTTCGCAACACCCCGTTCAGACGGGCAGGCGGAAGTAACCAGCAGGGTAGTCTTCCAAAATTTGAGGACAAGGCTGGAGGAAGCTAAAGGAAGTTGGGTGGAAGGACACCCGATAGTCCTGAGGGAGTATCGAGCACCCCCGCGACGAGGCACGAGAGAGCACCCATTTAATCTAGTCAATGAGACAGAAAACATGGCCAAAGTGGACGCCAAATAAGTATGACTGTACCAAGTCGGGGGAAATGAACGAGAGAGAAATATCCACACACGAGGAATATTGCTAAACCTCAAGAAATGTTTTATTTAATGTCGTATATCCCTTTTTTCAAACACTTTGTAACCCAAAAAAATAGTAATGAAATGTATACCTTTTCTTGTCTACTTGTTGTAGATTCGTTACTTGCATTTTATTTAGGAAGAGAGGGGAATGGCCCCTCATGTTTAACACTTTATTTAGAAAGAGAGGGGAACGACCCCTCACATTTAACATTTTATTTAGCAAAAGAGGGAGATGGCCCCTCACATTAATATTCTATCTAAAAGAGGGGGATGACCCCTCACATTAATATTCTATCTAAAATAGGGGGATGGCCCCTCACATTAATATTCTACCTAAAAGAAAAGGATGACCCCTCACATTAATATTATATCTAAAAGAGGGGGATGGCGCCTCACATTGAAAAGAGGGGGATTGCCCCTCATATTAATATTTTATCTAAAAGAGAGGGATTGCCCCTCACATTGACACTTTATTTAAAAGAGGGGGATGGCCCTTCGTGTTAATATTTCACCGAAAAGAGGGGGATGGCCCCTCACCTTAACATCTTGTTTATAAGAGGGGGGACTGCCCCTCACAGTAATATTTTATCTAAAAGAGGGGGATGGCCCCTCACGTTAATATTTTACCTAAAGGAGGGGGATGACCCCTCACCTTAATATCTTGTTTGAGAGAGGGGGATTGCCCCTCACGCTGACATTTTATCCAAAAAGAGGGGGGTTGCCCTTCACCTTGATATTTAGTTCAACACTTTGCTTATAAGATATTTAGTTTAATATTTTACTTATAAGATGGGGATTGCCCCTTACATTTGAAATTTAGTTCAAGAAGAAACAAACAACTTAATATAATGAACAATGGAGGAACCAAGTTTGATAACATATAAAAATGAACCCTTAAGAAATTCCCCAAAAATGACAAAGACCTCCCACAAAGGTCCAAGAGTGCTCCAACCAAGGGAACTTCTATAGAGCTTCCGAAAACACAAATTCAACATAACGCATCGCGACGCGAGGCAACATGACGCGTCGCGACGCGAGGTGATACAAATGTGACGCAATGCAACGCAATCACAAATAGTCATCAAAGGGGCAAGGTCCCCCTCGCCTCCATGGTGGCGTATGAGGTTGCAAAGGATGAGGGAGCGAGCAACCTCATCTCCCTTCCTTGACGAAAGTCGAGAACGGACTCACGAATCGCGCTTGCAAACACACTAAGCCTCTAGAAAATTTTTACAATTGTGGAGAGAAAGACTTAGAAGAATAAGTCCTTAACAACTCTCCCAAGGATAAACAAAATATCGAAAAACCTCAAGAGAGGAAGTGGAACCAAGATCCCGCAACACTGGAAGAAACTCTTCAAAGTGCGTGAAAAAATTAGGAGCGAAGCGGTTGTTGACGCGTGACATCAAAAGTCTAAAACAAGCTTGCGCCATTGAAGGAAATTGAGGAGTTTCCAAACTTTTTCCTTGCTTTAATTTTTGAAAAAATCCAACGAATCAGATTAACGCTCGGGTGAATTCCTGGTGCCCTAAAACAAGATCATTACTATGAGGAAAAATTAAGTTTTCTCGCAAAACAGTCATAGAGTGACATACGTATTTAAGCGGCAAGCCATCACAACCAAAAGGAAATGTTAAGGTGAGACGCACCAAGCGCATGTCGATCGAGACTGCATCGCGACAAAGTTGGCCAAGGCATTTTGCCTCGGCCAGAACATCTGGCCGAGGCCGCCTACCTCGGCCAAACGCAGTCGAGGCAGCTAGCCTCGACCAGGAAATCTGGCTGAGGCCGCCTACCTCGGCCAAACGCAGTCGAGGCAGCCAGCCTCGACCAGGAAATCTGGCTGAGGCGGCCTGCCTCGGCCAAGCGTGGTCGAGGCAGTCGGCCTCGACCAGACGTGGTCGAGGCGGCCAGCCTCGGCCAGAAAGCCGAGGACGAGGCAGGCAGCCTCGGGCACATGCAGAAATTCGGGATATTTTTTAGCGCCAAACATCTTAAAATTATTTCGGACTGACGAAATATTTCTGTTTTTTCCGGATTGACGAAGGATGACCTCTAGAAGTCGAAAAATGAAAAGTACTACAAGAAAAGAGATGAAGAGCTATATACCCGGACCAACCCATTGTGATATTCTTCTGGAATGTGGCTGAGATCAAGAAGATAAAGAATCCTAGCAAAGAAAGGATCCGAATGAAAGAGGGTCCAAAGAGAAAAAGAGTTCGTAGTTGAAGAGGTTACCAAAAGAAGGAGTTGCATCAAGTTTACTGGAACTTCCGAATTCTCCAGATACATTTGGAAGTTGGGGGGCTACTGATGGGGTAAAATAAATTAGATGAGCGAAATTACCGAAATACCGCCCAATGTACAATTATTTACATTCATGCCATAGAAGGAAGTTATTCGTAGTTATTGTCGAAAGTAGTTATTGGTTAACGGGGGTAGTGTAAAATTACCAAAGCACCCCCACAGATTAATCTCGGTCGTTGGATTGAAGGTGGTTGGGGGACGATATTGTACTTCACCCCATGTAATTTACTATAAATAGGGAGTGAAACCCTTTCTAAAATCATCTCATATTCATTTATAAAACTCTACTTCTACTTTTGGAAGAGATTTATATGCCTCACAACGTCGTTTCGAATTACCGTGCTTAGATCAATTATCTCCCGAATCTTACACCATCAAATGTAAAGAGAACGAAACAATAGACAAAATAAAAAAAAAAAATTATAATTAGTAGGATCAAAATTCACATAAACTAATTTAACCATCTCATCGTCCATATAAATGAAAATAGTATTAATGATTTTAACAATTTGTTGGAACATATAAGTTGGGTTCTTCAACCACAAATAGAGGACTCATATCTTTTATATAAATAATAAATTATTTTTATTCTAATAATTTTAACCTTTACGTTTTGGAGTTAAATTATTATCTTTAAATTGTAAAAATTTTGCTTTAAGATATATAATTAGCTAATCCAAATAACATACCAAAGTATCAAAAAATAATAATATTAACTTCATTAAGAAAGTATTAATATTGTTGGGACATGTCCAATTGGCGAGTCCTTTCAATTTCTTCAATTTTTCCAATTATTTCCTGAATATGTTACATTATAAATGTAAAAAGAAATATATTACATTGTAAATGTAAAAAGAATTGGAGTTAATTAAACTATAATGAAAGTAATAAATACAAAATAATCAATAGATGTAAATTGTAAATTCATAAAAAAAAAATCTAATTTTTCATTTTTTTTAATTATTTCATATTCTACGAGACATTTTTAATAAATATGTTACATTATAAATGTAAAAAAGTATTGGAGTTAGTTAAAACTATAATGGAGCAATAAATACAGAAGAATCATTTAAATTTAATAAAATTTGACCACAAAGAGATTAGGTTTATTTTTATATATGTAAGAAATTATGTTTTAAATTATATTTATTTGTATTGGAGAAAAAATTAGAGTATTAATAACATTTACTAGTATTCTACATGGTATTTTCAATGGATATATTACATTATAGGGTAAATTACATCTACCTCCCCTGAAGTTTGACATAATTACAAGTACCTCATCGTTGTTTAAAAAATTATAAATACCCCTCTTAGGCTTGTAATTTTTAACCAAAGTGCTGAAATTGACCATTTTGCCCTTAAATTTTTATTAAAATTGTCAAAAAATCAGCCGAGGCAAATTACATTATTGCTCATCTGTATAAAAAACTTAAGAAACCTCTACCTACATATTATAGTCCAAAAATTTAAGGAATTAAATAAAAAATAATAATTCAGTGCATAATGGCATTTTGGTTAGTTTACCCATAAAAATGGATGGAAATAGGTTATCTATTAGACAGTTACAAACCTCAGGGGGGGTATTTATAATTTCTCAAACAACGAGGAGGTATTTATAATTATGCCAAACCTCAGGGGAGGTAGCTGTAATATATTCTACATTATAAATGTAAAAGAGAACGAAATAATAAATAAAATAAAAGAATATTTTTACAATTCGTAGGATCAAAATTCACATAAACTAATTTAACCATCTCATCGTCCATATAAATGAAAATAGAATTCCAAATGCAATACTAATTATTTTAACAATTTGTAGGATCATATAAGTTGGGTTCTTCAACCACAAATAGAGAACTCATATCTTTCATATAAATAATAAATTATTTTTTATATTATAATAATTTTAACCTTTACTTTTTGGAGTTAAATTATTATTTTTAAATTGTAAAAATTTTGCTTTAATAATTAGCTAATCTAAGTAACATACCAAAGTATCAAAATAATAATAGAGTATTAATATTGTTGGGACATGTCCAATTTGGCAAGTCCATTCAATCTCTCCGAATTTTCTAATTATTTCCTAAATATATTACATTATAAATATAAAAGTAATTGGAGTTAATTAAAATTATAGAATACAATCAATAGATGTAAAATTGTAAATTCATAAAAAAAAAAATTAAAAGCTAATTTTCCATTTTTTTTAATTATTTCATATTCTACTAGACATTTTTAATAAATATGTTATAAATGTAAGTAACGATGAAACTATAATGGAGCAATAAATACAGAAGAATCATTCAATGTAAATAAAACTTTTATTTGTATTTGAAAAAAAATTAGAATATTAATAACATTTACAGTATTCTGACGTGGTATTTTCAGTGAATATATTACATTATAAATGTAAAAGAGAACGAAACAATAAATAAAATAAAAGAATTTTTTTACAATTAGTAGGATTAAAATTCACATAAACTAATTTAACCATCTCATCGTCCATATAAATGAAAATAGTATTAATGATTTTAACAATTTGTTGGAACATATGAGTTGGGTTCTTCGACCACAAATAGAGAACTCATATCTTTTATATAAATAATAAATTATTTTTATTCTAATAATTTTAACCTTTACGTTTTGGAGTTAAATTATTATCTTTAAATTATAGAAATTTTGCTTTAAGATATATAATTAGCTAATCCAAATAACATACCAAAATATTAAAATAATAATAATAACTTCATTAAGAGAGTATTAATATTGTTGGGACATGTCCAATTGGCGAGTCCTTTCAATTCCTCCAATTTTTCCAATTACTTCTTGAATATATTACATTATAAATGTAAAAAGAAATGTATTACATTGTAAATGTAAAAAGAATTGGAGTTAATTAAACTATAATGGAAGTAATAAATACAAAATAATCAATAGATGTAAAATTGTAAATTCATAAAAAAAAAAAAACTAATTTTCCATTTTTTTTAATTATTTCATATTCTACAAGACATTTTTAATAAATATGTTACATTATAAATGTAAAAAAGTATTGGAGTTAGTTAAAACTATAATGGACCAATAAATACAGAAGAATCATTTAAATTTAATAAAATTTGACCACAAAGAGATTAGGTTTATTTTTATATACGTAAGAAATTATGTTTTTAATTACATTTATTTGTATTTGAGAAAAAATTTAGAGTATTAGTAACATTTACTAGTATTTCTACGTGGTATTTTCAATGAATATATTACATTATAGGGTAAATTACATCTACCTCCCCTGAGGTTTGACATAATTACAAGTATCTCATCGTTGTTTAAAAAATTACAAATACCCTCTGAGATTTGTAATTTTTAACCAAAGTGCTGAAATTGACCATTTTGCCCTTAAATTTTTATTAAGATTGTAGAAAAATCAGCCGAGGCAAATTACATTATTGGTCATCTGTGTAAAAAACTTAAAAAACCTCTACCTACACATTATAGTTCAAAAAATTTTATAAAATTAAATAAATAATAATAATTCAGTGCATAATGGCATTTTAGTCAGTTTACCCATAAAAATGGATGGAAATAGGTTATCTGTTAGACAGTTACAAACCTCAGGGGTATTTGTAATTTCTCAAACAACGAGAAGGTATTTGTAATTATGCCAAACCTCAAGGGAAGCAGCTGTAATTTATTCTACATTATAAATGTAAAAGAGAACGAAACAATAAATAAAATAAAATAATTTTTTTTATAATTCGTAGGATCAAAATTCACATAAACTAATTTAACCATCTCATCGTCCATATAAATGAAAATAGAATTCCAAATGCAATATTAATTATTTTAACAATTTGTAGGATCATATAAGTTGGGTTTTTCAATCACAAATAGAGAACTCATATCTTTCATATAAATAATAAATTATTTTTTATATTATAATAATCTTAACCTTTACTTTTTGGAGTTAAATTATTATTTTTAAATTGTAGAAATTTTTCTTTAATATTAGCTAATCCAAATAACGTACCAACGTATCAAAATAATAATAGAGTATTAAGATTGTTGGGACATGTCCAATTTGGCAAGTCCTTTCAATCTCTCCAATTTTTCTAATTATTTCCTAAATATATTACATTATATATATAAAAAAGAATTGGAGTTAATTAAAATTATAGAATACAATCAATAGATGTAAAATTGTAAATTCATAAAAAAAATTTAAAAAAAGCTAATTTTTCATTTTTTTAATTATTTAATATTCTACAAGACATTTTTAATAAATATGTTATAAATGTAAAAAAGAATAAAACTATAATGGAGCAATAAATACAAAAGAATCAATAGATGTAAATTGTAAATTCATAAAAAAATAACAAAAATTCATTTTCCATTTTTTTTAATTATTTAATTTAACCATCTCAGCGTCCATATAAATGAAAATAGAATTATAAATGCAATATTAATGATTTTATAAATTTTGTAGGATCATATAAGTTGGGTTCTTTAACCACAAATAGAGAACTCATATCTTTCATAAAAATAATAAATTATTTTTTACATTATAATAATTTTAACATTTACTTTTTGGAGTTAAATTATTATTTTTAAATTGTAGAAAATTTTTCTTTAATAATTAGTTAATCCAAATAACATACCAAAGTATCAAAATAATAAATAGAGTATTAATATTGTTGGTACATGTCCACTATCAAAATAATAATAGAGTATTAATATTGTTGGTACATGTCCACTTTGGCTAGTTTCAATTTCTCCAATTTTTCTAATTATTTTCTAAATATATTACATTATAAATGTAAAAATAATTGGAATTAATTAAAATTATAAAATACAATCAATAGATGTGAAATTGTAAATTCATAAAAAATTTAAAAAAAAGAAGCTAATTTTCCATTTTTTTAATTATTTCATAAAAGGAATAAAACTATAATGGAGCAATAAATACAGAAGAATCATTTAGTTTAAATATAACTTGACCACAAAGAGATTATTTTTATTTTTATATTCATAATAAATTATGTTTTAAATTATATTTATTTGTATTTGAAATTTTTTAGAGTATTAATAACATTTACAGTATTCAAACGTGGTAAAAGAGAATAAAAAGAATAAACAAAATAAAAGATTTCTTTTACAGTAAATTTAATAAAATTTGACTACAAAGAGATTATTTTTATTTTTATAAACATAATAAATTATGTTTTAAATTATATTTATTTGTATTTGAGAAATATTTTAGAGTATTAATAACATTAAGAGTATTCTAACATGGTATTAAATGTAAAAACAATTGGAGTTAATTAAACTATAATGGAAGTCACCGAAGAATCAATAGATGTAAATTGTAAATTCATAAAAAATTAAAAAAAATAATAATTTTCCATTTTTTTAATTATTTCATACTCTACAAGACATTTTTTCAATAAATAAGTTACATTATAATTAATTTGTATAATGGAGCAATAAAATTATATTTATTTGTGTTCAAGAAAAATTTTAGTGTTATAATGCAACAATCTTTTACATAAATAATAAATTACTTTTTATATTATAATAGGTTCTACTTGATGTAAACTAACCTAATCCAAATTTAAAGAGAGCATTAATATTGTTGGGACATGTCCAATTGGCGAGTCCTTTCAATTTCTCCAATTTTTCTAATTATTTCTTTAAATATATTACATTATAAATGTAAAAAAATAAATATAAAAGAATCATTCAATGTAAATTTAATAAAATTTGACCAGAAAAGAGATCATTTTTATTTTTATATACATAATAAATTATATTTTAAATTATATTTATTTGTATTTGAGAAAATTTTTAGAGTATTAATAACATTTACAAGATTCTAACGTGGTATTTCCTAAATATATTACATTATAAATGTAAAAAGAATTGATTTTATAAAATATTAAAAAATAATAATTGCTTTTTGTAAAAAGTAAAAAAAATAAATAAAATTTTCATTTTTTTTAATTATTTCATATTCTACAAGACACTTTTATGTTACCAAGAATCATTCAATGTAAATTCAATAAAATTTGACCACAAAGAGATTATTTTTTTTATTTATATAGACATAATAAATTATATTTTAAATTATATTTATTTGTATTTGAGAAAAATTTTAGAGTATTATTAACATTTAAAGTGTTCTAACATGATATTTTCAATGAATATATTACATTATAAATGTAAAAAAGTACGAAACAATAAGTAAAATAAAAAAAAATTACAATTAGTAAGATCAAAATTCACATATCCATAACGATTTTAACAATTTGTAGGATCATATAAATTGGGTCAACCAAATAGAGAACTCATATCTTATATGTAAATATTCAATTATTTTTTTATATTATAATAGGCTCTACTTGATGTAAATTTTATTTTAATTACTTTTTGAAATTAAATTATTATTTTGAAGTAATAAATACAGAAGAATCAATTGTAAAATTGTAATTCATATAAAAAATAATAATTTTCCATTTTTTTAAATTATTCCATATTTTACAAAATATGTTACATTATAAATGTAAAAAAGATTGGAGCTAGTTAACTATATGGAGCAATAAAATACAGAAGAATCATTCAATAATAAAATTTGACCACAAAGCGATTATTTTTACTTTTATATACATAATAAATTATGTTTTGAATTTTAAAAATATTAATAACATATACAGTATTCTAAGGTGATATTTAAAATTCACATAAACTAATTTATTATTAATGATTTTGTAGTATCATATAAGTTTAACCACAATAGAGAACTCATATCCATTATATAAGTAATAAATTATTTTTTATATTATAATAGGTTCTACTTGATATAAACTTTACCCATTTTAATTACTTTTTGAAGTTAAATTATTATATAAATTGTAGAAATTTTGCCTTAAGATAATTAGTTAATCCAAATAACATACCAAAATATCAAAATAATACTCTCTATTGCCTTAAGATTATTTTTATTTTTATATACATAATAAATTATGTTTTAAATTATATATTTGAGAAAATTTTACAGTGAACTAAACAACAAATAAATAAAAGAATTTAATACAATGTAACAATAAGTAATAAAAGAATTTAATACCATTGGCGATTTCTTTCGATTTTCAATTTTTCTTAATTATTTCATATAGATAAACTAATGGACAGAAAGAATCATTCAATGTAAATTTAATAAAATTGACCACACAGAGATTATTTTTATTTTACATACATAATAAATTATGTTTTAAATTATTTATTTTTCAATGTAAAATAAACTATACGCAAAGAGATTAATTTTTATTTTTATATACATAATAAATTATGTTTTAAATTACATTTATTTGTATTTGAGAAAATTACATTTTGGAGTTAAATTATAATTTTTTAATATATATTTACCACAGATCATAATAAATAAATTAATTTTTTAATAAATTACAAAAAATTGCTTTGTCATAAATAATTATTTTTATTTGAAGTAATCTAAATAAAATAATAAATAAAAGATTTTTTACAATTAGTAGGATCCTATATGCTAACCACAAATAGAAAAATTTAATAAATAAAAAATTATGCATGTATGTGAGATAAATTAAAATCATAATAAATAAATTTTAATTTTACTTTACTATTAAATTCTTTGAATTTTTCTTTAATTTACATACAATATATAAATAATAAATTATGCTTGTATTTGAGACAAATTAAAAGCATAATAAATAAATTTTAAAATTGTAGAAATTTTGCTTTCCTATTAAATTCTTTGAAATTTTTCTTTAATTTAGTACATATAATATTAGTAAATTTAATATTTTGGTATTTGAGAAAACTTTTAACCTCTTGATGTTGAATTACTTTAATAAATAAATTATTTTTTTAATAAATTTAATGGAATAATGATTTTAAATAAATATCTTACCACAAATCATAATTTTTATTTATTATTTTTGTTCACAAATAACTTTAGAAAATTGGCAAACTCCTCCACATTTATTGGAGTTTAATTATTATTTTTTAATAAATATTTACCACAAATCATCATAAATAAATTCTTTTTTTAATAAATTACAAAAATTTGCTTTATCATAAATAATTAGTTCTTTATATAATAATTATTTTTATTTGAAGTAATCTAAATATGGTAACCACGGATAGAAAAATTTAATAACTTGATAAATTAATTCTTTGAAATTTTTCTTTAATTTAGTAAATACAGTATAATAAGTAATAAATTATGCTTGTATTTGATAAAGTAAAAGCATAATAAATAAATTTTAAAATTGTAGAAATTTTGCTTTACTATTAAATTCTATGAAATTTTTATTTAATTTAGTACATATAATATTAGTAAATTTAATATTTTGGTATTTGAGAAAAATTGTAGAACTTTTAACAAAATTTCATTAATAAATAAATTATTTTTTCAATAAATTTAATGGAATATTTTAACTAAATACTTTACCACAAACCATAATTTTTTATTTATTAATTTTATTCACAAATAACATTTAGAAAATTGGCAAACTCCTCATTTATTGGAGTTGAATTATCATTTTTTTAATAAATATTTACCACAAATCATAATAAATAAATTATTTTTTTAATAAATTACAAAATTTTGCTTTATCATAAATAAATATTTTAAGTACTTTCATTTGATGTAATCTAAATAAATAATAAATAAATTTTTTTTTTTACAATTAGTAGGATCCTATATGCTAACCACGAATAGAAAAATTTAATAAATAATAAATTATACTTGCTAAATTAAAAGCATAATAAATAAATTTTAAAATTGTAGAAAATTTGCTTTGCTATTAAATTCTTTCAAATGCTTCTTTAGTACATATAATATTAGTAAATTCCATATTTTGGTATTTGAGAATAATTTTAACCTCCTGATGTTGAATTACTTTAATAAATAAATTATTTATGTAATAAATTCAATGGAATAATTATTTTAAATAAATATTTTACTAGAAATCATAATTTTTTATTTATTAATTTTGTTCACAAATAACATTTAGAAAATTGGCAAACTCCTCCTCATTCATTGGAGTTGAGTAATTATTTTTTTAATAAATATTTACCACAAATCATAATAAATAAATTAATTTTGTAATAAATTACAAAAAATTTCTTTATCATAAATAAATATTTGAAGTAATCTAAATAAAATAATAGATAAAAGATTTTTTTTACATTAGTAGGATCCTATATGCTAACCATGGAAAGCATAATTTATTATTTATTAAATAAATTTTTGTAGAAAATTTTGCTTTACTATTAAGTTCTTTGAAATTTTTCTTTAATTTAGTACATACAGTATAATAAATAATAAATTATGCTTGTATTTGAGATAAATTAAAAACATAATAAATAAATTTCAAAATTGTAGAAATCTTGCTTTACTTTTAAATTCTTTGAAAGTTTTCTTTAATTTTTTTATATATTAAATTTGTTCACAAATAACATTTAGAAAATTGGCAAACTCCTCCTCTTTTATAGGAGTTGAATTATTATTTTTTTTTAATAAACTTTTACCACAAATCATAATAAATTAATTAATTTTTTAATAAATTACAAAAAATTGCTTTATCATAAATAAATATTTGAAGTATATTTATTTGAGGTAATCTAAATAAAATAATAAATAAAAGATTTTTTTTCATAATTAGTAGGATCCAATATGCTAACCACGAATAAAAAAATTTAATAAATAATAAATTATGGTTGATAAATTAAAAGCAGAATAAATAAATTTTAAAACTCTAGATATTTTGCTTTACTATTAAATTCTTTGAAATCTTAATATTAGTAAGTTTCATATTTTGGTATTTGAGAAAAATTTTAACCTCATGATGTTGAATTACTTTAATAAATAAATTATTTTTTTAATAAACTTAATGGAATAATAATTTTAAATAAATATTTTACCACAAATCATAATTTTTTATTTATTAATTTTGTTCACAAAAATACCATTTAGAAAATTGGCGAACTCCTCATTTCATTGGAGTTGAATTATTATATTTTTTAGTAATTTTTTTACCACAAATCATAATAAATAAATTAATTTTTTAATAAATTGCAAGAATTTACTTTATCATAAATAAATATTCTAAGTGTTTTCATTTGAAGTAATCTAAATAAAATAATAAATAAATGATTTTTTTTTTTACAATTAGTAGGATCCTATATGCTAACCACGAATATTAAAAGCATAGATAATGAATTTTAAATTTGTAGAAATTTTGCTTTACTATTAAATTCTTTGAAATTTTTCTTTAGTTTAGTACATATAATATTATTAAATAAGAAAAATTTTAACCTCCTGATGTTGATAAATAAATTAGTTTTGTAATAAATTTAATGGAATAATGATTTTAAATAAATATTTAACCACAAATCATAATTTTTTATTCATTAATTTTGTTCACAAATAACATTTAGAAAATTGGCAATCTCCTCATTCTTTGGAGTTGAATTATTATTTTTTTTAATAAATATTTACAACAAATCATAATAAATAAATTAATTTATTAATGAATTACAAGAATTTGCTTTGTCATAAATAAATATTTGAGGTGTTTTTATTTGAAGTAATCTAAATAAACTAATAAATAAAAGATTTTTTTTTACAATTAGTCCTATATGCTAACCACAGATAAATTAAGAGCATAATAAATAAATTTTAAAATGTGAAAATTTTGCTTTACTACTAAATTCTTTGAAATTTTTCTTTAATTTACTACATACAGTATAAGAAATTATGCTTGTATTTGATATAAATTAAAAGCATAATAAATAAATTTTAAAATTGTAGAAATTTTGCTTTACTATTAAATTCTTTAAAAAATTTCTTTAATTTAGTACATATAATATTAGTAAATTTAATATTTTGGTATTTGAGAAAAACTTTAACCTCCTGATAAATAAATCATTTTAATGGAACAATGATTTTAAATAAATATTTTACCACAAACCATAATTTTTTTACTTATTAATTTAGTTCACACATAACATTTAGAAAATTGGCAAACTCCTCCTCATTTATTGGAGTTGAATTATTATTATTTTAATAAATATTTACCACAAATCATAATAAATAAATTAATTTTTTAATAAATTACAAAAATTTGCTTTATCATAAATAAATATTTGAAGTAATCTAAATAAAATAATAAACAAAAGATTTTTCTTACAACTAGTAGGATCCTGTATGCTAACCATGAATAAAAAAATTTAATAAATAATAGATTATGCTCAATAAATTAAAATCATAATAAATAAATTTTAAAATTATAGAAATTTTTCTTTACTATTAAATTCTTTGAAATTTTTCTTTAATTTAGTACATACAATATAATAAATAATAAATTATGCTTGTTAAATTAAAAGCATAACAAATAAATTTTAAAATTGTACTTTACTATTAAATTCTTTGAAATTTATATTTAATTTAGTACAGAAAAATTTTAACCTCTTAATGTTGAATTACTTTAATAAATAAATTAGTTTTAATAAATTTAATGGAATAATGATTTTAAATAAATAGTTTACCAGAAACCATAAAATTTTTATTTATTAATTTTGTTCACAAATAACATTTAGAAAATTGGCAAACTCCTCATTTATTGGAGTTGAATTATTATTTTTTGATAAATATTTACCACAAATCATAATAAATAAATTAATCGTGTAATAAATTACAAAAATTTGCTTTGTCATAAATAAATATTTGAAGTATTTTTATTTGACGTAATCTAAATAAAATAATAAATAAAAGATTTTTTTTTACATTTAATAGCATCCTGTATGCTAACCACGAATAGAAAAATTTAATAAATAATAAATTGTGCTTGTATTTGAGATAAATTAATAGCATAATAAATAAATTTTAAAATTGTAGAAATTTTGTTTTTCTGTTAAATTCTTTGAAATTTTTCTTTAATTTACAGAAACCAACCTTGATAGCAAAAAAATAAGAATAATTTATGTAATAATGTCGATACTTTCGAGGGGTGTAAGTGTAATTATTTAAAAATATAGGGGTAATTTATGTAAATAATGCTTACATTCTAGTAGGTGTATGTGTAATTATTCAAAAGGCAGGAGTGGTTTGTGTAAACAAACCACAGGTTAGAGATTTTGCTTTAACAAAAATAATTAGTTCTTTACATTATAATTATTTGCATTTGATGTAATCCAAATAACATGTAAAAGTATCAAAATAATAATATTAACTTGGATAAATAACATTTAAAATATTAGTATTATTAAATATGAAAATATAAGCGTACATATCTATTTAAAAAATATAATATATAACAATAGAACTTTATAAATTAAAATAACAATATGAAATAGACTATACTTTTAGTGTATATAAAACGAATAAATATTTTAAAGCATGAAACATACATGGAGAGAGAGCAAGTGAAGCAAGAAGAGTCATGGAGCATACTTTAATCATTCAAATTCAAAGTAAAATGTAAGCTAGATATACCATGAAGCTTTCGAATCATTAAAGAACCTCCGTGCAGAAGATTTTCCTATTGCACAAAAACTTACCTTATAAACCTCACATTCCTGTTCCTTAGAAACATCCTCAATGTACACTACAAAATAAATTAACATGTACGGTTTCACAGAACCAATAGATGATCATCAATACAAAAACTGACCGCAGGATATGTCAAATATGATAATAATATTTAGCACATAGAAAAACATGTCAACAATTCATCTTGATATATATATAAGAGCAGAGAAAGAGCATTTACGGAATAAGATACTTTTGATTAACCTTGATATATATATAAGAGCAGAGAAAGAGCATTTACGGAAGTGCCACCTTCCCACCAAGAACTGTTGTCTGAGCTTTTGGTGTGATATTTTAAAACCATCAACTGAATAGTTACTCCAGTCAGATATGATAAGTTAAAAATGGAAAATGGGACATGCCAGTAATTTTCGCTCTTTCAATTACTAGCAGAACCTCTATCTAAGACCTTACATGTCACCGAAAGATTGAGCGCAATAAGATTCAATATCTCTTCTGTTTCTTTAACTATTACTATTGTTATTAGCTTTTACGAGGTGGAAACCTCAAATAAAACAAGCTATAACATCTTTATCCTGCCTATTTCATTTAGTTACATGTCTTTAAACTTAACCTTCATTGTTGTTCAGAGAAAGGAATTTAGTATTCAATGATAGATTTTAAGACTATTGATAAAGTTCGTTCAATTTTTTAATAGGGTACATAATTAATTACAGATCGAGGCATACATCTTAGTCAAGAATCACAGCCGTATGATAAGCATCTAAGAATGAGCTCAAGCAGGCACTCTCTGAATTTCGGGGCACATGGACCTTGACAAAAAGGATTCACATAGCAGAGGAGAAGCTATAGTTTCCCATTGCAGACCATATTTGAAAAAATGATCACTCATATATGCAAATAAAAAGAAACTGGAGTTAACAATTGCAACAACTTATGTCCACGTGTAAAAAATATTAGTAAAATGCTCAAATTTACCAAAATGTCTTCACAGAGCCTGAATAATAGGGATATATTTGTTGTTAGTAAATAGCTTAAGTTAAGGACATTTGGAAAGAGATAGTAGCATAAGATGGTATTGATTTTAAGTAATATAATATGATATGATTAACATAAGGTAACAAACATAAGTATATATAGTAAGTAACAGATACGAAAAGCAATAAGTAGAATTTAATAAATATGAAAAGTAGTTATACCAACCTCAAACTAAAAGATGCAAGAAATTTTTACTGCTACTAATACTTTTACATAGATATAGATATATCTATTTAAAATAACATAAATATAAGCATATGAAGGGCCTCCAATAAACCCAATGGAATATTTCTTACATCCAACAAGCCCAAATCCAATCTTTTCTATGTATCACATACGCATATATAAATATGAAATTATTAGTACATATCTTATACAAATATAATATATAACAATAACACTTTATAAATTAAAATAACCATATGAAATAGACTATACTTTTACTGTATATAAAAATAATAAATATTTTAAAAATTCTAATACTTTAAAGCATGAAACATGCACAAAAAGAGAACAAGTGAAGCAAGAAGAGACATGGAGAATACTTCTATTCAAATTCTAGAGAACATACCATGAGGTCTTTGAACACTAAGAGAAACTTCGTGAAGAAAATTTTCATATTGCATACTTAACTTACAAACCTCACATTCTTCTTGTTCCTTAGAAGCATTCTCTATGTAGACTTTAACAGCCTACAACAAAAGAAAGGGACATGTAGGGTTAAAACAGAATCAGGAAAATCAATGACCATCGGTTAAGATTAGCTTAGCTTATCCAAAGTCATTGTCTTGTTGACAACAACGTAAAGTTCAAGGAGGAATGATATATATTGCATCAAAAACGCCCTATTATTTGTTGTAATGTAATTAGCGCATTCCATGGCCAAATTTATACACTTGAGTCACACAAAATAAAATACATACTACATATATGGGTTGGCACTTGATCACTTCCGAGAGATTGCATAAATGCATAAAGAGAAAAGTGAAGCCAGAAGTTATGGAGCATACTTTTATCACTCAAATTCGTAGTAAGATGAGAACAAGACATACCATGAAGCCTTCGCATCATTAAAGAACCTCCGTGCAGAAGATTTTCCTATTGCACAAAACTTACCTTATAAATCTCACATTCTTCTTGTCCCTTAGAAGCGTTCTCAATGTAGATTGCAAAATAAATTAACATGTAGGGTTAAACAGAACTAGGGAGATAGATGATCATCGAAAAAAAAGCTCACTGCAGGATAATAAAACAACCGCCTACTGTCTTGTCATATAAATGTGATGTTTATTGACCTCAGAAGCAATACAACAAACAAACAATGTGGGAGATAAAAGTATCTAAATGATAAAACTGGTCAAAATAACATTTAGCAGGTAAAAAAACATGTCACCATAATAACAATTCATCTTAAACAGAAGATGAAATAATTGATGGAAACTAATAAGATAATTTTGATTACCAACGTATCCAAGCCTTGATAAATATAAGAGTAGAAAAGAGCATTTACGGAAGTGTCACCTTTCAAGCATGAGGAGGCATTGAAAGACCTTCATACAAATTGTAAGATAATAGCCAATAAGTTACAAGAAAAGGAATGCCTGTAAAATAATAAATTTTCAAGACACCATTCTTTGAGTGACAAGAAGAGATTCACATATAAGAAGAAAACAAACCTAGAACATAATGAAAGCAGTGGACCATATAAACAAAATAACCACTTTATTTTTCACATATTGATAGTCAATAAATTCTCCAGATAGATCAACGTAAATATTGATAGAATTTAAGCCATTACAAGTGCTTTACCATGAATAAACCCCGAGTGATAAGAAATTATGTAAATCACACAATGTAAATCACATCTAAATCTGAAGGCAAGCCTGCGACTTGTGTTGTTTTATTCTCCAACTTAGGTTTGGCTCAAGATTCCTGCTCAGTTTATGTACATATCAGCAACACTAAAATTATGTAATTTATAATGAGCTAAAAAGTTAGTTTATAAAATGCTAATTCTTCATTCCCTCTTTATTAGATAGAGAACTTGAAGAAAGAATCTCTCTTCTTTCTCTTAACAGCTCAACCCTCTCTATTCTGTCCTTATTTTTATCCTAAACCAATCAAACAGACATACATTACTTGCAAAAGTCATAACCACTAAAATAAAAGACAACAACATAACACCTTTGGCCACTAACCATGACTACGTCTATTATATGTATGGAAAATATTGAAAATGAGTTTTATTAAAATACTTTCGTCAACATTCTGGAGGCACAATGTGAAGTATCTGTTACGCATATGAGGAGTATTCAAGGGTATCATATTGTATCAAAATATCCAACAGGGGTACAGCTCTTTGTACACTTACATGTACACATACGTGTTTATGTATATGCAAAACATTATTGTAGAAAAGTGCACATTCTTGCCAGAATGTTCCAAACAACCTCATTATCTCATAAACCCTGATGAGAACAAAGATGACAGATTGCAGGTATAAAAGGAAAAAGAGAAGTGTTATTCACAAAGATGAATGACATCAAAATGGAAATAAAAACAAAGCATGCATATAAGCCGATATAGTGAGAGTGTTAAGACAAGGTGCATATCTTGACAAGAAAGGTGCCTTCGGTAGCTTGGTAGTGAGTAACTCTCTCAATCGCATGAGTTTACTTACTTTGGTAGAATCTCAAGCAATGGCAGAAGTTTTTCTTTTTGTAAGGGAAAAACTGGCGAAAGACAGAATAGGCCTCGAACCTTTCTTATACTCATTCTCACGACTTCTATCATTGCGGTGATGTTCACTCTCGGCATTTGCTGAAGAAGCTTTAGCGTCTTTTCCTCCTTTATATTCATCCCGCTTTACATCAAGCTGCATAGAGTGCCTACCAAGTCTATTTTTATTGCCTGAAGGAGACTCCTCTAGAAGATTGCAAGATTTCCCTTCTACGCACAAAGACCTTTTGGTGGAGCATTCTTTTTCTCACCTTGTTTATTTTCCGCTCTCCTCCAGCCACCAAACCATCCTTTCTTTTCCACCTTACTCTTCTGTTCCTACAACTTTCTGCGTCTCCAACAGGAATATCCCTTAGCTCACAACAACTGTGACGGTGAGTGATAATGCCGTCACTGTTTTCATTCTCTGAGTCCATCTTAAGTGCAATCTCAAGTTGCTTTCTCTCTTCCTCTGACTCTTTGTCTCATTGCAATTGCAGGAATTAAAGAATTCATCATTTGGCATAGCCCCTGGGACCCTCCCTGATTTACTCCTTCTTACAACCACATTATGCATATCATAAACTTTCGCTACACGCACCATTTCTGTTTTGTCATGTCTCCTCCACGTTGTTGGAGGCAAAAGAACTACTCGAGTCACGTCAATGTCGGGCCTGAATATATTGGTCTGGGACATTGCAATCACTTCTTGTTGCACTTCAGCCTCAGCTGGTGGAGTACCACAACCATCCAGAGCACTCATAATCTCCTTATCTCTGTCTGAAACCATGCAAAGTGATCCCAGAGGAACTTTTCCATCCCCAAGGAACAAAAACTTTGGTCAGAATGCTGGATTCTGAAACCATCAAAACCAGCCAAGGTCATATCTGCCCTCAAATTTGCATCTCTTCCAAATTTTGTAAGTATCAGAAGGGGCAACTCTTAAAATGAAAGGGATGACAAAACCTTTCAAAGTGAAAGGTGATCTCCATGTAAGAATCTCTCATCTGTCTCTTGTTCCAATCAACCGAGGCAACCTTCTGCACCATTTCACGCAAGCAAGTAGCTGGTAATGCCCAACTATAATCTTTACGAACCCTTCTTCCCTATTACATATTGCTTTCTGTAAAAATTTTGTTTACAAGGTGTACCTCGAGTTATAAATATCAGAAGTTTTTCAAAATGTTCCAGCAACACTATAGAGAACTTGTAACACTAAGGAAACATGCAGAGAATTCTTCAAGAGGTTTTGGTTATGATATTCGAGCATGCACATCATATCATTAAATTCTCTTCAACCAACTATACTCAATTTACATTTTAGTTTTCTGATAACAATCCCAAGTAAAATATGTAAGAGAACTTATTAATTGCAACAGTCCTATAGCTTTTAGGAATTAAATTAAATGTGTAGGAATAGTTAAGTCAAGTGATATATAGTGCAACTAGATTTTTATAGCATTATTCAATGACATTATGAAACGAGATATTTATAATAGTCCCACCATTGCTCACAATGCTGCTAGTATCTATACAAATTCTACAAAGTACAGATTTCCTTAGTAACATTCATTTCAATTTTTCACATTTATAGAAACTAAGTTGACTAATAAAATCATGGGTATCAAAGGACTGGGACCTAAGAAACTATAATCATTTAACAGAACTACAACAGCGAACAATCAAGATATCATGAACGTGCTAAAAAGTTAAACCTAAGAAACTATAATCATATAACAGAACTACAACATCGAACAATCAAGATATCATGAATGTGATAAAAAGTTAAAATTATCCCCACAAACGCTCCATATCAAAATATTGAATACATAATAGAACACTAATCATGAATCAATTAGCAATAGCTTTCAAAAGTTGCTGATGAGAAACTACAATTATGTTTCAGAGAGAAATTTATTAACAAATGAAACCTTCAACTATATCTTACTCTATAAAGTGGATAACATAACCATTCACTAGTAACAGAAAAGGGGAAGGGGAACAAATGTACAAGTCCAACTCAACCAACAACAGTTTTTCGGTAGAAGCCGAAAGACATGAAGATCAGTTTAAAAGAAAGAAAAGCCATGGCAACTTTGCTAATTCTTATGATCTACAGTACCACAACTGCAACTAAGATGATACATTCAGTAACATAGCTCATTCTTATTGGTTTGCCAGCATAAAGACAGACCAGAAATATTGCCTGTAGTAACTCAACTTTAAGAGCATGAGAACGAAAAGAAGGTTCATTTTACTGAGAAACAAATTGATATAACCGTTAAACGAATCTTAAACCAAAGAAAAACACAAACCAATCCAATATAGTTTAATCTCACACCTTAAAGTGTATTTACCCACCTCCGCAGTGATGATTTTGAACAGCTTGAGGTGAAAATTCTGACAATGGGTGCAGAAAAACTTCACTAAAAGTAGCCGAAAGGTGAGACAGTGATTGCAGCTAGATCTTCTGAAATGAAAACAGGAGCATCATAAGTGTCACCCATGGAAGTAGAAACCAATTAACTTTTCATGTTGGGTTCTATGCAAATCAAGTAAGTAAGTTGCAAAGAATAATCCAACTCAAAGAAGGTGCTAGATGTTTTTTAAACTTAAGTGGTGTGTCACAAACAATTGTTTAGAGCACAAAACAGATCTGCAGAAAAAATATATCAGAATAGCTTTAACAGAATCATCCCATCAGGCCACAAGTTAAAGTAGCATCAATAATAATAATTAAATTACATATTGCATACAGAAATGAGATCGCCTCCACTAAAAAAGCACACCTACAATAGATCAGTCAAAAGTATGAAAGAAAGATATGGAAGAATACCACTAGATTATCTCCTCTTCAATTTTCATAAAGAGAACTTACGGCAAAATGGCTTACTCTAACAAAAATATCTCATCCTAGGTTGGAACAAGTTTTGATTCCTTAGCGCCATGTCCAAGTCGACCTTTGTCACCATCTCCCCATGAAAAAACTTTTCCCTTAGAACAGTTACTGGAACTAGAACACCCAACCATAACTTCAACAACTGCAGCAGTATGCCAAACACCACAGGTTGCTCGCACAGTGCGGAGACCCTTCAGCGATTCCACTTCTCTAGGCTTTGAAATACTTTCCCTACCTCCATGCCCAAGAACTCCAAAAGTTCCATCACCAAAAGTAAACAACTGCCTAGCAGAGGTGACGACAGCAGTATGCCAACGCCCACATGAAATGGAAGAAACGTGAATCCCCTCCAGTTGCCCCTTTACTCTTTTCGGCACCCACTGACTCACTTCATTCCCATGCCCTAGGAGACCAAAATGACCGCCACCCCAAGTGTACAGATCTCCAGAAAGTGTGACAGCACAGGAATGATATTCACCGCACACAACAAGCTCAATGTTTGTATTGCTGAGTGCATCAATTAGCTTCGGATGCAAGACATCAACATCTTAACGATGACCAAGTCTACCTCCTGACTCCTCACCCCAAGAGAATATCTCTCCTTGTTTTGTCACTGGGGCAGCATGTCGTCCACCACAAGCTATGTTATGAAAATCTAATACAAATGCAGATTCCAATGCCTTGGGCAACAATGCATCCATTTTGATACCTACACTACTTCCAACTCTATGTGGTCCGCCACCCATAACATCATCGCCAATACCTTCTCCCCAAATGAAAGCATCCCCCAAGGCATCACCATCATCATGACCAGAACCTTGACTTGATGAGCTTACAGCACTAGAAAGGCATCGTGCGTCAGCCTAAATCAAGAAAAGCATCAATTTAAGAGACTGAGTTACCATGCAACCAAATATTAAAAAACATAAGATGCTAAAGGAAAACAAAGGCTAATCAATATAAAAATGATAGGATACCTTACCCAAAAATTTGAAGCATGACATTAATCAGCATCATGTCCTAAAAAGAAAGTTTTTTCAATTATTTTTTCTCTTTCGCCTTTTTTTTTCTATCAAATAGTTTTTCAATATTTTTTTTCTCCTTCTCCTTTCTTTCTACCTTTTGCTTTTTAATGATTTTTTTATCCTTCGCCTTTCTTCTATCTTTTCGCAAAGAACTCCGGGGTTCCATAGCAATGCTCGGCGCAACTCTGCATATAAATATATACAAAATGATGAACGAACCCAATTCACTTATCATAACAGTAATGCATAACTTTATGCATGTGTGATGTTATGCATATATGGCATACTTAATAACTGGGATCCCACCATTTTATAGGGGTTCAACTGTATCATGGCTTCTTCAATGCCAACAAATTATACTTGTGAAAAGACTAGCATATTAACACCAACAATAAAACCTAGCAAATTGTAGAACAGGGTTCAAGTGTATCATGGCTTCTTCAATTTAAACCAAAGTACATTGTTAAAAAGACTAGACATGTATTTATGTTTATAACTAGAAGAGTATCCCTGACAATAAAACCTAGCAAATTGTAGAACGGGTTTCAAGTGTATCATGAATTCTTCAATTTCAACCAAATGCTCGTTACATTATTGATTCAGGATTACTACATTTGCCAAGCAAAATTTCATTGAAATATGAATAAGTTACAAGAAAAGCAATGTCAGTAAGATAATAGGTTTTCAAGCCAGAAACCACCATACTTTGAATGACAAGAAGAGACTCACATATAAGAAGAAAACAAACCTAGAACATAATGGAAGTGTTGGACCATATAAACAAAATAAGCACCTTATTTGTCACATATTGATACTAAACAACTACTCCAGATAGATAAACATATATAATGACAGCAATTAAGCAACCACAAGTGCTATACCATGAATGAACCCGAGTTATAAGGTCTTGGAAATGTGAAAAATAAATTCTCAAGCATCGTGCGCCAGCCTAAATCAAGAAAAGCATCGATTTAAGAGACTGGGTTACCATGCAACCAAATATTAAAAAACATAAGATGCTAAAGGAAAACGAAGGCTAATCAATATAAAAATGATAGGATACCTTACCCAAAAATTTGAAGCATATCATTAATCAGCATCATGTCCTAAAAAGATAGTTTTTTCAATTATTTTTTCTCTTTCACCTTTTTTTTTTCTATCAAATAGTTTTTTTAATATTTTTTTCTCCTTCTCCTTTCTTTCTACCTTTTGCTTTTTAATGATTTTTTTTATCCTTCGCCTTTCTTCTATCTTTTCGCAAAGAACTCCGGGGTTCCATAGCAATGCTCGGCGCAACTCTGCATATAAATATATACAAAATGATGAATGAACCCAATTCACTTATCATAACAGTAATGCATAACTTTATGCATGTGTGATGTTATGCATATATGGCATACTTAATAACTGGGATCCCACCATTTTATAGGGGTTCAACTGTATCATGGCTTCTTCAATGCCAACAAAATTATACTTGTGAAAAGACTAGCATACTAACACCAACAATAAAACCTAGCAAATTGTAGAACAGGGTTCAAGTGTATCATGGCTTCTTCAATTTAAACCAAAGTACATTGTTAAAAAAGACTAGACATGTATTTATGTTTATAACTAGAAGAGTATCCCTGACAATGAAACCTAGCAAATTGTAGAACGGGTTTCAAGTGTATCATGAATTCTTCAATTTCAACCAAATGCTCGTTACATTATTGATTCAGGATTACTACATTTGCCAAGCAAAATTTCATTGAAATATGAATAAGTTACAAGAAAAGCAATGTCAGTAAGATAATAGGTTTTCAAGCCAGAAACCACCATACTTTGAATGACAAGAAGAGACTCACATATAAGAAGAAAACAAACCTAGAACATAATGGAAGTGTTGGACCATATAAACAAAATAAGCACCTTATTTGTCACATATTGATACTAAACAACTACTCCAGATAGATAAACATATATAATGACAGCAATTAAGCAACCACAAGTGCTATACCATGAATGAACCCCGAGTTATAAGGTCTTGGAAATGTGAAAAATAAATTCTCAAGCATCGTGCGCCAGCCTAAATCAAGAAAAGCATCGATTTAAGAGACTGGGTTACCATGCAACCAAATATTAAAAAACATAAGATGCTAAAGGAAAACGAAGGCTAATCAATATAAAAATGATAGGATACCTTACCCAAAAATTTGAAGCATATCATTAATCAGCATCATGTCCTAAAAAGATAGTTTTTTCAATTATTTTTTCTCTTTCACCTTTTTTTTTTCTATCAAATAGTTTTTTAATATTTTTTTCTCCTTCTCCTTTCTTTCTACCTTTTGCTTTTTAATGATTTTTTTTATCCTTCGCCTTTCTTCTATCTTTTCGCAAAGAACTCCGGGGTTCCATAGCAATGCTCGGCGCAACTCTGCATATAAATATATACAAAATGATGAATGAACCCAATTCACTTATCATAACAGTAATGCATAACTTTATGCATGTGTGATGTTATGCATATATGGCATACTTAATAACTGGGATCCCACCATTTTATAGGGGTTCAACTGTATCATGGCTTCTTCAATGCCAACAAAATTATACTTGTGAAAAGACTAGCATACTAACACCAACAATAAAACCTAGCAAATTGTAGAACAGGGTTCAAGTGTATCATGGCTTCTTCAATTTAAACCAAAGTACATTGTTAAAAAGACTAGACATGTATTTATGTTTATAACTAGAAGAGTATCCCTGACAATGAAACCTAGCAAATTGTAGAACGGGTTTCAAGTGTATCATGAATTCTTCAATTTCAACCAAATGCTCGTTACATTATTGATTCAGGATTACTACATTTGCCAAGCAAAATTTCATTGAAATATGAATAAGTTACAAGAAAAGCAATGTCAGTAAGATAATAGGTTTTCAAGCCAGAAACCACCATACTTTGAACGACAAGAAGAGACTCACATATAAGAAGAAAACAAACCTAGAACATAATGGAAGTGTTGGACCATATAAACAAAATAAGCACCTTATTTGTCACATATTGATACTAAACAACTACTCCAGATAGATAAACATATATAATGACAGCAATTAAGCAACCACAAGTGCTATACCATGAATGAACCCCGAGTTATAAGGTCTTGGAAATGTGAAAAATAAATTCTCAAGCATCGTGCGCCAGCCTAAATCAAGAAAAGCATCGATTTAAGAGACTGGGTTACCATGCAACCAAATATTAAAAAACATAAGATGCTAAAGGAAAACGAAAGGCTAATCAATATAAAAATGATAGGATACCTTACCCAAAAATTTGAAGCATATCATTAATCAGCATCATGTCCTAAAAAGATAGTTTTTTCAATTATTTTTTCTCTTTCACCTTTTTTTTTTTTCTATCAAATTGTTTTTTAATATTTTTTTCTCCTTCTCCTTTCTTTCTACCTTTTGCTTTTTAATGATTTTTTTTATCCTTCGCCTTTCTTCTATCTTTTCGCAAAGAACTCCGGGGTTCCATAGCAATGCTCGGCGCAACTCTGCATATAAATATATACAAAATGATGAATGAACCCAATTCACTTATCATAACAGTAATGCATAACTTTATGCATGTGTGATGTTATGCATATATGGCATAACTTAATAACTGGGATCCCACCATTTTATAGGGGTTCAACTGTATCATGGCTTCTTCAATGCCAACAAAATTATACTTGTGAAAAGACTAGCATACTAACACCAACAATAAAACCTAGCAAATTGTAGAACAGGGTTCAAGTGTATCATGGCTTCTTCAATTTAAACCAAAGTACATTGTTAAAAAGACTAGACATGTATTTATGTTTATAACTAGAAGAGTATCCCTGACAATGAAACCTAGCAAATTGTAGAACGGGTTTCAAGTGTATCATGAATTCTTCAATTTCAACCAAATGCTCGTTACATTATTGATTCAGGATTACTACATTTGCCAAGCAAAATTTCATTGAAATATGAATAAGTTACAAGAAAAGCAATGTCAGTAAGATAATAGGTTTTCAAGCCAGAAACCACCATACTTTGAATGACAAGAAGAGACTCACATATAAGAAGAAAACAAACCTAGAACATAATGGAAGTGTTGGACCATATAAACAAAATAAGCACCTTATTTGTCACATATTGATACTAAACAACTACTCCAGATAGATAAACATATATAATGACAGCAATTAAGCAACCACAAGTGCTATACCATGAATGAACCCCGAGTTATAAGGTCTTGGAAATGTGAAAAATAAATTCTCAAGCATCGTGCGCCAGCCTAAATCAAGAAAAGCATCGATTTAAGAGACTGGGTTACCATGCAACCAAATATTAAAAAACATAAGATGCTAAAGGAAAACGAAGGCTAATCAATATAAAAATGATAGGATACCTTACCCAAAAATTTGAAGCATATCATTAATCAGCATCATGTCCTAAAAAGATAGTTTTTTCAATTATTTTTTCTCTTTCACCTTTTTTTTTTTCTATCAAATAGTTTTTTAATATTTTTTTCTCCTTCTCCTTTCTTTCTACCTTTTGCTTTTTAATGATTTTTTTTATCCTTCGCCTTTCTTCTATCTTTTCGCAAAGAACTCCGGGGTTCCATAGCAATGCTCGGCGCAACTCTGCATATAAATATATACAAAATGATGAATGAACCCAATTCACTTATCATAACAGTAATGCATAACTTTATGCATGTGTGATGTTATGCATATATGGCATACTTAATAACTGGGATCCCACCATTTTATAGGGGTTCAACTGTATCATGGCTTCTTCAATGCCAACAAAATTATACTTGTGAAAAGACTAGCATACTAACACCAACAATAAAACCTAGCAAATTGTAGAACAGGGTTCAAGTGTATCATGGCTTCTTCAATTTAAACCAAAGTACATTGTTAAAAAGACTAGACATGTATTTATGTTTATAACTAGAAGAGTATCCCTGACAATGAAACCTAGCAAATTGTAGAACGGGTTTCAAGTGTATCATGAATTCTTCAATTTCAACCAAATGCTCGTTACATTATTGATTCAGGATTACTACATTTGCCAAGCAAAATTTCATTGAAATATGAATAAGTTACAAGAAAAGCAATGTCAGTAAGATAATAGGTTTTCAAGCCAGAAACCACCATACTTTGAATGACAAGAAGAGACTCACATATAAGAAGAAAACAAACCTAGAACATAATGGAAGTGTTGGACCATATAAACAAAATAAGCACCTTATTTGTCACATATTGATACTAAACAACTACTCCAGATAGATAAACATATATAATGACAGCAATTAAGCAACCACAAGTGCTATACCATGAATGAACCCGAGTTATAAGGTCTTGGAAATGTGAAAAATAAATTCTCAAGCATCGTGCGCCAGCCTAAATCAAGAAAAGCATCGATTTAAGAGACTGGGTTACCATGCAACCAAATATTAAAAAACATAAGATGCTAAAGGAAAACGAAGGCTAATCAATATAAAAATGATAGGATACCTTACCCAAAAATTTGAAGCATATCATTAATCAGCATCATGTTCTAAAAAGATAGTTTTTTCAATTATTTTTTCTCTTTCACCTTTTTTTTTTTTCTATCAAATAGTTTTTTAATATTTTTTTCTCCTTCTCCTTTCTTTCTACCTTTTGCTTTTTAATGATTTTTTTTTATCCTTCGCCTTTCTTCTATCTTTTCGCAAAGAACTCCGGGGTTCCATAGCAATGCTCGGCGCAACTCTGCATATAAATATATACAAAATGATGAATGAACCCAATTCACTTATCATGACAGTAATGCATAACTTTATGCATGTGTGATGTTATGCATATATGGCATACTTAATAACTGGGATCCCACCATTTTATAGGGGTTCAACTGTATCATGGCTTCTTCAATGCCAACAAAATTATACTTGTGAAAAGACTAGCATACTAACACCAACAATAAAACCTAGCAAATTGTAGAACAGGGTTCAAGTGTATCATGGCTTCTTCAATTTAAACCAAAGTACATTGTTAAAAAGACTAGACATGTATTTATGTTTATAACTAGAAGAGTATCCCTGACAATGAAACCTAGCAAATTGTAGAACGGGTTTCAAGTGTATCATGAATTCTTCAATTTCAACCAAATGCTCGTTACATTATTGATTCAGGATTACTACATTTGCCAAGCAAAATTTCATTGAAATATGAATAAGTTACAAGAAAAGCAATGTCAGTAAGATAATAGGTTTTTCAAGCCAGAAACCACCATACTTTGAATGACAAGAAGAGACTCACATATAAGAAGAAAACAAACCTAGAACATAATGGAAGTGTTGGACCATATAAACAAAATAAGCACCTTATTTGTAACATATTGATACTAAACAACTACTCCAGATAGATAAACATATATAATGACAGCAATTAAGCAACCACAAGTGCTATACCATGAATGAACCCCGAGTTATAAGGTCTTGGAAATGTGAAAAATAAATTCTCAAGCATCGTGCGCCAGCCTAAATCAAGAAAAGCATCGATTTAAGAGACTGGGTTACCATGCAACCAAATATTAAAAAACATAAGATGCTAAAGGAAAACGAAAGGCTAATCAATATAAAAATGATAGGATACCTTACCCAAAAATTTGAAGCATATCATTAATCAGCATCATGTCCTAAAAAGATAGTTTTTTCAATTATTTTTTCTCTTTCACCTTTTTTTTTTTCTATCAAATTGTTTTTTTAATATTTTTTTCTCCTTCTCCTTTCTTTCTACCTTTTGCTTTTTAATGATTTTTTTTATCCTTCGCCTTTCTTCTATCTTTTCGCAAAGAACTCCGGGGTTCCATAGCAATGCTCGGCGCAACTCTGCATATAAATATATACAAAATGATGAATGAACCCAATTCACTTATCATAACAGTAATGCATAACTTTATGCATGTGTGATGTTATGCATATATGGCATACTTAATAACTGGGATCCCACCATTTTATAGGGGTTCAACTGTATCATGGCTTCTTCAATGCCAACAAAATTATACTTGTGAAAAGACTAGCATACTAACACCAACAATAAAACCTAGCAAATTGTAGAACAGGGTTCAAGTGTATCATGGCTTCTTCAATTTAAACCAAAGTACATTGTTAAAAAGACTAGACATGTATTTATGTTTATAACTAGAAGAGTATCCCTGACAATGAAACCTAGCAAATTGTAGAACGGGTTTCAAGTGTATCATGAATTCTTCAATTTCAACCAAATGCTCGTTACATTATTGATTCAGGATTACTATATTTGCCCAAGCAAAATTTCATTGAAATATGAATAAGTTACAAGAAAAGCAATGTCAGTAAGATAATAGGTTTTCAAGCCAGACGCCACCATACTTTGAATGACAAGAAGAGACTCACATTTAAGAAGAAAACAAACCTAGAACATAATGGAAGTGTTGGACCATATAAACAAAATAAGCACCTTATTTGTCACATATTGATACTAAACAACTACTCCAGATAGATAAACATATATAATGACAGCAATTAAGCAACCACAAGTGCTTTACCATGAATGAACCCCGAGTTATAAGGTCTTGGAAATGTGACAATAAATTCTCAAGCATCGTGCGCCAGCCTAAATCAAGAAAAGCATCGATTTAAGAGACTGGGTTACCATGCAACCAAATATTAAAAAACATAAGATGCTAAAGGAAAACGAAGGCTAATCAATATAAAAATGATAGGATACCTTACCCAAAAATTTGAAGCATATCATTAATCAGCATCATGTCCTAAAAAGATAGTTTTTTCAATTATTTTTTCTCTTTCACCTTTTTTTTTTTTCTATCAAATAGTTTTTTTAATATTTTTTTCTCCTTCTCCTTTCTTTCTACCTTTTGCTTTTTAATGATTTTTTTTATCCTTCGCCTTTCTTCTATCTTTTCGCAAAGAACTCCGGGGTTCCATAGCAATGCTCGGCGCAACTCTGCATATAAATATATACAAAATGATGAATGAACCCAATTCACTTATCATAACAGTAATGCATAACTTTATGCATGTGTGATGTTATGCATATATGGCATACTTAATAACTGGGATCCCACCATTTTATAGGGGTTCAACTGTATCATGGCTTCTTCAATGCCAACAAAATTATACTTGTGAAAAGACTAGCATACTAACACCAACAATAAAACCTAGCAAATTGTAGAACAGGGTTCAAGTGTATCATGGCTTCTTCAATTTAAACCAAAGTACATTGTTAAAAAGACTAGACATGTATTTATGTTTATAACTAGAAGAGTATCCCTGACAATGAAACCTAGCAAATTGTAGAACGGGTTTCAAGTGTATCATGAATTCTTCAATTTCAACCAAATGCTCGTTACATTATTGATTCAGGATTACTACATTTGCCCAAGCAAAATTTCATTGAAATATGAATAAGTTACAAGAAAAGCAATGTCAGTAAGATAATAGGTTTTCAAGCCAGACGCCACCATACTTTGAATGACAAGAAGAGACTCACATTTAAGAAGAAAACAAACCTAGAACATAATGGAAGTGTTGGACCATATAAACAAAATAAGCACCTTATTTGTCACATATTGATACTAAACAACTACTCCAGATAGATAAACATATATAATGACAGCAATTAAGCAACCACAAGTGCTTTACCATGAATGAACCCCGAGTTATAAGGTCTTGGAAATGTGACAATAAATTCTCAAGCATCGTGCGCCAGCCTAAATCAAGAAAAGCATCGATTTAAGAGACTGAGTTACCATGCAACCAAATATTAAAAAACATAAGATGCTAAAGGAAAACGAAGGCTAATCAATATAAAAATGATAGGATACCTTACACAAAAATTTGAAGCATGTCATTAATCAGCATCATGTCCTAAAAAGATAGTTTTTTTCAATAATTTTTTCTCTGTTGCCTTTTTTTTTTTCTATCAAATAGTTTTTTAATATTTTTTCTCCTTCTCCTTTCTTTCTACCTTTTGCTTTTTAATGATTTTTTTATCCTTCGCCTTTCTTCTATCTTTTCGCAAAGAACTCCGGGGTTCCATAGCAATGCTCGGCGCAACTCTGCATATAAATATATACAAAATGATGAACGAACCCAATTCACTTATCATAACAGTAATGCATAACTATATGCATGTGTGATGTTATGCATATATGGCATACTTAATAACTGGGATCCCACCATTTTATAGGGGTTCAAGTGTATCATGGCTTCTTCAATGCCAACAAAATTATACTTGTGAAAAGACTAGCATACTAACACCAACAATAAAACCTAGCAAATTGTAGAACAGGGTTCAAGTGTATCATGGCTTCTTCAATTTGAACCAAAGTACATTTTTAAAAAGCAATGCCTGTAAATTAATAAATTTTCATTCTTTGAATGAAAGAAGAGACTTACATATAATTAGAAAAAAAACCTAGGACATAATGAAAGCGTTGGACCATCTAAACAAAATAAGCACCTTATTTGTCACATACTGATACTAAACAACTACTCCAGACAGAGCAACGTAAATATTGACAGCTATTAAGCAATTACAAGTGTTTTACCATGAATGAACCGCGACCAATAAGCTCTTGGGGAAGTCACAATAAATTCTCAACCATTGCGCGCCAGCCTAAATCAAAAAAAGCATCGATTTTAGAGACTGAGTTACCATGCAACCAAATATTCAAAAACCAAAGATGCTAAAGGAAACAGAAGGCTAATCAATATAAAAATGATAAGATACCTTTCCCAAGAATTTGAAGCATGTCATTAATCTGCGTCATGTCTTAAAAAGATAGTTTTTTAATCATTTTGACTCTTTCGCCTTTTTTTCTATCAAATGGTTATTTAATATTTTTTTCTCCTTCTCCTTTCTTTCTATTTTTTGGATTTTCAATAATTTTTTTCTCCTTTGTCTTTCGTGTATCTTTTCAGCCGAGAACTCCGGGGTTCCATAGCAATGCTCTCCGCAGCTCTGCATATAAATATACACAAAATGATGAACGAACCCAATTCCCTTATCATAACAATAATGCATAACTTTATGCATATATGTAATGTTATGCATATATGGCATACTTAATAATTGGGATCCCATGGAGGATGTGAATCACTGGCAATAAAGCCTACCATTTTATACATAGGGGTTCAAGAGTATCATGGCTTCTTCAATTCCAACAAAATTATATTTGTGAAAAGACTAGCGTATTAACACCAACAATAAAACCTAGCAAATTATAGAACGGGGTTAAAGTGTATCATGGCTACTTCCATTTTAACCGAAATACTTTGGTGAAAAGACTTGACATGTATTTATGCTTAAACTAGAAGAGTAGCTAATGCTTGTTGTAGGAGATAAATTTGATTCCTAGATTTTATTGATTCACGATTACTACATTTACCCATGCAAAGTTTTATTGAAATATGAATAAGTCAAAAGAAAAGCAATGCCTGTAAATTAATAAATTTTCATTCTTTGAATGAAAGAAGAGACTTACATATAAGACAAAAAAAACCTAGAAGATAATGAAAGCGTTGGACCATCTAAACAAAATAAGCACCTTATTTGTCACATACTGATACTAAACAACTACTCCAGACAGAGCAACGTAAATTTTGATAGCTATTAAGCAATCGCAAGTGCTTTACCATGAATGAACCCCGAACGATAAGCTCTTGGGAAAGTCACAATAAATTCTCAACCATTGCGCGCCAGCCTAAATCAAAAAAAGCATCGATTTTAGAGACTGAGTTACCATGCAACCAAATATTCAAAAACCAAAGATGCTAAAGGAAACAGAAGGCTAATCAATATAAAAATGATAAGATACCTTTCCCAAGAATTTGAAGCATGTCATTAATCTGCGTCATGTCTTAAAAAGATAGTTTTTTAATCATTTTGACTCTTTCGCCATTTTTTTTTTCTATCAAATGGTTATTTAATATTTTTTTCTCCTTCTCCTTTCTTTCTATTTTTGGATTTTCAATAATTTTTTTCTCCTTCGTCTTTCGTGTATCTTTCAGCCGAGAACTCCGGGGTTCCATAGCAATGCTCTCCGCAGCTCTGCATATAAATATACACAAAATGATGAACGAACCCAATTCCCTTATCATAACAATAAAGCATAACTTTATGCATATATGTAATGTTATGCATATATGGCATACTTAATAATAGGGATCCCATGGAGGATGTGAATCACTGGCAATAAAGCTTACCATTTTATACATAGGGGTTCAAGAGTATCATGGCTTCTTCAATTCCAACAATATTATATTTGTGAAAAGAGTAGCGTATTAACACCAACAATAAAACCTAGCAAATTGTAGAACGGGGTTCAAGTGTATCATGGCTACTTCAATTTTAACCAAAGTACTTTGGTGAAAAGACTAGACATGTATTTATGCTTATAACTAGAAGAGTAGCTAATGCTTGTTGTAGGAGATAAATATGATTCCTAGATTTTATTGATTCACGATTACTACATTTACCCATGCAAAATTTCATTGAAATATGAATAAGTCAAAAGAAAAGCAATGCCTGTAAATTAATAAATTTTCAATCTTTGAATGAAAGAAGAGACTTACATATAATTAGAAAAAAAAACCTAGGACATAATGAAAGCGTTGGACCATCTAAACAAAATAAGCACCTTATTTGTCACATACTGATACTAAACAACTACTCCAGACAGAGCAACGTAAATATTGACAGCTATTAAGCAATTCGCAAGTGCTTTACCATGAATGAACCCCGAACGATAAGCTCTTGGGAAAGTCACAATAAATTCTCAACCATTGCGCGCCAGCCTAAATCAAAAAAAGCATCGATTTTAGAGACTGAGTTACCATGCAACCAAATATTCAAAAACCAAAGATGCTAAAGGAAACAGAAGGCTAATCAATATAAAAATGATAAGATACCTTTCCCAAGAATTTGAAGCATGTCATTAATCTGCGTCATGTCTTAAAAAGATAGTTTTTTAATCATTTTGACTCTTTCGCCTTTTTTTTCTATCAAATGGTTTTTTAATATTTTTTTCTCCTTCTCCTTTCTTTCTATTTTTGGATTTTCAATAATTTTTTTCTCCTTCGTCTTTCGTGTATCTTTCAGCCGAGAACTCCGGGGTTCCATAGCAATGCTCTCCGCAGCTCTGCATATAAATATACACAAAATGATGAACGAACCCAATTCCCTTATCATAACAATAAAGCATAACTTTATGCATATATGTAATGTTATGCATATATGGCATACTTAATAATAGGGATCCCATGGAGGATGTGAATCACTGGCAATAAAGCTTACCATTTTATACATAGGGGTTCAAGAGTATCATGGCTTCTTCAATTCCAACAATATTATATTTGTGAAAAGAGTAGCGTATTAACACCAACAATAAAACCTAGCAAATTGTAGAACGGGGTTCAAGTGTATCATGGCTACTTCAATTTTAACCAAAGTACTTTGGTGAAAAGACTAGACATGTATTTATGCTTATAACTAGAAGAGTAGCTAATGCTTGTTGTAGGAGATAAATATGATTCCTAGATTTTATTGATTCACGATTACTACATTTACCCATGCAAAATTTCATTGAAATATGAATAAGTCAAAAGAAAAGCAATGCCTGTAAATTAATAAATTTTCAATCTTTGAATGAAAGAAGAGACTTACATATAAGACAAAAAAAAACCTAGAAGATAATGAAAGCGTTGGACCATCTAAACAAAATAAGCACCTTATTTGTCACATACTGATACTAAACAACTACTCCAGACAGAGCAACGTAAATATTGACAGCTATTAAGCAATCGCAAGTGCTTTACCATGAATGAACCCCGAACGATAAGCTCTTGGGAAAGTCACAATAAATTCTCAACCATTGCGCGCCAGCCTAAATCAAAAAAAAGCATCGATTTTAGAGACTGAGTTACCATGCAACCAAATATTCAAAAACCAAAGATGCTAAAGGAAACAGAAGGCTAATCAATATAAAAATGATAAGATACCTTTCCCAAGAATTTGAAGCATGTCATTAATCTGCGTCATGTCCTTAAAAAGATAGTTTTTTAATCATTTTGACTCTTTCGCCTTTTTTTCTATCAAATGGTTATTTAATATTTTTTTCTCCTTCTCCTTTCTTTCTATTTTTTGGATTTTCAATAATTTTTTTCTCCTTCGTCTTTCGTGTATCTTTCAGCCGAGAACTCCGGGGTTCCATAGCAATGCTCTCCGCAGCTCTGCATATAAATATACACAAAATGATGAACGAACCCAATTCCCTTATCATAACAATAAAGCATAACTTTATGCATATATGTAATGTTATGCATATATGGCATACTTAATAATAGGGATCCCATGGAGGATGTGAATCACTGGCAATAAAGCTTACCATTTTATACATAGGGGTTCAAGAGTATCATGGCTTCTTCAATTCCAACAATATTATATTTGTGAAAAGAGTAGCGTATTAACACCAACAATAAAACCTAGCAAATTGTAGAACGGGGTTCAAGTGTATCATGGCTACTTCAATTTTAACCAAAGTACTTTGGTGAAAAGACTAGACATGTATTTATGCTTATAACTAGAAGAGTAGCTAATGCTTGTTGTAGGAGATAAATCTGATTCCTAGATTTTATTGATTCACGATTACTACATTTACCCATGCAAAATTTCATTGAAATATGAATAAGTCAAAAGAAAAGCAATGCCTGTAAATTAATAAATTTTCAATCTTTGAATGAAAGAAGAGACTTACATATAATTAGAAAAAAAAACCTAGAACATAATGAAAGCGTTGGACCATCTAAACAAAATAAGCACCTTATTTGTCACATACTGATACTAAACAACTACTCCAGACAGAGCAACGTAAATATTGACAGCTATTAAGCAATTCGCAAGTGCTTTACCATGAATGAACCCCGAACGATAAGCTCTTGGGAAAGTGACAATAAATTCTCAACCATTGCGCGCCAGCCTAAATAAAAAAAAAAAAGCATCGATTTTAGAGACTGAGTTACCATGCAACCAAATATTCAAAAACCAAAGATGCTAAAGGAAACAGAAGGCTAATCAATATAAAAATGATAATGATACCTTTCCCAAGAATTTGAAGCATGTCATTAATCTGCGTCATGTCTTAAAAAGATAGTTTTTTAATCATTTTGACTCTTTCGCCTTTTTTTTTTCTATCAAATGGTTTTTAATATTTTTTTCTCCTTCTCCTTTCTTTCTATTTTTGGATTTTCAATAATTTTTTTCTCCTTCGTCTTTCGTGTATCTTTCAGCCGAGAACTCCGGGGTTCCATAGCAATGCTCTCCGCAGCTCTGCATATAAATATACACAAAATGATGAACGAACCCAATTCCCTTATCATAACAATAAATGCATAACTTTATGCATATATGTAATGTTATGCATATATGGCATACTTAATAATAGGGATCCCATGGAGGATGTGAATCACTGGCAATAAAGCCTTACCATTTTATACATAGGGGTTCAAGAGTATCATGGCTTCTTCAATTCCAACAAATATTATATTTGTGAAAAGAGTAGCGTATTAACACCAACAATAAAACCTAGCAAATTGTAGAACGGGGTTCAAGTGTATCATGGCTACTTCAATTTTAACCAAAGTACTTTGGTGAAAAGACTAGACATGTATTTATGCTTATAACTAGAAGAGTAGCTAATGCTTGTTGTAGGAGATAAATATGATTCCTAGATTTTATTGATTCACGATTACTACATTTACCCATGCAAAATTTCATTGAAATATGAATAAGTCAAAAGAAAAGCAATGCCTGTAAATTAATAAATTTTCAATTCTTTGAATGAAAGAAGAGACTTACATATAATTAGAAAAAAAAACCTAGAACATAATGAAAGCGTTGGACCATCTAAACAAAATAAGCACCTTATTTGTCACATACTGATACTAAACAACTACTCCAGACAGAGCAACGTAAATATTGACAGCTATTAAGCAATTACAAGTGCTTTACCATGAATGAACCCCGAAGCGATAAGCTCTTGGGAAAGTCACAATAAATTCTCAACCATTGCGCGCCAGCCTAAAAAAAAAAAAGCATCGATTTTAGAGACTGAGTTACCATGCAACCAAATATTCAAAAACCAAAGATGCTAAAGGAAACAGAAGGCTAATCAATATAAAAATGATAAGATACCTTTCCCAAGAATTTGAAGCATGTCATTAATCTGCGTCATGTCTTAAAAAGATAGTTTTTTAATCATTTTGACTCTTTCGCCTTTTTTTTCTATCAAATGGTTATTTAATATTTTTTTCTCCTTCTCCTTTCTTTCTATTTTTGGATTTTCAATAATTTTTTTCTCCTTCGTCTTTCGTGTATCTTTCAGCCGAGAACTCCAGGGTTCCATAGCAATGCTCTCCGCAGCTCTGCATATAAATATACACAAAATGATGAACGAACCCAATTCCCTTATCATAACAATAATAGCATAACTTTATGCATATATGTAATGTTATGCATATATGGCATACTTAATAATTGGGATCCCATGGAGGATGTGAATCACTGGCAATAAAGCTTACCATTTTATACATAGGGGTTCAAGAGTATCATGGCTTCTTCAATTCCAACAAATATTATATTTGTGAAAAGAGTAGCGTATTAACACCAACAATAAAACCTAGCAAATTGTAGAACGGGGTTCAAGTGTATCATGGCTACTTCAATTTTAACCAAAGTACTTTGGTGAAAAGACTAGACATGTATTTATGCTTATAACTAGAAGAGTAGCTAATGCTTGTTGTAGGAGATAAATCTGATTCCTAGATTTTATTGATTCACGATTACTACATTTACCCATGCAAAATTTCATTGAAATATGAATAAGTCAAAAGAAAAGCAATGCCTGTAAATTAATAAATTTTCAATCTTTGAATGAAAGAAGAGACTTACATATAAGAAGAAAAAAAACCTAGAACATAATGAAAGCGTTGGACCATCTAAACAAAATAAGCACCTTATTTGTCACATACTGATACTAAACAACTACTCCAGACAGAGCAACGTAAATATTGATAGCTATTAAGCAATACAAGTGCTTTACCATGAATGAACCCCGAACGATAAGCTCTTGGGAAAGTCACAATAAATTCTCAACCATTGCGCGCCAGCCTAAATCAAAAAAAGCATCGATTTTAGAGACTGAGTTACCATGCAACCAAATATTCAAAAACCAAAGATGCTAAAGGAAACAGAAGGCTAATCAATATAAAAATGATAAGATACCTTTCCCAAGAATTTGAAAGCATGTCATTAATCTGCGTCATGTCTTAAAAAGATAGTTTTTTAATCATTTTGACTCTTTCGCCTTTTTTTCTATCAAATGGTTTTTAATATTTTTTTCTCCTTCTCCTTTCTTTCATTTTTGGATTTTCAATAATTTTTTTCTCCTTCGTCTTTCGTGTATCTTTCAGCCGAGAACTCCGGGGTTCCATAGCAATGCTCTCCGCAGCTCTGCATATAAATATACACAAAATGATGAACGAACCCAATTCCCTTATCATAACAATAATGCATAACTTTATGCATATATGTAATGTTATGCATATATGGCATACTTAATAACTGGGATCCCATGGAGGATGTGAATCACTGGCAATAAAGCCTACCATTTTATACATAGGGGTTCAAGAGTATCATGGCTTCTTCAATTCCAACAAAATTATATTTGTGAAAAGAGTAGCATATTAACACCAACAATAAAACCTAGCAAATTGTAGAACGGGGTTCAAGTGTGTCATGGCTACTTCAATTTTAACCAAAGTACTTTGGTGAAAAGACTAGACATGTATTTATGCTTATAACTAGAAGAGTAGCTAATGCTTGTTGTAGGAGATAAATTTGATTCCTAGATTTTATTGATTCACGATTACTACATTTACCCATGCAAAATTTCATTGAAATATGAATAAGTCAAAAGAAAAGCAATGCCTGTAAATTAATAAATTTTCATTCTTTGAATGAAAGAAGAGACTTACATATAATTAGAAAAAAAACCTAGAACATAATGAAAGCGTTGGACCATCTAAACAAAATAAGCACCTTATTTGTCACATACTGATACTAAACAACTACTCCGGACAAAGCAACGTAAATATTGATAGCTAATAAGCAATTACAAGTGCTTTATCATGAATGAACCCCGAGTGATAAGCACTTGGGAAAGTGACAATAAATTCTCAACCATTGCACGCCAGCCGAAACTAAAAAAAGCATTGATTTAAGATATTGAGTTACCATGCAACCAAATATTCAAAAACCAAAGATGTTAAAGGAAACAAAAGGCTAATCAATATAAAAATGATATGATACCTTTCCAAGACTTTGAAGCATGTCATTAATCTGCGTCATGTCGTGAAAAGAGAGTTTTTTAATCATTTTTGCTCTTTCACCTTTTTTTTTCTATCAAATAATTTTTTAATATATTTTTCTCCTTCATTCTTTCTAATTTTTGCTTTTCAATAATTTTTTTCTCCTTCGTCTTTCGTCTACATTTTAGCCGAGAACTCCGGGGTTCCATAGCAATGCTCTCCGCAGCTCTGCATATAAAATACACAAAATGATGAACGAACCCAATTCCCTTATCATAACAATAATGCATAACTTTATGCGTATATGTGATGTTATGCATATATGGCATACTTAATAACTGGGATCCCATGGAGGATGTGAATCACTGGCAATAAAGCCTACCATTTTATACATAGGGGTTCAAGCGTATCATAGCTTCTTCAATTCCAACAAATTTATATTTGTGAAAGGACTAGCATCTTAACACCAACAATAAAACCTGGGAAATTGTAGAATGGGGTTCAAGTGTATCATGTCTACTTCAATTTAAACCAAAGTACTTTGGTGAAAAGACTAGACATGTATTTATGCTTATAACTCGAAGAGAGCTAATGCTTGTTGTAGGAGATAAATCTGATTCCTAGATTCTATTGATTCACGATTACTACATTTACCCATGCAAAATTTCATTGAAATATGAATAAGTCACAAGAAAAGCAATGTCTGTAAATTAATAAATTTTCATTCTTTGAATGAAAGAAGAGACTTACATATAAGAAGAAAAAAAACCTAGAACTTAATGAAAGCGTTGGACCATCTAAACAAAATAAGCACCTTATTTGTCACATATAGATACTAAACAACTAATCCAGACACAGCAACGTAAATATTGACAACTATTTAGCAATTACAAGTGCTTTACCATGAATGAACCCCGAGTTATAAGCTCTTGGGAAAGTGACAATATATTCTAAACCATTGCGCGCCAGCCTAAATAAAAAAAAGCATCAATTTAAGAGATTTAGTTACCATGCAACCAAATATTCAAAAACCAAAGATGCTAAAGGAAACAGAAGGCTAATCAATATAAAAATGATATGATACCTTTCCCAAGAATTTGAAGCATGACATTAATCTGCGTCATGTACTGAAAAGATAGTTGTTTAATCATTTTTGCTCTTCACCTTTTTTTTTTATCAAATAGTTTTTTAATATTTTTTTCTCCTCCTTTCTTTCTATTTTTTTGCTTTTCATTAATTTTTTTCTCCTCCGTCTTTCGTCTATCTTTTAGCCGAGAACTCCGGGGTTCCATAGAAATGCTCTCCGCAGCTCTGCATATTAATATACACAAAATGATGAACAAACCCAATTCCCTTATCATAACAATAATGCATAACTTTATGCGTGTATGTGATGTTATGCATATATGGCATACTTAATAACTGGGATCCCATGGAGGATGTGAATCACTGGCAATAAAGCCTACCATTTTATACATAGGGGTTCAAGTGTATCATGGCTTCTTCAATTCCAACAAAATTATATTTGTGAAAAGACCAGCATATTAACGCCAACAATAAAACCTAGCAAATTGTAGAACGGGGTTAAAGTGTATCCTGGCTACTTCAATTTAAAGCAGAGTACTTTGGTGAAAAGACTAGACATGTATTTATGTTTATAACTTGAAGAGTAGCTAATGCTTGTTGTAGGAGATAAATCTGATTCCTAGATTTTATTGATTCACGATTCCCTACATTTACCCATGCAAAATTTCATTGAAATATGAATAAGTCAAAAGAAAAGCAATGCTTGTAAATCAATAAATTTTTATTCTTTGATTGAAAGAAGAGAGATACATATAAGAAGAAAAAAACCTAGAAGATAATGAAAGCGTTGGACCATCTAAACAAAATAAGCACCTCATTTGTCACATATTGATACTAAACAACTACTCCAGAAAAAGCAACGTAAATATTGATAGCTATTAAGCAATTACAAGTGTTTTACCATGAATGAACCCCGAGTGATAAGCTCTTGGGAAAGTGATAATAAATTCTCAACCATTGCGCGCCAGCCTAAATAAAAAAAAAAAGCATCGATTTAAGTGTAGCTAATGCTTGTTATATGAGATAAATCTGATTCCTAGACATTATTGATTCAGGATTACTGCATTTGTCCAAGCAAAATTTAGTTGAAATATGAATAAGTGACAAGAAAAGCAATGTCGGTCTAATAACAAATTTTCAAGACGCTATTCTTTGAATGACAAGAAGAGACTCACATATAAGAAGAAAAGAAACCGAGAACATAATGAAACCGCTGGACCATATAAACAAAATAAACACCTTATTTATCACATATTGATACTAAACAACTACTCCAGATAGAGCAACGTAAATATTGACAGCTATTAAGCAATTACAAGTGCTTTACCATGAATGAACCCCAAGTGATAAGCTCTTGGGAAAGTGACAATAAATTGTCAACCATTGCGCGCCAGCCTAAATCAAGAAAAACGTCGATTTAAGAGACTGAGTTACCATGGAACCAAATATTAAAAAACCAAAGATGCTAAGGAAACAGAAGCATAATCAATATAAAAATGATATGATACCTTTACCAAGAATTTGAAGCATGTCATTAATCCTGCATCATTTCTCTTTCGACTCTTTTTTCTATCAAATAGTTTTTTAATATTTTTCTCCTTTCTTTCTATATTTTGCTTTTTAATAATTTTTTTCTCCTTCGCCTTCCTTATTTCTTTTAGCAGAGAACTCCGGGTTCCCATAGCAATGCTCTTCGCAATTCTGCATAAAGATATACACAAAATGATGAACGAACCCAATTCACTTATCATAACAATAATGCGTTAACTTTATGGGTATATGTAGTGTTATGCATATATGGCATACTTAATCACTGGGATCCCATGGAAGATGTGAATCACTGACAATAAAACCTACCATATTATACAAAGGGGTTCAAGTGTATCATGGCTTCTTCAATTCCAACAAAATTATATTCGTGAAAAGACTAGCATATTATAACTGACAATAAAACCTAGTAAATTGTAGAATGGGGTTCAAGTGTATCATGGCTTCTTCAATTTAAACCAAAGTACATTGGCAGAGACATGTATTTATGTTTATAACTAGAAGAGTAGCTAATGCTCGTTACATGAGATAAATCTGATACCTAAACATTATTGATTCAGGATTTACTGCATTTGCCCAAGCAAAATTTCAGTGAAATATGAATATGTTACAAGAAAAGAAATGCCAGTATGATAATAGATTTTCAAGACACCACACTTTGAATGACAAGAAGAGACTCACATATAAGAAGAAAACAAACCTAGAACATAATGAAAGTGTTGGACCATATAAACAATATAAGCACCTTATTTGTCACATATTGATACTAAACAACTACTCCAGATAGATAAACGTACATAATGACAGCAATTAAGCAATTACAAGTGCTTTACCATGAATGAACCCCAAGTTATAAGGTCTTGGGAAAGTGACAATAAATTCTCAAGCATCGCGCGCCGGCCTAAATCAAGAACAGCATCGATTTACTGAGTTACCATGCAACCAAATATTAAAAAACCAAAGTTGCTAAAGGAAACAGAAGCCTAATCAATATAAAAATGATATGATACCTTTCACAAGAATTTGAAGCATGTCATTAATACGTGTCATGTCCTGAAAAGATAGTTTTTTAAACATTTTTGCTCTTTCGCCTTTTTTTTCTATCAAATAGTTTTTTAATATTTTTTTTCTCCTTCTCCTTTCTTCTAAGTTTTTGCTTTTCAATAATTTTTTTTCTCCTTCGCCTTTCTTTTATCTTTTAGCAGAGAACTCCGTGTTCCATAGCAATGCTCTTCGCAACTCTGCATATAAATATACATAAAATGATGAACGAACTCAATTCACTTATGATAATAATAATGCATAACTTTATGCGTATATGTAATGGTATGCATATATAGGCATACTTAATAACTGGGATCAAATGGACGATATGACTCACTGACAATAAAACCTTCCATATTATACAAAAGTTCAAGTGTATCATGGCTTCTTCAATTTACCAAAATTATATTCGTGAAAAATATAGCATATTATCACTGACAATAAAACCTAGCAAATTGTAGACCAAGGTTAAAGTGTATCATGGCTTCTTCAATTTCAACAAAATAACATTGGTGAAAAGTCTAGAATGTATCTATGTTCATAATCAGAAGAGTAGCTAATGCTCGTTATATGCTATAAATCTGATTCCAAGACATTATTGATTCACGATTACTGCGTTCCCCCAACCAAAGTTTCATTAAAATATGAACTTTGAATTAGTTTAGAAAAAGTAGCTAATAAGTTACAAGAAAAGGAATGTCTGTAAAACAATAAATTTTTAAGACACCATTCTTCGAGTGACAAGAAGAGATTCACATATAATATATGAAGAAAACAAACCTAGAACATAATGAAAGCATTGGGACCATATAAACAAAATAACCACTTTATTTTTCACATATTGATATTAAATAAATTCTCCATATAGATCAACGTATATATTGATAGAATTTAAGCCATTACAAGTGCTTTACCGTGAATAAACCCCAAGTGATAAGAAATTATGTAAATCACATCTAAATCTGAAGGCAAGCCTGCGACTTGTGTTATTTTATTCTCCAGCCTGCGTTTGGCTCAAGATTCCTGCTCAATTTATGAATACATATCAGCAATACTAAAATTATGTGATTTATAATGAGCTAAAAAGTTTATTTATAAAATGCCAATTCTTCATTCCCTCTTTATTAGATAGAGAACTTGAAGAAAGAATCTATGTTCTTTCTACAACATCGAACAATCAAGATATCATGAATGTGCTAAAAAGTTAATATCATCCCCACAAACGCTCCAGTATCAAAATATTGAATACATAACATAACACTAATCATGAATCAATTAGCAATAGCGTTCAAAAGTTGCTGATGAGAAACTACAATTATGTTTCTGAAAGAAATTTATTAACAAATGAAACATTCGACTATATCTTACTCTATAAAGTGGATAACACAACAATACACTAGTAAGAAAAAAGGGGAAGGGGAACAAATGTATACTTCCAACTCGACCAACAACAGCTTTTTGGTAGAAGCCACAAGACATGAAGATCAATTTAAAATAAAGAAAAGCCATGGCAACTTTGCTAATTCTTATGATCTACAGTACCACAACTGCAACTAAGGTGATACATTCAGTAACATAGCTCATTCTTATTGGTTGCCAGCATAAAGACAGACCAGGAATATTGCTTGTAGTAACTCAACTTTAAGAGCATGAGAATGAAAAGAAGGTTCATTTTACTGAGAATAAATTGATATCAGCCATTAAACGAATCTTAAACTAGATAAAAACACAAACCAATCCTATATGGTCTAATCTCACACCTTAAAGTGTATGGCGTAGTGATGATTTTGAACAGCTTGATATCAACAATCTGACAGTGGGCGCAGAAAAACATCACTAAAAGTAGCCGAAAGGCAATTCAGGGATTGCAGCTAAAGATCTTCTGAAATGAAAACAGAGCATCATAAATAGACACCCATGGAAGTAGAAACAAATTAACTTTTCATGTTGGGTTCCATGAAATCAATCTAAGTAAGTTGCAATGAATAATCCAACTCAAAGAAGGTGCTAGATATTTTTAAACTTAAGTAGTGTGTCAACTGTCACAAACAATTGTTTAGAGCACAAAATAGATCTGCAGAAAAAATATATCAGAATAGCTTTAACAGAATCATCCCATCAGGCCTACAAGTTAAAGTAGCATCAATAATAATAATTAAAACACATATTGCATACAGAAATTAGATCGCTTCCACTAAAAAACACACCTACAATAGATCAGTCAAAAGTATGAAAGAAAGATATGCAAGAATACCACTAGATTATCTCCTCTTCAATTTTCATAAAGAGAATTACTGCAAAATGGATTAATCTAACAAAAATATCTCATCCTAGTAGAAACAAAGGGGAAAAGAAGAGAAAAATTAGGATCAAATAATTTAGCAGAAGCATGAGCTGGTGTACCTCGTGGAGAGATCTATGAGCTTAAACAAAGTATTCTTGGAATTGAAAACACAAATAAACAAATAAAAGCACTCGTACAAAATGCAGGTGAAGTTGTAGTTTTCCATAAGTAACGCTAAGACACATGAGCTTTATTAACATCCGATGCCAGAAGTGAATATACTCCATAAAGCACTAAAGGGCCAAGAGATTTCTCTATCTTCTCACAGGAAAAAGAGATATTATCAAGAAATGAAAACATAATCACAAAAAGAAAAGCATAACACTTTAATCATGGAAAAAAGACACCAAGTTCGAAAAAAAAAACAAGCTGACAGATAAAAACAAGTTTCATTAACGTAATCATGAGAATGATGGATAAGCATGATAAGGTCACAGGTACAGAAACAAGAAACATAGCCAAGAGGACCCGATTGAACATAAAATAGAAGCATCAGCCACTGTAACTGCCAGTATAAGTGATTTAGTTATAACAGAGAGATGATAAATAGGAACATGAAATTATCAACTAGATTTTCTGAGTGGAAAGTTTCTCAACCAGATTTTCAGAGTGAAAAGTAAGACTTACCACACTGTCTATGGATACACCTCATACTTCTGTGTTCAACTACTGAAATTCTTCACAACGGTCACTTAAAGTAGTGATCTCTGCAACAGAAATGATGGAACAATTTGTAAATAAGATTTCCAAGCAATTACTAGTTAGTTGTGATCAGAAGATTGAGTTTCAGACTCACCAGTGGGACAAACAAAGGTGAAGTGCACGGGGAGAAAAAGGAAATAACATATTTCTTTCCTATATACTCTGAGAGTTTAACCTGCAGAAGAAGTAACTCTAATCAGTTAAACAACCTGACTTTGGAATCATTTCGAATCCTTTCCTCAAAGTAAAATCCATTTACTCAAGCGCAACCTAACTGAATACTAATCCTTCAATAAACAGCTTCAATAAAAAATAGTATAATGTTTTTACTACTCTAGGTTGCTATAGAAGAGCTTGAAGCCTAGATCTCGTTCTATTAGTTACAATAAGACTAGATATGCTTCAAGTGAGATGATATTTATATCATAGAAGCTTGAGGTGAAGGACAAACCCTCGAAGAAGAATGTTAAAAAAGTAAAGTAACACGAAGAAAATTACTTTTTGTTCGACAAAATTACCACACGGAAATGACATCACATCTAGATTTATCAGAGAGAAGACTAGTACATAAAAAAAGTTGTCTGTACATTCTAAACAGCATCACTGCAGAAATGAAATCCTCAGACACTAATTCCATCTTGAGATAGGTCATGCCCCCTTCATAATCATTTGAGCACAGTCTCTTGCTGTTGAATAAACATTCATTTGGAGAAGACATCATAAGATAAACAAAGCAGAATGACTATAGGGCCAGTAAACTTGAGAGTTGAGAAGGATGAACTAAAAAAATCGGTTATTCTTGCATGCTAGATAACATGGGCTTACTCCTACTGCTAAAGAAGCGCTAGACATTTTTAGTTCCATGAAACACATGCAAGCAAATCTATAATGTGCCAATTAGATAATTGATGACCAGAAGTATTTTTCTTACTTGTGCAGTAATTGATTTAATGACTTCTTTTGCAGCTTTGCATTTCGTGATCTCTTCTCCTGCAATTGCTATTGCCTCCTTCAGCTGTTTAGTTGTTCTTTCTAGCTCTAATTCTTAAAGTTGAGACTTGAGAGTGAGGTTTTCCACCTATATAAAAGGAAAGGTCAAGTTCAAAATGCTATTACCATCTCAGTTGCTTGACAAGATATATCCAGTAGTTGCAGATACATCAGAAAATCTCAACTCAACAACTTAGAGAGTTATTCTGTCTAAAAGAAAGCAATCAAGTTCCACTATGACTAGAGTAAAAAATAAGCTCCTCAAATGTGCTTCCCCAACCAACAAGGAGGAGGGAAAATGGCAACAGAAAATTTCCGTCTTGAGGAGATGTAATGCCCTCTCTATCAGTCTCCACGGCAACAAAAATAAAACAAAGGTAGAAACACAAGCTTGAACCAATCTCTCCATACCAACTGTTTTTCAGACAAAGGGAAAGGATTTTACGCATTAAATAGAATAAAGCTATAGTTCATGGATGGTTAGTCCTCATCTCTGAACTCCCTCATCTTCTCAAGAGAAACTCAAAAGGAAGGTTATGTAACTCTCAGCTATAGATGGGTTTCCTCTTCAGCAATTCCACTTATTCAAAATAAACAAAGAAAATGAAGCAGTTCGCTAGTTGCTGGTCATATGGGAAGTGTTTTCACCATTTCTGACCAACTAGTGCTTCCAGACCCAATTGCGGTGTCAAACTATGGCACGACATAAAGTGCAGTCAAGGATACCGAACATAAAATAAAAATGAAGTGAAATATATAGACAGCAACTTTGATAAGTCAGGATACCTGTGCTCTTAATTTAATAACTTCTTGCCCAAGGTCATCATTAGTCATTTTTTCGTCATTCACAACGATCTTAGGTGATGTGAGTCTCTTAAATACAGTGCTTCTCTTAAATCGAATGGAATTTAGCCATTACAAGTGCCTTACCATGACTGAACCCAAGTGATAAGCACTTGAGAAAGTGACAACAAATTCTCCCCCATTTCGCACCAGCCTCAAGAAAAATCAAGAAAAGCATGCAACCAAAGATTTAAATACTAAAGACACAAAGGCAACAAAAAGAGACAGAACGCTAAGAAATAATAACTATTGATGGTATCTAATTGTATCTATTGATTTTCAATGGATAAGACAATGTCTAGTAGCATGGTAAGTCCTCAAAGGTACCTAAAAGATTTTGAGTGTACTTATGTTCCATTATTCTACTCACAATGTCATCTCTTTTTCAAGAAAACACCTCGCTGCTAGTGCGTCACTTCAATACCACCCAATCTCCTTGCCCAAATATGGACTTGAATTTAAGAAAAGCACTGAATGTAATAAATAGTATTTATGAATATCTTAGATATGAAAATGAAAGTTGGTTTACTAAGCTTCGGAAATACAATGTCATTTTATGAAATTAAACTCAAGCATCTTACATTGCAAAAAGGAAAGAACCCCATTGATTAAAAGGCTAACTAATCACATTTTTCAAAAGTATCCAACAGATTCTTTATGAAACATATGAACTACTTATATTTAAACTACTATGTATTTAGATCTCTCTCAACTATTACGTATCACTAGAAAATTGACAAGAGAAACTGGAGCTATGTGTTTTAGACTTGGTACTTTCTATTATCGACGAGTAGAAGTTGAGGAGGCTTCGCAGGAAATCAATGCATTTCCAAGTTAGAATTGCAGTTCCAAGATAATAATGCTACATAAACATACAACACTATCCATGCGTAGGAAATACATAGAAAAAAAAATTGGAAGAAAAACTCAAATAACTCACAGAAGTTTGAAGTATTAATGTGAGATTTAATTTAACTTTTTCATCTTTAATCTAGAATCTGCTTATGATTCATTACAACAAAATCGATGGCATCTTTTTTCTAACTTCCAGTCCTAAAAGTCAAAAATTCACACTTTAAGATTTCATACCATAAACTACATGTACATTCTTAAATCAAACTCAAGGATCTAAAACAGAATTAAATCCAATATATAGGTGATAATTTGGTGTTGGAAAAAAAAACAAAATATTTTCCAAAGAAATAGGAAAAAATGTATATAAAACTTCATAACAAAAACAAAGTGAGAAAGATGACGATAAGATCCTCACATAGTATATAACATTTACATACGAAAGAAGATGCATAAAATTTATCGCGAATAATAATGAGTATTTTGTACGCAATATATGAAGAGAACCGAGAATACAGATAATCATTCAAGACTGACCTATGTAAGAAGAGCCAAGAAAATTTTCATGGCGGATGTGTCCATCAAAGAGAAGGAAATTCTCCCCCCCCCCCCTGCTTTTCTTGGTTTTCTTCCCTCTGTTTTTGGTTGAGAAGTGCACAGAGAAAAGAAGAAATGAAGGTGAAAGGGTGAAAACATGTCAGTGGGGGTTTGAGGTGAGCTCGCGTAAAATGGTGGGAAGACCGGTGGTTTTGAGGGTTTTTACCAGCGGGGTTTCTCGTTCTCCGCCGTTCTTCTCTCGTGGGTGGTGCCTTGCACAGGTGCAACCCTCATGCCCCGTCACGTTCCGCCTTGAGTCGGCCATCCTCGGCGCACTCCAACCACGAACTCTATTGTCTCTCGGCTGCGGAAACCCTTCAAATTTTGTAGCTGATTCGGAGATATGTTCTTGATTTTCTTGCCTCTGTTCTTTTAGTTCAAAAGCAGATTCAGAATGTGTTTGTGGAGATACAAATCACAAACATTGTTGCAGTGAACAAAAGGAAGGGAAGTCACAAATCACAAAAGGAAGAAAGGGGGGAATCAAAGTGTATCTGGGAAGAAGACTGATTTTTGAGGGTTTTCAGTAAGTAGGATTTTTTAGGGTTTTGACTTTTGATGCTTGATTTGTGTGGTTGTAACAATTGATTAGGAAAAAGATACTTGAGTGAAAATAAGAAACGTTTTCTTCAAAAAAGAAACTAGAATAAAAAAACGTGTTTCTCATAAAGAAATTAAAGTGAAGTCGTGTGCTCCCCATGGGCTTTCCTCCTTGAATGCATTGTGTGGAATGCGGAATCAATTATTTTAAATAGTAAATCTATATACCAAAAAAATATTTCTCTTAAAAAAAACTAAAAATAAAAATTCATTATTATTTTTTTTTTTAGTAAAAATGGGACTTGAGAGGGATACGGAGATGAACATCTTCCTTGTATTTTCTTTTATTATTGTTTCTGCCCCAAGTCTAGATTTATTTTTTTTTATTTTTTAATTGGAAGCGATAAATTTTATTAATTGAAAGTAAAGTGATTACATACATTCAGTCCTGTCGACTATCAATATCGAACAGGGATAATTACAAACAATCATATCAATAATATCCTAGCTATTACAAAAGCAATTCATATTTACTATATAGTAGAAACAATATCAACTCACGCAAGCGTTCGAACCCATGACCTCTAGGATCATGGATTTATTATCATTTAGGTGTTTCAATGTTGCAAATGAATTTTGATGACCAATTAATTAAAAATTTTGCTAGAAGTGTCCGTTTAGCCCTGTGATTAAATAGATTAAATCTTGTTATTTACAATATTTTTTTATTGATTAATATCTCTCATCATTATTTTCTTACTTTTTTTAGTTCCTCCATCTATGTTAAATTCTTAATTATTTTCAAATATTTACATTTCTTTCAAATTAATGACATCAATTATTTTTTATAATTTAAGTAATTTTCAAATTAAAAAAAAGCATTTACAACATTCAATTAAATATATAAATCTCCAAAATCATTAATTTGTATCTATTGAATAAAATAGTATAAATTCACAATTTGATCAAAAATACCTATGTTTGCATTGTGTATAACCGAATAATGCCTGCAAAATATCTTCATTTTGTCTTTAGAACTTTTGATTTAATTTATGTATTTGATTTATATTTTTCAATTTTACATATTCATGGCAGGTAATATTTATTTCTCAAGCCTCATACTACTCAACTTCTAAAAATTTAAAAATTAAATTTTATCCAGAATGTATATTTCAGAATTCATAGTGATAGTCAAACCTCATAGTTATGGTACATACCATTGATGTTGGTTGGTTAGATGATACTTACTACTAATTTTGGCTCCTTTAATTTTGAAACTTATTATATTTATTTGTAAATATATATTTACTCATGTAATCAGTTAGAATTTTGTAACTATATATTCATTAAAATTCTTTGATTATGCAATTATTCACAATTAAAGTTACTTAAGTGCATCTTTAATCAAGCACATCAATTCTCTAACTTTATTAAGCTGATTACTAAGTTATTTTGATTGCTAATTAATCAATTCTGAATTAAAGTTAGTTTTTGGATCGAATGTATTAGTTTTTCTAACTTGATATGGTCTCATATTTCAATAATTATGCAAATCATATCATAATATATCATTTAAAATGATAACCACTCTATGTGTCCATCTCTTTCCTATGTGGATAATGAGGTGGACAAGTTATTTTTTGTCAATTCTTCCATATTGAATTCACAATAAATATATAGTATTAATGATTATATAGTATTAAGGATGAATGATTATAGAGTATATTTAAAAAGCAAGTTTTAAGATGATTTAATTAATATTTAATTTTTATCTCTTCAATTTTTCACTCATTGTTTACTTAACAATAATTAGCTAAAAAAGTTGAATTTTTTAAATTTCAATGTCAAAATTTTGTTCGCAAAATATATCAATATATTTTGTTTCGATAACAATTAACAGATATCCTAATATTCAAAAAATACTTTTTATTCATCCTTTGACTAATTATTTTAGCCGATTTTTTAAATTGACCTTCAACTAATTATCAATTTACCTTATTTAAATTTTCAGTTACACATTTTTTTGTCATTATTCCATATTTTGATGTTTGATTTAACTAAAATCTTAATATGTTTAGATTAAATAATTATTTATAATATTTCAATTTACCTTATTTGAATTGAGTTACTATCTTTTTAGTAATTTTTCCATATTTTAATGTTTTATTTAATTAAAAAATGCTTTGATTAAATAATTTGCCCTATTCTTTTTTTAAGTAAAACCAGAAATTTTTCATTCATGAACCGAGCACATCAATTTCCAAATCATTTGCAGTACAACTTTTCTAAATTAGCTAATTAGCTAATTCTTTGTTAAAGTCATTATTCCAAGCAAAATTTGGGCCACGCCATTTACTGCATGTCTTCCTAATTTGATCATGCTAATTAATAATTCTGGACCAAACACCCACAATCTCCGTTAAATCTAATTAAAATACACAAATTTCCTTAACTTAAGGTGCTCACTATTCTCCCTAAAAGTTTATATTATTATGTATCATTTCATATTCATGTTTCATCCTTAATTTCTCTTGATTTACTTCAGTTCTCTTCTCCAAAATTTTAGGATTTTATAGACTCCAATTTTAGGTAAGCTTCTCAATTAGTTTTCTTATATAATATTTTGCTTCTGTAAATATAATATTTCTTGCTATGTGGATGTTAAATCTGTATTCAAAAGTTTATGCTTTGATTTTTACTCTGCATTTAAAAGTATATTTCATGCATATGATGTTTTTACCTTCTTAATTTTATGAATGAGTTTTATTATAAAAATTTATTATTCTTAGCTAATAACATGATTTGATAAACTTTTGTTCTTTGGGTTACATGTATATGGTGTTCCATAAAAGTTTTCATGGATCGAGTTATGCGGGCTAGACAATCTATGGTTATCACTTTCTCTAAATAAAAGAAGTACATCATGTCATTTTTTTTAGTTATAGTAGGATAATTACTTATTATCAAATACAATATTTAATATTAGTTACATGTTTTAGGCAATGATGACGTGAATTTTTTTGGTTTATTTGCATGTGGTTATAAACAATATTTTTATCCTAACATTGTCTAACTCATTTAACATACTAGCTTTGTTTAAGATCAATGTAAGATATAATGATGCAATCAAATATTCGAATTTTAGTACTTCAAGGTGCGAGGGTTCTTCAAACATTGAGCCATCATCACTCATTGATCAAAAAGTTCAGGATTGTACCCCAATTGAGCCCTCTTCAAGTGATTTGTTGGATGAAGAATCTCCACTAAAGAAAATTTGTATTTGAAATTAATATGATTTCAATTAGATTCCACCATATGTTATAATTGTTGAAAATTATATCTTTATTAATATCTTTTTATGCTCACGATAGGGGAGATGATCAAGATCAAATCAATGATCAAGTTACAAATTTGGAGATGAAGTTTGCAGAAGATGTTTCAAGTACATGTTTTGTTGATTAATCATTGTTCTGTTTGAAACTTAACTTCTTATAGATAATGAACTTATACAAACTCATATGATACAGTTGTTTTATTTTGATGTATTTAGCAAATTCCTGAACAACGATTGTGCACTTTTATTTTTATTCATTTATTAGTTAGATTTATTATTTCTATATTAATGTATTTAATATCAATGAAATTTCTTATTCGTTCAAATTTTTTGATTTATTCTATATCATTACTAAAAAAACCTTCCCCAATATATTAATGTTACAAAAAAATTAAAGTATAGTTACAATTGTTACATTCATATAATAGCTAACACAACAATTTTCTAACAATTTCAATTGTCAATAAAAGGTAATACAATTAATATTTAATATCTTATTATTAATTAAAATAATTTTAATAGTGAATATTAAATATCAAATAATTTTTATTCGAAAACTATATGTACGTGCAACGCACGGGTTAATAACTAGTATCTCAATTAATTCTCTCCAATAAGTAATCACCAATTAATTTAACAACTAATCTTGCTTGATATTTGCTTTCTAATCAACAATTTTGCTTAGCGTAAGCTAATGCAATTAATTCTCTACCTTAAAATTATATATATTATCAAGCATGTTACTTTTAAGTACTTTTTGTACATTCTTACATTTTCATTATAATGTTTCTCTTTGTTTACATCATTTTTATGTTCCAATTGTTCAGAATTTTATCAAATTCAATTTCAACTAAAATTCTCAATTTATTTTCTTTGACTACAAGAAAATTGCTTGATAACTACGAAAAATTTTGATGCTAAAATCAGCGTCGAGCTAATTAGCAAGTAAATTTTTCGTAACTAATTTCATTATTAATTTTTTTTTAGTAAAAATGGGACTTGAGAGGGATATGGAGATGAGCATCTTCCTTGTATTTTCTTTTATTGTTGTTTCTGCCCCAAGTCTAGATTTTTTTTATTTTTTAATTGGAAGCGATAAATTTTATTAATCTAAAGTAAAGTGATTACATATATTCAGTCATGTCGGTTATCAATATCAAATAGAGACAATTACAAACAATAACATCAATAATATCTTAGTTATTACAATAACAAATCATACCAAATCATATCCTAGAAATGTTGCTTTAATAAGCTAATCCAAATAACATACCAAAGTATCAAAATAATAATAGAGTATTAATATTGTTGGGACATGTCCAATTTGGCAAGTCTTTTCAATCTCTCCAATTTTTCTAATTATTTCCTAAATATATTACATTATAAATGTAAAAAGAATTGGAGTTAATTAAAATTATAAAATACAACCAATAGATGTAAAATTGTAAATTCATAATAAATTAAAAAAGAAGAAGCTAATTTTCCATTTTTTTTAATTATTTCATATTCTAGAAGACATTTTTAATAAAAAAGAATAAATTGGGCAAGTCCTTAAAACTATAATGGGGCAATAAGTACAGAAGAATCATACAATGTAAATTTAATAAAATTTGACCACAAATACAGAAGAACCATTCAATGTAAATTTAATAAAATTTGACCACAAAGAGATTTTTTTTTATTTTTATAAACATAATAAATTATGTATTAAATTATATTTATTTGTATTTGAGAAAAATTTTAGAGTATTAATAACATTTACAGTATTCTAACGTGGTATTTCCTACATATATTATATTATAAATGTAAAAAGAATTGGAGTTAATTAAACTATAATGGAAGTAACCGAAGAATCAATAGATGTAAATTGTAAATTCATAAAAAATTAAAAAAAAAACTAATTTTCCATTTTTTTTAATTATTTCATATTCTACAAGACATTTTTAATAAATATGTTACATTATAATTTATTTGTATAATGGAGCAATAAAATTATATTTATTTGCATTTGAGAAAAATTCTAGCATGGTATTTTAAATGAATAACTCATCGTTATAATGCAATATTAACAAATATCTTTTATATAAATAATAAATTTTTTTATATTATTATAGGTTCTACTTGATGTAAATTAACCTAATCCAAATAACATACCAAAGTATCAAAATAAACTAATAAGAGAGTATTAGTATTGTTGGGACATGTCCAATTGGCGAGTCCTTTCAATTTCTCCAATTTTTCTAATTATTTCTTTAAATATATTACATTATAAATTGAAAAAATAAATATAGAAGAATCATTCAATGTAAATTCAATAAAACTTGACCACAAAAGAGATTATTTTTATTTTTATATACATACTAAATTATGTTTTTAAATTATATTTATTTGTATTTGAGAAATTTTTTTGAGTATTAGTAACATTTACAGTATTCTAACGTGGTATTTTCTAAATATTATCATTATAAATGTAAAAAGAATTGGTTTCGTAAAATATTAAGTTGGGTTAAAACTTCAACCACAAGTAGAAAACTCATATCTTATATGTAAATAATAAATTATTTTTTATATTATAATAGACTCTACTTGATGTAAATTTTATTATAATTACTTTCTGGAGTTAAATTATTATTTTTAAGTAATAAATACAGAAGAATCAATTGTAAAATTGTAAATTCATATAAAAATAATTTTCCATTTTTTTAAATTATTTCATATTTTTCAAAATATATTACATTATAAATGTAAAAAAGATTGGAGTTAGTTAACTATATGGAGCAATAAATACAGAAGAATCATTCTATAATAAAAATTTGACCACAAAGAGATTATTTTTATTTTTATATACATAATAAAATATATTTAGCATTTACAGTATTCCAAGGTGGTATTTTCAATAAATATATTACATGTAAAAGAGTATCAAAATTAACATAAACTAATTTATAAATGCAATATTAATGATTTTGTAGTATCATATAAGTTTAACCACAAATAGAGAACTCATATCTTTTATATAAATAATAGATTATTTTTTATATTATAATAATTTTAACCTTTACTTTTTGGAGTTAAAATATTATTTTTAAATTGTAGAAATTTTGCTTTAATAATTAGCTAATCCAAATAACATATCAAAGTATCAAAATAATAATAGAGTATTAATATATTTTTTTTTTTTTGAAACCAAAGAAACCATTACTTTCATTAAAATAATACCAGCCCAAACAACAGAATGCAACAAAGGCCAGAGATCCTTACAGCAACAATTACAAGCACACGATTGAAATAAATTTTTTTTTTGACCCAATTACTAGGAAAACGCCACAACTGAGAAACCTTATGGACTGTCCCCTGCATTATTGGATAGAAGAGCAGCATCAAAAGATAATAGATGATGTCTGGCACCTGAGCTCACTTCCAATGGAGAAGTAGTATAATTCTCCATAAGTTTTTTGTTGCGACCATTCCACAATTTCCAAGCTACTAGCAATGCATACCTATATTCCCAAGCCTCTAAATTGCGGTGTAGATGACGAAGCCAAGCTTCCGCACTATCACCCCACGCCACAATAGTCAACCATGGCAGATTTGTTAGAGCCCATGTTTGGCGAGCAAAGTCACATTCCAACATGGTGTGGCAAGAACCTCCTCCTCATATGAACATTGGGGACAAGCAGACTGAATAGGCAGCCGTCTCCGTTTGAGATTAGAGATTGTGGGAAGAGCCTATTTACAGAGCCGCCAAGCAAAAAGCTTTACCTTGGCTGGAATCTTTTGCTTCCAAATGTAATCCCAACCCCCAATTGGTGCCTCCCCCAACCCACTCTCACTAGCTTTGGATTCACGGAATTCCAAAGCCACTGCAACGTTGTAAACGCTACGGACTGAAAATGACCCATTGTTCGAAAAATGCCACACTAACTTGTCCTGAACTGTCGACTGAGAGGCAGGAATAGTCGAGATGGCTTGCACATCTGTGTCACAAAATATGGAAGCCAACAAATCCAAATTGCAATCACTACCATCTGCCAAAACCAGGTCAAAAACTCGTGCCTCACTGGACAACAAAGATACATGAGAGAAAGGTCGAAACGTGTAAGGATAAGGGATCCAGGTATCATGCCAAATTCAAATAGACTCACCGTTACCAACCTGCCATCTTGAGCCTGCCAGCAGAACCGATTTTGCCGCAAGAATGCTTCGCCACGTATAAGATGGACTAGACCCCAGTTTTGCCGAGAAAAAATCAGAATGGGGGTAATAACGTGCTTTCATCACTCGGCCAAGTAGGGAATTGGGAGAACTTACCAGTCGCCATGCTTGTTTGGCTAGCAACGCCAAGTTGAAGTGACGAAGGTGTCGGAACCCCATCCCACCTTTATGTTTCCTGTCACATAATTTCGACCAAGACAACAATGGACTTTGTTTTCCAATTTACTGTTCCACCAGAAATCAGCACACACAGATTCCAATTCACGAACTAAGGACTTTGGAAGTAAAAAACAACTCATAGAATACATAGGAATGGCTTGTAAAATAGATTTAATCAGGATTTCACGACCTGCTTGGGATAGCATTTTTTCAGTCCATCCTAAAACCCGATTCCATATTTTATCGCGTACATTAGCGAAAACTTCAGCCTTTGAACGCTCCACCACATTAGGCAATTCTGGATATTTTTCAAGTTTAGGCACTAACTAGACACCTAACCGCTGAGCCAAACATAAACGTACCTCCAAGTCTGTATTTGTGCTGAACATGATTTCTGATTTTTTGGTAGTTAATGAGCTGACCCGAAGCACAAGAGTACCGCTGTAAGATATCAAGGAGCTGTCGGACTGAATCAACCGATGCCTCACAGCAGATAAGTGAATCATCCGCAAATAGCAGGTGAGAGATACGAGAGGCGCCACGGGCTACCGCCACACCCTGTAGTGAACCAACACGTTCTGCCGCTTGTAACATATTGCTAAAGGCCTCCGCGTAGAGGATGTAAAGAAAAGGCGAAAGAGGATCGCCCTGACGAATACCTCGACCTGGTTTAATCAAACCAAATACACCGCCATTCAGGACAAAAGAGAAAGTGACAGAAGATACACATAACATGATAAGATCCACAAAGCCAACAACAAATCCTAATCTCCGTAAAAGATTTTCAATAAAGCCCCATTCCAATCTATCATATGCCTTGTTCATGTCAAGCTTAAGAGCAAAATGACTGACTTTCCCAGACCCACGCTGTTTTAAGAAATGACCAATCTCAAATGCAAGTAAAACATTATATGTAATCAAACGACCTCCAGTAAACGCTGACTGAGTTGGAGAAATAATAGTATCCATAATCTCAGCCAACCTACTAGTGATCGTTTTAGACACAATTTTGTAAACTACATTGCACAAACTGATTGGCCGAAAATCTGACATACATTTAGGTGAAGCCTTCTTAGGAAGCAAGACAATGTGAGTAAAATTAATATCAGGATCAAACACATGGTCATTTAAAAACCGCAACACACAGTGAGTAATATCGAACCCAATGACTGACCAATAAGTATGGAAGAACTGCGGCGGAAAACCATTGGGGCCCGGGGAAGTAAGAGGGAGAAGATAGAGTGACGGACCTCGTCAGCCGTAAATGGCTCCATCAACCATGCATTCATTTCTGGTGTAATCCGGGGTGAAACATCCACAAGCACAGCCTCATATTCAAGGTGTGAAGGCTGCCGTGATTGAAAAGGTTCCTGGAAATACGAGCTGATCACCCGTTCCATGTTACCCATACTATACTGCCAATTTCCCTCAATGTCCCTCAACCGTGAGATGAGATTCTTTCGCTGTCGACTGGATGCCCGGGCATGAAAAACCGTGTGTTCCGTCCCCTTCGCGAAGCCACACTACCTTCGCCCGTTGTTTCCAACGAAGTTCATTGTCCCGTAATAAGGAGTCTAACTCTGTCTGAAGAGACTCACGATATGGTCTATTTTGTGGTGCAAGCATACTAGAATTAGAGTCAGCTAGTTGATTTTCCAACCATTTAATACGCTTGTCCATAGTGGCGAGAGAGTTTGTTCCAAGACTATATACCCCTACAGCACTCCTGTAGACGCTGCAACGGGGCTGAATGATCATCAAAAGTATGGGACGCCTGCCAGACCTCCTGTACAATGCGACCACAATTAGCGGATTTTGCCCAATAAGCTTCAAAACGAAAAGGCTGGTGAGACTGGAGAGGGAAGTGATTTTGACTGCAGCCCTCTAAGCGTACAAGAATAGGGCAATGGTCAGAGTAAAGGAGATCAAGATGTTCTACCTGAGCATTTGGATACATCGCACGCCAATGACTGTCCCCGAAAGCGCGATCAAGACGACATCGGACTGTAAAAGGAGCTTCCCTCATATTGCACCAAGTATATCTTTCCCCCACGAAGCCCAAGTCCGTCAATTGGGAATCCTCTATTGCGGCCCCGAAATCACGCAGCAACCAAGATTGAGTAGGAGTTATACTCATTTTTTCATATGGGAACAACATGGCGTTAAAATCACCTCCGACTAACCACGAAAGAGAAGATTGACCCTTCAGACGGCGCAACGATGAGCAAGATTCCGGCGAGCAATCTCGGGGTTCCCCATAGAACCCCGTGAATCGCCAGGACATATCCCCATTACCAATTATGGAGTCAATATGGCGATTTGAAAAATTGAGAAGAGAGACAGCCAAAGATTTATCCCACAGCAGAATGAGTCCACCACTTCGGCCAAGTACATCAATGTGCACACCAAACATGTTTACCTGACATTTTAACAAATCCACCCGCGTCTTCTTACATTTTGATTCAATCAGGAAAACCAAAGAGGGAGAATGAGGTCGAATTAACTCACGTAGGTGACGAACTGTCCCGCGTCCCCCTAGCCCATGACAGTTCCAAATTAGGCAATTCATAATGCTCGGCGGGACCGCAGAGCAATCGCCGCCGATGATAGCTCCGACGAGCTATCGAGAAAAAACACCATCCAGACGCTTCTTAGTTGGACGATCCGCCCCACTGGAACCCATCAGAAGTGATAGTTTGCGCTTGGCCCCTGGGCATATTCCACGTCGCCGTCCACGTCAGCCACCAACAACTCGACTACCAGAACCAGCCAAGGACGGAGGAATGGCTGAAAAACCCACTTCCGCGACATGGGCCTCTGCCAGAGGAACATCCACCAGATTTAGGGCCCCCGGGACAGTAGCGTCCGGCGCGCTACGGAAAGAGAACAACTTAGCCGGAGGAGAACGATGAGAGAAGTACAACGGAGAAGCAACCAGAGTTGGCCCTAAATCACACTGAGCAGCGGGATGAGGAGAATTAATCGAAAACCACGGGTTGTTGGGAAGTAGATACCAAGTTCCTAAGAGCAGCTGTATTAGAAGCCGGCCCAACTGGCGTGCGAGTTGGACTAACAGTAGAAGATGGGCCACAATTAGAAACTGGGCCAATCTTAGCAGATGGGCCAGGAGCCGCGACTAAGCAGGTAGCAACAGATGGACTCGGGACCAGAGGTGGGCCTGTAGCTGCAGATTGGTTTGGGCCTTGGACAAGGCCAACAACAGAAAAAAGGTCGGGACCTTGGGCTGGGCCCGTCTCCGCAGATGGAAAAGGCTGGTGGGGGAGTCCCGCCAATGGTGTACGGAAATCCCCAAAAACTTGAGCCCCACGAACCGACCGTGAACTGCCGCTATTGTCGGAGCTAGAAAAAGCCGGCGAAGACAGACCGCGAAAGGGTCGGACCACAGTTGGCCGGAGAGAGGAGTAATCAACAGATGAGCGATTACCAAAAGAGTTTTCACACAACCACGGACCATAAGGAGCATGTACCCCGGGATCGATAAAGCCATGTAAACTGAAGATCACACAACCGCTGGATGTGTCCGAGCCTGCCGCAAAGATAACAAAAATTCGGTAGTCGTTCATAGGTGAAACGAACCACCACTGAGGCGTTATGACGCAAACGGACCCGGAGAGCTCGTTTCAAAGATTGCATAACGTCAAGAAGGATGCGCATGCAGAGGGAATCCCGCCACGTAATGGAGTTCTCAATATTAGCTTTATCTTCCCAAGCCCCAATTTTAGTGCCAAGTAGCCGCGCAGTGGCTGTAGTGCGAAGGCCATACGGAATCCCATGAACGCGCACGTAAAAAGGGCTCCAATTCAAAGAGACCGATTCCGGCAAGTCTCCTGGTGCAAGTTCTCGTAGGATAAGAAGATTTCGATCAAACGTCCACGGCAGAAGAGCAAGAGTGCGCCGCAAGTCCACAATGTGAGGAAAGACGAAACAGAACCTAGAGTCCGCAATGCGACGAATTTCGACCCCCCGAGTGGGCTGTAAGAGATTAACAAGAGTATGGGACAAAGCCTCAAAGTTGGTTGGGTGATGGCTGAGGAGACGACCAACCAATGTGAGTTCAAACTGGCCATGGAGACCCGAAGGATCATCCGGTAGTAAAACCCCCTCATCTTGACAACCCCGAGCCTAATTCCAACAAAGATCCGTCCATGGAACCCTTACAACAGATACAAGTCCGACTAGTAAATCGAAGACGAAACCAGAATTGAGGGAAACACCATAAATGTTCGAACACCCCTAAAGCCGGGGACCCACCACTCCCACCGCCGGGGAGACACAAAAAATCGCCAAAAAACTGCCCAAAAACTGTCAACATAAAATAGCCGTCACAGAGCCAAAATTTGCATTTCTAAAAGTATCCTTTTCAACATTTCTTGGTATTAATATTGTTGGGACATGTCCAATTTGGCAAGTCCTTTCAATTTCTCCATTTCTTTCTAATTATTTCCAAAATATATTACCTTATAAATGTAAAAATAATTGAGTCGATTAAAATTATAAAATTCAATCAATAGATGTAAAATTGTAAATTCATAAAAAATTTAAAAAAACTAATTTTCCATTTTTTAATTATTTCATATTCTACAAGACATTTTTAATAAATATGTTATAAATGTAAAAAATAATAAATTGGCGAGTCCTTAAAACTATAAAAAAATTTTAGCGTGGTATTGTAAATGAATAACTCATCGTTATAATGCAATATTAACAAATATCTTTTATATAAATAATAAATTATTTTTTATATTATAATAGGTTCTAATTGATGTAAATTAACCTAATCTAAATAACATACCAAAGTATCAAAATAAACTAATAAGAGAGTATAATATTGTTGGGACATGTCCAATTGGCGAGTCCTTTCAATTTCTCCAATTTTTCTAATTATTTCTTTAAATATATTAAATTATAAATGTAAAAAATAAATATAGAAGAATCATTCAATGTAAATTTAATAAAATTTGACCACAAAAGAGATTATTTTTATTTTTATATACATAATAAATTATGTTTTAAATTATATGTATTTGTGTTTGAGAAAAAATTAGAGTATTAATAACATTTACAATATTCTAACATGGTATTTCCTAAATATATGACATTATAAATGTAAAAAGAATTGGTTTCATAAAATATTAAAAAATAATAATTAATTTTTGTAAACAATTAAAGAAAAAAACAAAATTTCCATTTTTTTAATTATTTCATATTCTACAAGACATTTTTATATTACCAAGAATCATCCAATGTAAATTTAATAAAATTTGACCGCAAAGAGATTATCTTTTATATACATAATAAATTATAATTTTAGAGCATTAATAACATTTATAGTGTTCTAACACGGTATTTTCAATGAATATATTACATTATCTATACTATTATATAAAAAAAAACCCTCATTTTTACTCACAAATGGCGGTTAATGACACCGCCGCACCACTTTTTTGTGTTGTAAAACATAACCCTCAACTGATAAGATAACTACTTTATTCAACTTTTCAAATTTTATATTAATTGATAAATTAGTTTTTTATTTCTTTTCTTGGTTTTTTTATAATATGATGTATTAGTTGATATATTTTACTCTTGTTTATAATATATTTTAAAGTAAAAAAATTATTTATTATATGCACGCAGAAACGGCGTGCTACGACGGCTAGTATATAAAAGAGAATGAAACAATAAATAAAATAAAAGAATTCTTTTGCAATTAGTAGGATCAAAATTCACATATCCATATAAATGAAAATAGTACTATAAATGCGTAACGATTTTAACAATTTGTAGGATCATATAAGTTGGGTTAAAACTTTAACCACAAATAGAGAACTCATATGTTATATGTAAATAATAAATTATTTTATATTATAATAGGCTCTGCTTGATGTAAATTTTATTTTAATTACTTTTTGGAGTTAAATTATTTTAAGTAATAAATACAGGAAAATCAATTGTAAAATTGTAAATTCATATAAAAAAATTATTTTCCATTTTTTTTAAATTATGTCATATTTTACAAAATATGTTACATTATGATTGGAGTTAGTTAACTATATGGAGCAATAAATACAGAAGAATCATTCAATAATAAAATTTGACCACAAAGAGATTTTTTTTTATTTTTATATACATAATAAATTATGTTTTAAATTTTAGAGTACTAATAGCATTTACAGTTCTAAGGTGGTATTTTCAATAAATATATTACATGTAAAAGAGTACAATTAGTAGGATCAAAATTCACATAAACTAATTTATAAATGCAATTTAATGATTTTGTAGTATCATATAAGTTTAACCACAAATAGAGAACTCATATCTTTTATATAAATAAAAAAATACTTTTTATATGATAATAGGTTCTGCTTGATGTAAATTTTACCTATTTTAATTACTTTTTGGAGTTAAGTTATTATATAAATTGTAGCATTTTGGTTTATATATATACCAAAGTATCAAAATAATACTCTCTATTGTTGGGACATGTCTAATTGGCGAGTCCTTTCAATTTTTTCATTTTTTCTAATTATTTCCTAAATATATTACTTAAAAATGTAAAAAGAATTGGAGTTAATTAAACTACAAATTTGACCACAAAGAGATTATTTTTATTTTTATTTTTATTTTTATATACATAATAAATTATGTTTTAAATTATATATTTGAGAAAAATTTACAGTGAACGAAACAACAAATAAAATAAAGAAATTTAATACAATGTAACAAAAAGTAATAAAAGAAGTTAATACATGGCGATTCCTTTTGATTTTCCATTTTTTTGATTATTTCAAAATAAAATAAATTATACCACAAAGAGATTATTTTTATCTTTATATACATAATAAATTATGTTATAAATTATTTTTATTTGTATTTGAGAAAATTACATTTTGGAGTTGAATTATTATTTTTTTAATAAATATTTACCACAAATCATAATAAATAAATTAATTTTTATTATAATTGGACTCGCATGGTGAGGAGAGGGTGCAGGAATACTTTGAAGCATTGACAGCGGCCCTTGTGCAACAGCAGCAAACGCCACTCGTTCAGGAGGAGGGTAGTTCGCATTGGGGTGATGCGGCTCAGATGGATTGGGTGCAGAGGATGGTATTCGATGCCGTCGGGCCGTCTTTCTGGGGGCCGTCTTCGTACAACCAGGAGGGACCGACTGATGATGGTACTCGGTATTGTCCATCTGATGTGGGTCCTAATTCATATTACGATTCGGGATCCTATGATTATGTGTCTGGCTTGTCAGACCGTTTTTCTGATGTAGTTCATGCTGCGGACCGATCGTCGTGGAACGGCTGCACCACCTCTCAGTTGGCGTCAATTGCCTCTTTGGTGAATATCAAGGTTGAAGGGGGTTTTTTCGAGCATACATATGATCGGTTATGCCAGTTGGGCTGATACTGTAATGCCTGCGATCACATTTTCCCCGCCGATTATTACAATACGAAGAAATTAATAAGAGAATTGGGTTTACCAGTTCAGAAGATTGATGCTTGCAAAAACGGTTGCATGTTGTACTGGAAGGACGATATTAATTTGGAATATTGCAAGTTTTGTGGAGACGCTAGGTACAAACCCACCAAGGACAGAAATCCTAAATGCAAGAAGTCCCCGCATGCCATTCTTAGGTATCTACCGCTTACCCCTCTGCTGCAAAGGTTTTATGCGTCAGAGGCCACAACAGAGCATATGACTTGGCATGCGAGCCATCAGACGGAGGAAGGATCCATGTGTCATCCATCCGATGTAGAGGCTTGGAAGCATTTTGACCGGACGTATCCTGATTTTGCAGTTGAGTTGTGCACGGATGGGTTTGCACCGCACGCCCAGTATGGTAAAACTTATTCATGTTGGCCCGTGATACTTACACCGTACAATCTCCTACCGGGAATGTGCATGAAGTCTGAGTATATGTTCCTAACGATGGTGATCCCTGGCCCATCGAATCCGAAATGTCTTATCAATGTCTACTTGGAGCCGTTGATCGAGGAGTTGCAGAATTTATGGCATGTGGGTGTACGTACGCACGATACTGCGACAAACCAGGCATTCATGATGCATGCCTCATTGATGTGGACAGTGAATGACCTTCCTGCTTATGGGATGGCGTCTGGATGGAGTACCGCCGGTGTTATGGGCTGTCCAGTTTGTATGGAGGACACACGGGCATTCTATTTACAACACGGTCAGAAGGCATGCTATTTTGACTGCCACAAGCAGTTCCTACCACTGCATCATCCTTATCGCAGGAACAAGAAAGCCTTCACTAAAAATCGAATGGAGAGGAAGGTTGCACGTCTGAGGCTGATTGGAGAACAGATCCGAACCCATGTCGATGCATTTAGGGTGGCAGTCGAACAACCGTTGAGTGAACTGGAAGTCTACGGTGTCACCATAAGTGGATGAAGAAAAGCATCTTCTGAGAGCTTGAATACTGGGGGCGTATCTGATACGACACAATCTTGATGTCATGCATATTGAGAAGAATGTGTTCGATAATATATTCAATACTGTGATGGACATCAAGGGGAAAACGAAGGACAATCTGAATGCACGGAAGGATCTCAAGATCATACGTTGTGATTGTAATTTTTGTAAATATGGGGCTATAATTGTAAATTTTGTACATATATGGTTGTAATTGTAATTTCTGTAAATTTTGTGTTGTAACTGTAATTTTTGTATATGTAGGACTGTTATTGTAATTTAAGAATTTTTTTGATTATTTTATGTGAATTTGATGAATATTCTGCAATTTTGTACATATTGTTGGGGATTTACTGATTATTTTCTGTAATTTTTATGTAATATTTATAATTTCTGTGATTTTTTATGTTGAATTCATAATTTCATGTCAATAAATAGATTAATTGATTAAGATAATTAAATGAAAATTCAAATTGAGTAATTCAAATTAAGTAATTTCTTCTGAAAAAAAAACTATAATTTCGGTAATAATTAGAAAATTTTGTCAATTTTAGGTATTTTTTTTAAATTTTCTGTAATTTTCTAAAATTTTAAATTTTTTTTATGAATTTTCTTTTTGTGAATTTTCTGACATTTTTCTGAAATTTTAAATTTTTTAAGTCATTTTCTATAATTTTAAAATATTTTTAGAATTTTCTGTAATTTTTAATAATTATGTATTTTTAATAAAATTTCTCAAATTTCTTTATATTTTATGTAATTTTCAAAAATTTTACTCATAATATATGAAATTTTTTAATCTTCTGAAATTTAAGAAAATTTGGGTAATTTTCTATAATATTTTGTAAGGATATAGGCAAATATTGGTATTTAGTATAAATATTTAGGGTAATAGAACGATTTAGTGCAATTTTATGGTCAAATTATGGTATTTAGTATAAATATATAGAAAAATAGAAGGATCTAGTGCAATTTTAGGGCCAAATTTTGGGATTTAATATAGATATATGGGAAAAATATAAGGATTTAGTGTAATTAAGCGTCAATTTTGTGTGTTAGTATATATTTTAGGAAATAATTTTAGAATTTAGTAAATATTGTAGGAAAAATTTTAGGATTAATTTTGGGACTTAGTATACAATTTTAGGATTTAGTTTGCATAATTATTTTAAAATATTAGAAAAATTATCATTATTCAAATAAATTGATACTTCACATGTATTTTTTATATTCATACGACTGATATTTTAAAAAAAAAAATTGTTGATCATGTCTGGTCGGGATTTCCCACCTCGAGGAGGTGGACGTGGCCGTGGTCGTGGCTCACCGGCCATACCGTCGGCCGGTGCTGCTTCCCAAGATGGGGAAGCAGTGTTCCGACCACCACCACCTTCACCACCCCCACCACCGGCAGAGCAGGCACCGCAGCACCTACGCCAGATCAGCAGCAGCCTGGTCCGTCTAGCATGCACCCGTCGAGGAGGGTGGTGGACCATCCACTACCGCACCGGCGATAGATCCAGCCTGTCCATGGGTTGCCCCACCCCCACCACTCCCGCCACCATCCGCGTGCCAGTGCATCACACTTGCCGGCGCGAGGTATATTTATATTTTTTTAAATTTTTTTTGTAATTTAAATTGTTATTTTAATCTCACACTAATTATTATATAATTTCAGGAGGGATCAGAAGGTACACGAGCGCATCAACGCGGTGGTGCAAGGACGCTATCCACACCCTTGGGGCAGTTTGCGCAAGGTCCCGCCAGTGCACCAGCATTTCTGGTTTGAGAGCCTTAAGGTAAGGTTAATTTCAGTTATCAATTAAATTTTTATTTTAAATATTTTAACAATTCAGTTCTGATATATATATATATATATATATTAATACAGATGACGTACTGGTGGGACTATGACGACGAGGCGATGTTCAAGATCTTCCACGTCTGGGCGGGGAAGTTCCTCCGGAACAAGTTCGTCCTCGCCAGACAGTCCCTGCAGAAGCCTCTGTGGCTGGCGAACGAGGTCTAGCGGCAGCTTCTCCTGTACTGGGAGTCCCCGGAGTTCAAGGAGGAGTGCGCGAAGAACAAGGAGAACATGTCCGCCAACCCGGCCGCATCCGCTACTGTGTACCGCGGGGGTTCTGTCTCTGTCCGTATGCACAAGCGGAAGATGGTAAGATGTTTAATATTATTTAAAGTATTTATTATTATTCAATTAAAATTGTAATAACTATTTCCCATTTCTTTTTACAGGAGGAGGAGCTCGGCCGGCCAATGAAGCAGATGGAGTTATTCTCCAAATGCTACAAGAAGAAGGCCGACGACGGCTGGAGCGGACCGAGGGCAGCGGAGGTGGCAGTAAGTTGTACATTTCATATTCTAATTTATTTTTTAATGTATGAAAATATTCTAATTTATTCTAACTATTTTTGCAGGAGACGTTCCAGAAGATGTTGGAGGATCACCAGTCTCAGGCCACGGCCAATCCTGGGGATGCTCCGGGCAGACCGAGCAGGAACAATGGCCGAGTATTTGGTCTTGGTTCTGAGGCCTACGGTCTCAGCTAGACCGTTACCTCGCCATCACCACCGCCACCGCCACCACCACCACCAGTGCCTTCGTCAAACCTGGAGGGTCGGATGGTCCGCCTCGAGGAGATGATGGTGGACATGATGGGCATGATGAAGGCCCTGCAAATCAGTCACTCCGGCGCCGGCCCGTCATGGCCTCCTAGAGACCCCCTTCCTAGACGTGACGAGATGGACGAGGACGAGGGGGACGAGGAGTAGATTTGGGACTTTTTTTTGTAATTAAATTGGATCATATTCGCATTTAATATAATTTTTATTTCTAAATTATGCATTTTTTCATATTTAAATAATAATTATAAAACCAAACTCAAAAATATTATTAATAATTTAATATATATTTTAATGATAATAATTATAACCATAAAAAAAATTAATAATTCATTATTTTGGAACGGTACTTTTGACGGTCATGGAGCGCTTACAAACCGTTCCAATGTGTGATTGTTTAGAAGAGCGTTCCTATTACCGGGTAAACAACCATTCCAAATTTCTATGACAATCGTGCCTAAGCGCGGGTAAAAACGAATTCCAAATTATGGATAGACTGTTCCTACATGTATTCCAAATTCAATGCTTTCGTGGTTAGGTTTGCGTTTTAAATACAATACCAAAAACCGGTCCAATATCGTATTCCAAATTAGGAGTACAAAATCCGTTCCCAAGGACCATGTCAAAATGTATTCCAGTGACCGTGCCTAACTTGGAAAAACGACCGTTCCAAGACGTATTCCAGAAACAGTGCTAAAATGTATCTTCAACTTATGCTGACAATTCCAAAACGTATTCTAACGTCCATTCCTAATTGCGCGTATTTATTTTGATATGACCGTTCCAATAATTTATAAGGTGTTCCAAATGCAAAAACTACAAATTAATACATACAAAAGTAATTGGGAATGGTAAAACGATTGTATGCCAACAACCGTTCCTAAAGTGGAATGGCCGACCTTCTCGGATTCCTAATTATTAGGAACGCCTCTCCTTGCAACGATAGCCTCCCGTTCCTGAACCGTTCCTAATACATGTCCAAATGAGTACAGTGATCTATTTACCGTTCCAAATATTAAAGAAATCTTTCCTATTCCCGTTGCAATTACCGCAAATTTTTGTAGTGTTAATCGTGGGCCTGATACAATATCGGCCCATCCATCCAATAGACATTTTCATAAATAATCCAATTATTTATCATCTTTAGGAATTGACTCCAAGTCAATTCCTTTACCTCCTCGGTGATTTTTGTGTGACTCTTTAGGTTCATCCTCAACTAGACTTGGGCTTGTGTCCAGTAGAAGCCCATTACCATGGGTGTTTGTCTAGAAACGGTCGATGGCACTAGAAACTAGGTGAATGCTGGCGTAAACATTTAGGCTCCTGATTTCGTATCAGTCGGTCCTTCCATCTACCGTCTCCCGGCATTAGTCTAGGGTATGGAATTGGACGTTGTGGTTCCCATCCTTGACTAGGCAACTATGCTAGACTCGAGACTACGTATGCCTCATCGCATCGATGCAGGAAACCTTTCTGTGCTCATCAACCACTATGGCCAAAGCTTTAAGCAGCATGAACGTGTCTCCGAGTGCATTGGAGATACTTCTATCACATACTGACATGGGATGAATCATCTTCTTCAAACCCACCATCCTCGCTACACATTCTGACTGCACTGGACAAGGCTTATAATGCACATGTCCGAAAGCCTTGTCCATTATAAGCATATAGGTATCTCCGTCTATTATAAGGAACATGTGAAACTCCTGCACATGTCCGTAATCAGACGGAGATCCCGCACCAGAGTGGTTCGCTTCCTTATCAATATGGCACTCTGGCCGAGTCATCTATTAGAGACGGAGATACCTCTTCAGATTCTCGATTTCCATAGGCGCGGGAATAGCTTTGATTGTGTGGAGTATTAGGCATGTATCCGAAACCGAGACATTTGCATATAGGGCTTGCACGTAATCAATCGTACATCCGGATACATGCCTAATACTCCACACAATCATAGGAAACACCTTTTGTTTCAAACCCTTATCATTGACTGATAAATGACTCATTTTTTTGCTATAAATGTATTCGTATCGACTCTAATAATCAATGTTAAAGCTACTCTTCGATTATACAACTAGGACTCCATTTTATTCAACACATATATGCACTAGGACTACATCTACAATACTCTTTTGAGCCATGGACTCAGCTTTGTACTTTTGCGCAATGACAAACTCCTTTAAACAAATTTAGACACTAATGCACTTGTATCTTAGCCTGATCGAGGGCTTGGTGAGCCTTCGTAATCAATTGTACGTCCAGATACATGCCTAATACTCCACACAATCGTAGGAAACACCTTGCGTTTCTAGTCCTTATCATTGACTGATAAATGACTCGTTTTTAGCTATAAATGTATTCGTATCTACTCGATTAATCAATGTTAAAGCTAGCCTTCGATTATACGACTAGGACTCCATCTTATTCAACACAAATATGCACTAGGACTATATCTAGAATACTCTTTTGAGCCATGGACTCAGCTTTGTACATTTTTGCAACGACAAACTCCTTTAAACAAATTTAGACACTAATGCACTTTTATCTTTTCCTGATCGAGGGCTTGGTGAATCTTCGTAATCAATCGTACGTCCGGATACATACCTAATACTCCACACTATCGTAGGAAACTCCTTGTGTTTTCAGTCCTTATCATTGACTGATAGATGACTCATTTCTTGCTATAAATATATTCGTATCAACTCTAATAATCAATATTAAAACCACTCTTCGATTATACGACTAGGACTCCATCTTATTCAACATAAAAATGCACTAGTACTATATCTAGAACACTCGTTTGAGCCATGGACTCAGCTTTGTACCATTGCGCAACGACAAACTCCTGTAAAATAATTTAGACACTAATTCCATTTTAACACATGCCTAATAATACTCAACACAATCGTGGCAAACACCTTGTGTTTTCTGTCCTTATCATTGACTAATAGATGACTCATTTCTGCCTATACATATATTTGTATTGACTCTAATAATCAATATTAAAGCCACTCTTCGATTATACAACTAGGACTCCATGTTATTCAATATAAATATGCACTAGGACTACATCACTAAACACTCTTTTGAGCCATGGACTCAGCTTTGTACCTTTGCGCAAAGACAAACTCCTTTGAACAAATTTAGACACTAATGCACATTTATCTTTGCCATATCGAGGGCTTGGAGAACCTTCATAATCAGTCGTACGTCCGGATACATGCCTAATACTCAACACAATCGTAGGAAACACCTTGTGTTTTCAGTCCTTATCATTGACTGATAGATGACTCATTTCTCGCTATAAATATATTCGTATTGACTCTAATAATCAATATTAAAGCTTCGATTGTACGACTAAGACTTCATGTTATTCAACATAAAAATCACTCAGACTACATCTAGAACACTCTTTCGAGCCATGGATTCAGCTTTGTACATTTGCGCAACGACAAACTCCTTTAAACAAATTTAGATACTAATGCACTTTTATCTATTTTATATCGAGGGCTTGGTCAACCTTCGTAATCAATCGTACGTCTGGGTACATTCCTAATACTCAACACAATCCTAGAAAACACCTTGTATTTTCAATCCTTATCATTGACTGATACATGACTCATTTCTTGCTATAAATATAATCGTATCGACTCTAACAATTAATATTAAAGCCACTCTTCAATTATATGACTAGGACTCCATCTTATTCAACATAAAATGCACTAGGACTACATCTAGAATGTTCTTTTGAGTCATGGAGTCAGCTTTGTACATTTGCGCAACGACAAAATCCTTTAAAAAAATTTAGACACTAATTCCCTTTTATTGGCCAAATCGAGGGCTTGGTCAAACGTCGTAATCAATCGTACGTCCGGATACATGCCTAATACTCAACACAATCGTAGGAAACACCTTGTGTCTTCAGTCCTTATAATTGACTGATAGATGACCCATTTATGGCTATCAATATATTCGTATTGATTCTAATAATCAATATTAAAGCCACTCATCGATTATACGATTAGGTTTCCATCTTATTCAACATAAAAGTGCACTAGGACTACATTTGGAACACTCTTTTGAGCCATGGACTCAACTTTGTACCTTTGCGCAACGACAAACTCCTTTAAACAAATTTAGACACAAATCCACTTTATCTTTGCCATATTGAGGGCATGGAGAATCTTCATAATCAATCGTACGTTCGGATACATGCCTAATACTCAACACAATCGTAGGAAACACCTTGTGTTTTCAATCCTTATCATTGACTGATAGATGACTCATTTTTTGCTATAAATATACTCATATCGACTCTAATAATCAAATTAAAGCCACTTTTCGATTATACGACTAGGACTCCATCTTATTCAACATAAAAATGCAATAGGACTACATCTAGAGCACTCTTTTGAGCCATGGACTCAGCTATGTACCTTTGCGCAAGGACAAACTCCTTTAAAAAAAATTATGCACTAATGCACTTTTATCTTTTGCATATCAAGGGCTTGGTCAAACTTTGTAATAAATCGTACGTCCGGATACATGCCTAATACTCAACACAATCGTAGGAAATACCTTGTATTTTCAGTCCTTATTATTAACTTATTGATGACTTATTTCGGGCTATATATATATATTCATATTGACTCTAATAATCAATATTAAAGTCACTCTCCGATTATTCGACTAGGATTTCATCCTATTCACAATAAAAATGCACTAGGACTACATCTAGAACATTCTTTTGAGCAATGGACTCAGCTTTGTACCTTTGCGCAACGACAAACTCCTTTAAACGGATTTAGACACAAATCCACTTTTATCTTTGCCATATTGAGGGCATGGAGAACCTTCATAATCAATCGTACGTCCGGATACATGCCTAATATTCAACACAATCGTAGGAAACACCTTGTGTTTTCAGTCCTTATCATTGACTGATAGATGACTCATTTCTGGCCATAAATATATTCGTATTGACTATTATAATCAATGTTAAAGCCACTCATTGATTATACTACTAGGAGTCCATCTTCTTGAACATCAAAATGCACTAGGACTACATTTAGAACACTCTTTTGAGCCATGGAATCAGCTTTGTACCTTTGCGCAACGACAAACTCCTTTAAACAAATTTAGACACTAATCCACTTTTATCTTTGCCATATTGAGGGCATGGAGAACTTTCATAATCAATCGTACGTCCGGATACATGTATAATACTCAATACAATTGTAGGAAACACCTTGTGTTTTCAGTTCTTATCATTGACTGATAGATGACTCATTTATGCCTATACATATATTCGTATCGATTTTAATAATCAATATTAACGCCACTCTTCGATTATATGACTAGGACTTCATCTTATTAAACATAAAAATGCACTAGTACTATATCTAGAACACTCGTTTGAGCCATGGACTCAGCTTTGTACCTTTGCGTAACGACAAACTCCTTTAAACGAGTTCAGACACTAATTCCCTTTTATCTTTCCCATATCAAGGACTTGGTCAACCTTTGTAATCAATCGTACATTCGGATACATGCCTAATACTCAACACAATTATAGGAAACACCTTGTGTTTTAAGTCCTTATCATTGATTGATAGATGACTCATTTCTGGCTATAAATATTTTCGTATTGACTCTAATAATCAATATTAAAGCCAATCTTCAATTATACGACTAGGACTCCAACTTATTCAACATAAAAATGCAATAGGACTACGTCTAGAGCACTCTTTGAGCCGTGGACTCAGCAATGTACCTTTGCGCAACAACAAACTTCTTTAAAAAAAATTAGACACTAATGCACTTTTATCTTTTGCATATCCAAGGCTTGGTCAACCTTCGTAATAAATCGTATGTCCGGATACATGCCTAATACTCAACACAATCGTAGGAAACACCTTGTGTTTTAAGTCCTTATTATTGATTGATTGATGACTCATTTCGGGCTATATATATATTTGTATTGACTCTAATAATCAATATTAGAGTCACTCTTTGATTATACGACTAGGATTCCATCCTATTCAACATAAAAATGCACTAGGGCTACATCTAGAACACTCTTTGGAGCAATGAACTCAGCTTTGTACCTTTGCGCAATGACAAACTCCTCTAAACGATTTTAGACACTAATCCACTTTTATCTTTGCCATATTGAGGGCATGGAGAACCTTCATAATCAATCGTATGTCCGAATACATGCCTAATACTCAACATAATCGTAGGAAACACCTTGTGTTTTCAGTTCTTATCATTGACTGATAGATGACTCATTTCTAGCTATAAATATATTCCTATTGACCCTAATAATCAATATTAAAGCCACTCATCGATTAGACTACTAGGAGTCCATCTTCTTGAACATCAAAATGCACTATGACTACATCTAGAATACTCTTTTGAGCCATGGAATCAGCTTTGTACCTTTGGCAATGACAAACTCCTTTAAACAAATTTAGACACTAATCCATTTTTATCTTTGCCATATTGAGGGCATGGAGAACTTTTATAATCAATCGTACGTCCGGATACATGCCTAATACTCAACACAATCGTAGGAAACACCTTGTGTTTTCAGTCCTTATCATTAACTGATAGATGACTCATTTCTGCCTATACATATACTCGTATCGATTTTAATAATCAATATTAAAGCCACTCTTCGATTATATGACTAGGAATCCATCTTATTCAACATAAAAATGCACTAGGACTATATCTAGAACACTCGTTCGAGCCATGGACTTAGTTTTGTACCTTTGCGCAACGACAAACTCCTTTAAACAAATTTAGACACTAATTCCCATTTATCTATGTCATATCAAGGGCTTGGTCAACCTTCGTAATCAATCATACATCCAGATACATGCCTAATATTTAATACAATTGTAGGAAACACCTTGTGTTTTTAGTCCTTATCATTGACCGATAGATGACTTATCTCAAACTATATTCGTATTGACTCTAATAGTCAATATTCAAGTCACTCTTCGATTATACGACTAGGACTCCATCTTATTCAACATAAAATTGTACTAGGACTACATCTAGAACACTCTTTTGAGCCATGGACAAAGCTTTGTACCTTTGTGCAACGAAAAACTCCTTTAAACAAATTTAGACACTAATCCACTTTTATCTTTGGCATATTGAGGGCATGGAGAACGTTCATAATGATTCGTACGTCTGCATACATGCCTAATACTCAACATAATCGTAGAAAATACCTTGTGTTTTCAGTCCTTATCATTGACTGATGGATGACTCATTTCTGGCTATAAATATATTCGTATCGACTCTAATAATCAATATTAAAGCCACTTTTTGATTATACGACTATGACTCTATCTTATTCAACATAGAAATGCAGTAGTACTACATCTAGAACACTCGTTTGAGTCAAGGACTCAGCTTTGTACCTTTGCGCAACGACAAACTCCTTTAAACGAATTTAGAACTAATTCCCTTTTATCTTTGCCATCCGGATACATGCCTAATACTTAACACAATCGTAGGAAACATCTTGTGTTTTCAGTCCTTATTATTGATTGATCGATGACTCATTTCTGGCTATAAATATATTCGTATCGACTCTAATAATAAATATTAAAGCCACTATTCGATTGTACGACTAAGACTCCATCTTATTAAAAATTAAAATGCACTAGGACTACATCTAGAACACACTTTCGAGCCATGGACTCAACTTTGTACATTTGCGGAAAGACAAACTCCTTTAAACAAATTTAGAAACTAATGCACTTTTATCTTTGCCGTATCGAGGGCTTGGTCAACCTTCGTAATCAACCGTACATCCGGATACATGCCTAATACTCAACATAATCGTAGGAAACACCTTGTGTTTTCAGTCCTTGTCATTGACTAATTGATGACTCATTTCTGGCTATAGATATATTCGTATTGACTCTAATAATCAATATTAAAGCCACTCTTCGATTATACGACTAGGACTCCATCTTTTTCAACATAAAAATGCACTAGTACTACATCTAGAACACTCGTTTAGGCCATGGACTCAGCTTTGTACCTTGCGCAACGACAAATTCCTTTAAACAAATTTAGACACTAATTCCCCTTTATCTCTGCCATATCAAGGCCTTGGTCAACCTTCGTAATCAATCGTACGTCCGAATACATGCCTAATACTTAACACAATCGTAGGAAACACCTTGTGTTTTTAGTCCTTATCATTGACTGATAGATGACTAATCTTAGACGATATTCGTATTGACTCTAATAATCAATATTAAAGTCACTCTTCGATTGTACGACTAGGACTCTATCTTATTCAACATAAAAATGCACTAGGACTACATCTAGAACACTCTATTGAGCCATGGACTCAGCTTTGTCCTTTTGCGCAACGAAAAACTCCTTTAAACAAATTTAGACACTAATCCACTTTTATCTTTGGCATATTGAGGGCATGGAGAACGTTCATAATCAATCGTACGTCCCGATACATGCCTAATACTCAAGACAATCGTAGGAAACACCTTGTGTCTTTAATCCTTATCATTGACTGATAGATGACTCATTTCTGGCTATAAATATATTCGTATCGACTCTAATAATCAATATTAAACCCACTCTTCGATTATAAGAGTAGGACTCCATCTTATTCAACAGAGAAATGCACTAGAACACTCGTTTGAGCCATTGACTCAGCTTTGTACCTTTGCGCAACGACAAACTCCTTTAAACGAATTACACACTAATTCCCTTTTATCTTTGTCATATCGAGGGCTTGGGCAACCTTTGTAATCAATCGTACGTTCGGATACATGCCTAATACTCAACACAATCGTAGGAAACACCTTGTACTTTCAGTCCTTATCATTGACTGATAGATGACTCATTTCTGGCTATAAATATATTCTATTGACTCTAATAATCAATATTAAAGCCACTCCTCGATTATACAACTAGGACTCCATGTTATTTAACATAAATATGCCCTAGGACTACATCTAGACCACTCTTTTGAGCCATGAACTCGGCTTTGTACCTTTGCGGAAAGACAAACTCCTTTAAACAAATTTAGACACTAATGCACATTTATCTTTGCCATATCGAGGGTTTGGAAAACCTTCATAATCAGTTGTACGTCCGGATAAATGCCTAATACTCAACACAATTGTAGGAAACACCTTGTGATGAGAAGACCGAGGGCATCCAACGAGCTAAAGAAGTTCAAGATCAATTGCACCAAGACTTAACAATTGAAAATGGGCCAATGAAAAGAGGAAGGTTGAAGAGAATGCAAGAAGCAATTCAAGCCCAATCCAACTTAATATTTGCCAATTGGATCAAATCATAATTGGAGGCCCAACATGAGTGCTTAATTTCAATAATTCAAGCCCAAGGAAGCCCATATTAAGAGCCCAAATTCGTCCAAGTGCAGCCAAGTGGTCAAAGAAGACTTCTTAATCACATTCAAAGTGCATTTATCACATACAATGCACCAATTTTCGGATTCACATGGAAGACCATAACTTTTACTCGTTTTTGACCAAAAATGCATAGTTTTTAGTCATATTTTGACTAATTATTGAATGTACATCCACCAAGGAGTCACTTGGGGATATGTGTGGTCAATTTGAAAGTGTTTTAGGCCTATAAAAAGGCATGTATCAGCATGCAAACGGGAAGAACCAAGAAGATATCCAAGTTTAAAAAATATTGTGAGAGTTCTCATATTTTGGAGAGTTTATATCCTATTTTCAGCTCTAGTGAAACCTTGCTTTGTCAATCTAGCATATTAGGTTTGGTGATTCAAATTCACAAAGCCCCCAATTCGTGCTCGACCCAAGTGTGTCGTTGTGTGGATTGGTTTACTCGTGCTTGTGGTTGGTTGAATGTTCTAAGTAGCAGGTCGCGTTCATATAACGTTGGTTGGCTATTTGCATTCCTCAGGTCACGGACCCCTTTATCCATTTCAAGCCTACGTCATGAAGATCGGGCCACCCATGGTCAATACCATATCACCTTGTGTTTTCAGTCCTTATCATTAACTGATAAATGATTCATTTCTGGCTATAAATATATTTGTATTGACTCTACTAATCTTTTGGAATGTTTTAGTTCAATCCTTTCCAAAAGGTATGAACACAAGAAGGAGAGTTTTTTAGAGATTTTTGAGGGAAAAAATTCGTGCAAGACCTTGTCCTTTCAAGTTATGTGAATAGTTTTGTGTATGTAGAGTTGTTGAATTCAAAATTCAACTTCTCTTGTCACCTTCCAAAGTAAGCTACATACACACACCATTATCTATATAACCATGCACCATTATAGCAAATTAAACCACCCACCAAACCATATAAAGGCTGGTCACATGTGCCTCACATGTGGAAGATTTCAATTCTTCCTTTACTTGCTATAAATTGAATTTTTCCATGGACTAGGACTACTAGTCTTGGACTTTTATTTAATCTAATTAAATTAAGTCCAAACAAAGTCCATTGGGCATTAATTAATCCAATTAATCTCAATCCAATTGAAGCCCATAAGTTTATTTAATCCAATTAAATAAACATAAATTCAAACTCTAATTAATTGATCCAATCAATTAATTAATCCAAACCCGATAAATTAATCCAATTAATTTAAAGGTTCTAAGTCCAAAAATTAACTAATCCAATTAATTAATTCTTGGACCATCCATCAAATGCATTTCTCAATAAATGATCCAATCATTTATTTTTCTCCTTGAATTAATTTAATCCAATTAAATTAATTCGCTTATTCTAGAATTACTTCCAAATTAATTCTACCAATACCATAGTGATTTGTGAGTGACTCTTTAGGTTCACCCTCAGCTAGACTTGGGCTTGTGTCCAACACAATTGGTCAATTAAATCCAATTTAATTAACTATTTTCCAATTAACCATTAATCGGAAAACGCCCGTCACCATGGGTGGCCGTCTAGCAACGGTCCATGACACTAGAGACTAGGTGAATGTTGGCGTGAAAGTTTAGGCCCCCGAGTACCATACGAGTACGGTCCTTCCATCATCCGTCTCCCGGTCTAAGCCTAGGGCATAGAATTGGGCGTCGGTTCCCATCCTGGACTAGACAACTATGCTCAATAACTCGAGACACGTTTGCTCTATTGATCGACGTAGGAAACCATTCCCTACTCGACCAATCGCTGTGGCCACAGACTTAAAGAGCTTAAACCATCTCAGAGGATAGATGACGGATCCTATCTTGGAATCCACCGTCCTCAATATATATTTCGACTGCACTGGATAAGGCTTATGATGAACGTATCCTAGATACAGACATCTCTTGCCAGACCCTAGATCCAGCCTTCATATGCATGTGACTGCCATGATTCCTCAAGTCCGAGGACTAATCTCGTACTATCAGAGCCGGGAATTCCAGTCATACCGACCAAGCCTCCAAGGCTTCCATATGACGATTCCCGCGAGTCAGTTCAGTCAGCTAACACCCTTGTTAACTAACCCACTAATATTGCATAGACGTCCAATGTCTGTCGTTGATGAAACACGACACTCATCCAATGAATGCAATCCTTAGTGCAAGTCTCTGTAGGACCCCGGTGCCCTGTCTCGAGGTCCTCGACTTGGAACATTCCGGACCAACCCTCAGAAGTTGGTTTCATAGCTGCCATCTAATGCGCAACTCAACTACATGGGTTATCTAATTGGTCTGTGAGCATTTGTTGTGATGTTAAAATGCCGTCTAACGTAATCAATAAGCACAACAAACACATAGTGCCACGGATGAATACTTACTATATTCATCAAGTCAATAAAGATTGCTAAATAGTACCCAAAACTGCCAATTCAATTGGCTTTCTGGTCACCTATTCTAACAATCTCCCACTTAACCTAAAGCCAATCACCCATGTTGGTCAGACTTATCTGAGCATGAGTAATCTGCGATATCCGGCTCGGTCTCATGGGTCTACCTTATTTCTGCCAAGATGATGCGGTCCAACCACACGTCATCTCTTCATGCCATTGCTCCAAGTAGATGGTACTGTCTAAGAATTTTCCTGGATCCGTGATGAGATCTCGGTCCTATAGCTTGCGCTACAGCCATGTTGTTATCCTCCAAGGTAACTACTGGCTATCCTGTGCTAGACACCACACCCAACCATAGGATGTGGTTTTTCATCCAAACCACTCTTCGGAGCAACTTCTAAAGTTGCCATACATTCAACTTTCATGGTCCATCGTGGTGTCCCGCTTGAAACCTTTCCAAGCCACCACCTTACCATTAAGCCTGAATATATGTTCATACTGAGACTAGATATTATTCACATGATCCTGGAAGCTAGTATTGCTATAGCCTTCTGGAATCAACTCTCCATAGCACTTGCATCAAGAACACTTCTTTAATCCTTATTCAGGTATTAAAGACTGTTCTCAACAGCAGTCTACTGCCTTCTCGGTACACACCCGATTTCTATCGTTACGCCCAAAGCATACACAACATCAGGTCCAATGCACCAAACAACATACCTATGTTGCCTACGACAAAGATGTAGGGGATGTCAAACATCTGAGCTTCCTCATCAGCCAACCCTGACTGAGTCTTGGACAGCTTAACCCTATATATAGGAATCCAATTCCTTTCATGGAGAACTGCGTGAGCAACGTTCGTGTTTCAATGTTTTCTAACATCTTAAATTCATTCCAAATGAATAAGAAGTTACACACTTAAACACTAGGAACACAACTAAACTCCCACTGACCCTCAAAGCTAGTTACTGACCGAGTCATACCCCGCATGAACTCATTAAAATGAATATTCCAGTTACATAGAGTTTCAAACCTAGTTTGAATTCCATGTCGAATCACACGGCTCTAAGCCATTAATTCGATCCAATGCCCAACATTGCTTCTCCTTATGTCTTTTGGATTATAATCTAATTGACTGGACTGACCCTGAAATCCATACCTCTCATGTATCTAAGATATTCTGGTCATCCTTAGGAAAACTGGAATACAGTTAGTGAGTAAACTTGATTTCAAATGATGTTTGCAATATCGTACTGAGGTGCCCGCTCTACTTGATTCCTCAAGGAGCTACTCCTCACACCGGTTATCCTCTGAAATCCAATTTCTCTTAGGACAACACATAAACCTGTGCAAATCTAGTTTGCCTCCCACTAGTCCCTTGACGTATGTAAGACCATCCTACATACTCAAGTACTTTGTAGGATACAGGCTTGCCATGCCATATCCAATATGGCGTCTGGGCCACGATCTTTAGAAAGTGCCATGTTTTACAACTTGGCCGCTGTCTTAAGAACACGCCCAAATGGGCCAAGGTAGTTTAGTGAAAACACCGATCGAACCATGTCCAACAAGGTTCGATTCCTCCCTTATTAGAGACACTGTTCAATTGTGGCGCTTCAGAGAGAATTCCACTGAGTGAGAATTCCATTCTCATTTAGATACATCAAAAGCTCCCACTAAATACACACCACTCGATCCAGTCGAAGGTTAATTTTGCAACCAGTTTGGTTCCCACTTCAAATCTAATTCCCTGAGCCTTCCAAAGGCCCTTAGACTTGTGAACCCTCTACTGGTCTTGTGTATTCAGTGACCCACAGATGTCTGTCTGGATCCAATCCAACAGACCACTAGCAAGCATACTTTGTCCTACAAAGAGCTTCTTGCCCATCTTCCTGCTCAGGAAGGACTTGCAAGCTAGCAGGCTCATATTGTCTATTTCTAGACTACTTGAATCTATTAACCTCCTTATCCTATCTAGAGGAATGTGACCTAGCTTTGCATGCCAAATATGTGAGTTTGTCTTGATTATCCATTTCATCATTTGTTTTGAGCATTCATAATCTAATTATTGGATAGTATTGAAACAATTATGCAAACAACCTAGCAGACAAGAATTAGCATTCTTTGTCAAATAAAAGAAACTTTCATTGATAAAAAAACATGTAATCCTTATTGTCCAACAATAGAAAAACATAATTTGATCACTAGGTTACATAATCGTGACCTATCAACTCTATCCTAACATGATCACTAATAGCTAAGCCTTACTAGTCCTATAGCTTCTATGTCAATAGCCCAACCATTGCCTAGCTTTAGAACCATCTCCGTCTTAGCCTTCTACTCCTTTCCATCACCTGCAAACCATTTGCAGATATGAGCTCTACAGCTGGTATCCAATACCCAAGAGTAGAATAATAATCATGTTAAAGCTCAAATCAAATGTACCTTGGTTGGAGAGGAGTTTAGGACACTCCCTCTTCCAATTTCCCTTTTCACGACAATATATGCGAACATCTTTTGCAATCCTTGACTGCCGAACCGCCTTCCTCTTTCCTTTGCCCATGCCCAGCATGGCAACATGAGCGCTCTGTGCGCTTGCAGCGGCTGATTTTGTCTTACCCTTCTTCCTCCTCCAGCGTCCAGCCCCTTTGCCTTTCACTCTTGAGGTCGAAGCCTCCCCCACCAATACCGACGATGCAGACTTTTCAATCGTTGCCTTGTATTGGACCAACATGTTCATCAACTCGTGAAGGTCTTTTTCAAGTACATTCATGCTATAGTTAACGATAAACGGGTCAAATGAGGGAGGAAGAGACTGAAGGATCACGTCGATGTACGTCTCTTTTCCAAGATCAGCTCGGAGGTCTTTGAGCTTCTCCACAAGGGATAGCATCATCACTCCATGCTGGTGTACAGACGACCCTTCTGTCATCTTAGCTCCAAAAAATGCCTTCGTCGCAGCATATCTAATATGCCGGTCCGGTACCGCATAAACGTGTTTCATCGGAGCATTATCGAGCTAACATCATCCAACCGATCATACTGTTTCTGGATCTCATTAGTCATGAATGCCAGTATGATGCTGCGGACCTTGCGGTTGTCCTCCTGCCATTCATTGAACGTCAAACGCTCTTCTGACGGGGACCCCTCCGATAAGATCCGAGGAAGAGGCTTATCCAAAAAATAAGCCTGGTTTTCGAAATCTAGGACAATCCTTAGATTTCGCAGCCAATCATTGAAAGCCTAGCAAAGGCGTGTGGATCGGCCCGGGAGTAGCGCGAATGCGGAAGACCATAAGTTTTACTCGTTTTTGACCAAGAATGCATAGTTTTTAGTCATATTTTGACTAATTATTGAATGTACATCCACCAAGGAGTCACTGAAGCAGGTTAATGCTACTTTGCTTGCACTCATCCCAAAAGTTCAATCCCCGGTCACTGTGGCCGATTTTCGCCCTATTTCGTGTTGCAACGTGTTGTATAAAGCGATCACGAAGATTATTGTGCAGCGGCTTCGGCCTTTGCTGGATAGGTTGATTAGTTCGACTCAGAATGCTTTTGTTCCAGGCCGATCTATTAGTGATAATATCTTGTTGGCTCAGGAGCTTTTCGATGGGTACAATCAATAGCAATCACCTCCAAGATGTGCCTTCAAAGTGGACTTGAGAAAGGCTTATGACATGGTCGAATGGGACTTCCTATTAGCAACTTTGGATCTTTTCGGTTTCCCGCATCAATTTCGGAGGTGGGTGGAGGAGTGTGTTACAACGACCTCCTTTTCGGTGTGCCTTAATGGTAGCATATATGGTTTTTTTACCGGAGCACGAGGGTTAAGACAAGGTGACCCAATGTCGCCTTACCTTTTTATTATGGTTATGGAGGTTCTTCGGATGATTATCCAACATCTTATTGAATAGGATGAAGGATTTCGGTTCCACTGGAAGTGCCAGGAGATTGGACTTTTCCAGTTGAGTTTCGCTGACGATCTGTTGTTATTCAGTAGTGCTGATGAGGGGTCGTTCGGTGTATTCCATAGGGGCCTTCAAATTTTCTCGGGTCTTTCTGGATTATTTGCCAACCCTGCTAAGAGTCAGATTATTATCTCCAAATCAGCCCAGGACAACAAGGATGCACTCCTGAAGTTATTGGGATTCCAGGAGGGCCTATTGCCGGTTAGATACCTTGGTCTCCCACTTCTCTCTTCGCGTCTTAAAATATCAGATTGCCAGCCTCTGTTGCTGAAAATTGAGAAGCGGATTAAAAGTTGGGAAGGTGTACAGCTAACATTCACGGGACGTGTTCAGTTGATTAAATCAGTCCACATGGCCTTTCACACTTACTTGTCCTTGGCATTTATTTTGTCAAAAGGGATTATTCGGGGCATTGAGCAGTTGATGAGAAACTTCCTTTGGAAAGGATCCTCACAGACGGGATACGCGAAAGTTGCTTGGTCACAAGTGTGTCTACCTAAGGAGGAAGGTGGTCAAGGTATTCGAGATGTTCAGACACTTAATTATGCCTTGATGAGTAAACACCTGTGGTCGATTATACATCATAGTACTTCTTCTTCTATCTGGGTGGCGTGGATCTACCATTACAGACTTCGTGGTAAATCTGTTTGGACGGTGGGAGACAAAGCGGGATCGTGGGCATGGAGGAAGCTTCTCCGCCTGCGACCTATTTTGAAGCCTCAGATTGAATACATTATTGGTGATGGTGGTTTCACATCTCTATGGCATGACCCTTGGCACCACCTAGGCCCTCTTATTCAGCAGATACCAAGGGGTCCTGGCTTGACTGGAACATCCGGTACTGATTTATTGAAATCTGTCATTCTTGAGGGGGAATGGAATTGGCCACTTATCACAGACATGGAGTGCTTGGTTATTTTGTTGTCCTTGCCCACCATTCACGGTGGACAGGATCAGATTCTCTGGAGAGGGACAGGAACAGTTTTTTCTACATCGGAGGCATATAGAGCTTTACGGGCATCCTCACCAAAAGTTGTTTGGTCTTCACTTCTTTTGGGGCCTTTCAAAATCCCACGCAACACCTTCATCTTGTGGCTTGCTATCCTTGGACGATTATCCACTATGGATAATAAGCCTTGGTTTCTTCACTTGGACACTACTTGTATACTATGCATTGACGGACAATTTGAAACTCATGCTCACATGTTCTTTGATTGTTGGTTTTCATGTCAATGCCTTGGAGCCATCAGACGCCGAGTTCGGTTTCCATGGCCGAACCGAGAGTGGAATACGGATGTTACTTGGCCAGCTACAAGGTGGAGAGGACGGCATGTTATTAATGCAGCATATAGAGCTTTGTTGGCCTCATTTATCTACCACCTTTGGCAAGAACACAACCGAAGGAGGTTCCAAGCAACTGAGCGTACTGCTGATACGATAGGGAGATTAGTGGTTGAGGAAATTCGACAACTTATTTTGGAGAGTTTATATCCTATTTTCAGCTTTAGTGAAACCTTGCTTTGTCAATCTAGCATATTAGGTTGGTGATTCAAATTCACAAAGCCCCCAATTCGTGCTCGACCCAAGTGTGTTGTTGTGTGGATTGATTTACTCGTGCTCGTGGTTGGTTGAATGTTCTAAGTAGCAGGTCACGTTCAAATAACGTTGGTTGGCTATTTGCATTCCTCAGGTCACGGACCTCTTTATCCATTTCAAGCCTACGTCGTGAAGATCAGGCCACCAATGGTCAATACCATATCATGTGGTATCAGAGCCTTCGGTTGACACGGTAGGTTCCCCAAGTTCCATCTATCTTTTATCTTACACCACCAAGCTTCCGCACCCCATTGTTATCTTTAGTTTTATCTCTACAAAAGAAAACAAAAAAAAAGAAGAGAAAAGCTAAAAAAAAAAAACAAACGAGCAGCAAAAAAAAAGAAGAAAAATTCGTTCAAGAAAAGAAGGCAAAAAAAAAAGTACAAAAGTGAAAAAAAAGGGGGCCATTTGAAAGGAAAAAAAAACAAAAGAAAGAAAAATAAGATTGTGTTATTGTTTCCTAGCTATACTTTGCTACTATCCTTGTAAGCCAACCGATCTTGATTTCCCAATTTGTACCTAGCTTCTTTAGACCATTCTCTTGTTACAGGTAAGTTTGAATCGTCCATCTACACATACTTGGTTGAGGAAATAATTTGCATTTGTTTTTTGAGTCGCTAGATAAAAGCATCGAGTTTCATAAGTTTTAGATTAGAGAGTGTTGAGTATAGTGAGACTATCATTGAGAGTCAAGAGTTGTGAGATTATTAAGTGAGGAGTGAAACACGAGTGGAAAAATAAAAAAGTGAAATACGAGTGGAAAAATAAAAGAGAGAAAAAAAGAGTGTGGCAAGGATTTGGTGAGGTTCCTATAATTTTATTAAATGGCAGAAAATCGAGATAAATGAGTTGTTGAAGGAAGTGATGACAACAACTCGGGAGAAACACTACAAGGCGGAGTCGATGCATTCCATATGCAAGCCTTGGTGAGCCACCTTGAGAAGTTGCTTGACCGTAAGTTGGAAGGGCTTCATGAAAGATTGGATCAAGTTGCCGGTCCAAGAGCTACAAATCAAAGACAAACTCCCAATCCACGGCCTCAACATCATGTTCATAATGAGTATTTGGAGGATCCAAGTGGTGAAGATGAATATGAGGACATCCGGCCAAGGAGAGTGAATAGACCAAGAGATAGACCGAGACGGCCTAGAGATGAAGATGGTGGCCTAGGCAAAGTTAAGGCCACAATTCCTTCATTTAAAGGAAAGAGTGATCCCAAAGCATATTTGGAATGGGAGATGCGTGTTGAGCAAATCTTTTCATGCCATAACTACTCGGAGAGTAAAAAGGTCAAACTCGCAACCCTTGAGTTTACCGATTATGCTCTTGTTTGGTGGGATCAGATGCAAAAGGAAAGGGTTAGGAATGTGAACGTCCTATCACAACATGGGAAGAGATGAGAGCAATCATGAGGAGGAGGTTTGTTCCATCCTATTATCGTCATGAGCTTCACAACCAGCTCCAGCGTCTTACCCAAGGTTCTAAAAGTGTTGATGAGTACTACAAAGAGATGGAGATTGTTATGATTCAAACTAACATCATAGAGGATAATGAAGCAATTATGGCTCGTTGTTGTTTTGTGCCCAGGATTGGTAGATTGATGTTGCCTTCCTGGGCCTTCGTTCTTTTGAGGACTGGGCGCACAACCTACGTCACTAGTGTAACTTTCTCTTTATTTATGCAATTTACCTTTACCTAACAAAAAGAAGAGAGTGAAAATGAGAGTGACAAGAAAATGAGTGATTCAAAAGATGGAGAAAAGAAAAGCAAAGGAGGAAAGAAAAAGGAGAGGCAAAAAAATGAAGAGAAAGAGAGTTTACTACTCTTTTGACTCTCTAAAATTCTCTCCTCCCTCTCTCACACACTACACGCACTGCCCTCTCTCTCAAAACACCGTCACCTCCATTTTCAGCCATGGCTGAAGAAGTTTTGGCTAAGGAGCCCTTTGATATCGGCGATGGGAGCGCTGGAGAAGACAACCCGCCACCGGAGGAGGCTGAAGATGCTCATATGGTCGGTTTCAAGCAAGAGTTCAATATTTCCGAGTTCTTCACTCTTGCTTCTCGTGTGTTTGACAAAGGAGATGTCCAAGCCATGGCTGCCATGAAAAACCTCCAAGATGCGTGGCGTTTACAGTTTGGTGAAGAAGTTTCTCCTCCTCTGCAAACTTCTATGGCTGATCCATCGCGGGCTGTGGCTCTCAAGCCAACTTCAGCACATGTCCTAACACCCTTTCACCTCCCACAGCCTGAAATCCGCTGTGCAAGACGCATTCTCTCATGAGATTCAGCCGTGACTTTTTGATATTCCGCCGACTACTAACGCCTCCCTTTTAGCATCTCATCCTCTGGCCGGAGTTCCTCCATTTTCCCCTGAAAACCTTTCGCCTTCCTCGGCTAAATACTCCCTTAGAGCTTCTCCCAGCATTGCGTTGCAGCCTGGAGTTATTCGTCCTCATTTTCAGGCTGATTCTTCAACTTCCGTGCTGCAGCAACTCAGATTTGATTCATTGCAGCGTTCTCCTTTGTCGGTATCCCCATTGATGCATGAAAAATCATACAAGGATGCGCTTTCCAGCGCCCCTCATTCACTCCCTCACACTTCGTTTCCTGGTGCAAATTATTCGTTTGAAAAAACTGTTTCTGCGTTTTGCACAGCAAATGATTCTGTTTCTATTACGTTTTGCACACCTGAAAATCATGCTGCTGCTCCGTCTTACATGAATGAAAAAACTGCTGCTATCTAGCCTTGCGTTGCAGCAAATTCTGCTGCTAATTCCTCATCACCTGCTGCACTTTTTTTGGTCTGAAAAAAGTGCCTGCGTTGCAGCAAATTCTGCTGTTAATTCCTCGTCACTTGCTGCACATTTTTGGTCTGAAAAAACAGTTGTTGTCCAGCCCTGCGTTGCAGCAAATTCTGTTGCTAATTCCTCGTCACCTGCTGCACATTTTTGGTCTAAAAAAAACTGCTACTACGTCTTGCGCAGCAACAAATTCTGCGGTTGTTTCCCCGACTGAAAAACATCCTCCTTCTCCGGCCTTGGCTCACTAATACTCTCCGACTGTTGTCCATCCGCTTGCACAAGGTAACTAGTGCCCATCTACTTCGTCTTGCCTTAATGTTGCTGCTCCATCTCCCACCGAGCATGATTCATCCGCTTTGACTAATTTGGTTGCTCCGATTGAATCGGAATTTCTTATTGGTTCGGTGCCTCTTTGTCCTACCAGCCCACCGGGTTTTAATGTTGATAAATTTGCTGCATCATGTGAAAATTCGAAGAAGAAAACCTTGCGTTACATGCAGTAGAAGAAAACCTTGCTGCATCAAAATGGTGAGGTCATTGTCCGGCCTTCTCTTGACATGATCAAAAGGGGATCCTTGCAGTGGGAATCAACGACTGTGGGCTATCTTCTTGGTCGGAAACCTCCGTTTTTCCCTCTTCGTGACTATGTCCATGCTAATTGGCCTGGAATCAAGGATGTGACAACCACTTCGAACGATTTTTTCTTCTTCACTTTTGAAAACCCGTCAGCTATGGAAGGAATTATTGAGGGCGGGCCTTGGCTCTTCCAAGGCTTGCCTATTGTTCTCCAACGTTGGAAGCCCGGCCTTGCCTTGCGTAAGCAGAACCACACCCAAGTTCCTGTATGGATTTGACTTCGCCATCTTTCGGTTGAGTTTTGGACGGATGATGGCTTGAGTACCATTGCAATTGGAATCAGCAGCCCGCTTTACAGTGACCCCCATCACAAAAGCATGCACGAGGCTGGACTTCGCTCGTGTATGCGTCATGTTGGACTACTCTTCCACCCTTCCGAAGCATAACATCATGATTCCTTCGGAGGATGGTTCGGAATCTCCATGTCGTATCAATGTGGAATATGAATGGATTCCACCCAAATGCCGTTCATGTTGCTCTCTCGGCCACTCAGCTTCGGCTTGCCCTACAACGAAGAAGTCATCCAAGCAGCCTGTTGCCATTTATGTCCCTAAAGCACCTCCCCCTCCTTCGGACGCCTTACCGATGACTGCCCCTCATGTCCATTTGGCCGATACTTCATCTTCGTCGGCTCCAAAAACCACATCCACATGTAGCCCCCCTCGGGCTCAAGATGGTAGTCTATGTTTTGGTGTTGACAATCACACTCCACCCCCCTTGGACAACAACATGAGCATTTCCACTCACAATCCATTTGATGCTCTTAACGAGATTCCTCTTGATGCTGATTTGATCTCCTCGGGCCCTAACAGACGCAGCCCGCAATGAGGTATTAAATGATTAGAGCCGCAGCTTGGAATGTGCGTGGTCTTAACCGTCAAGACCACCAACACACCGTTGCAGCGCTTGTCCATGAATTCCATCTGCAACTTATTGGTCTTCTTGAAACTCGGGTCTCCCAACCCAATGTTTCCCGAATTAAGGTACGCTTGCTACCCAACTAGAGCTAGTTTATTGATTATTCTGGGCCTGGTAACCGCTTGTGGATTGCGTGGAATAATTCTGAGCTTGATATTGATTTTGTTGACTTTGGGCCTCAATTTGTGCATTGTCGTGCCACCATGCGTTCCTCGCATGATTCCTGCTTTATTACTTTTGTTTATGGTGCAAATGATACTATCGCTCGCCGCGATCTTTGGTCCAAACTGTACGATCTTTCTTTATCTACCATTGATTATCCTTGGCTTGTTTTTGGCGACTTCAATGTTGTTGTTGATCAGAGCGAAGTATGTGGTGTTTCGGGGGACATTCGGTTGGGGATGGAGGAATTTAGCAATTGCATCTCTTCCTCTGGTCTTCTGCACTTGCCCGCCACTGGCGCGTGTTTCACTTGGCATAACTGTAGTGATGGTGCTCCCAGCCTATGAAAACGTCTTGACCACGCTTTGGTTAACGATGAATGGCTTTCCAAATGGCCGGGATCATGTATTTTCTGCAGCACCCCTCGGACTTCAGACCATTCTCCTCTTGTACTTCAGGGGCATGCTTCTCCCCCTCCGTCCTCTATGTTCCGATTTGACAACTTCTTAACATCATGCCATGGATTTCTCTTGGAAGTTGAAAGAATTTGGGCTGCTTCTATTCATGGGACTCTTTATGTGAATAGTCACCAGAAAACTTAAGCTCCTCAAACCTGTTTTTCGTCGTATGAGGAAGGAAAAGGGTGACTTTTCGGCCAATGTCAAAATGGCTTCGGAATTCTTGTCTATTGTTCAGAGTCACTTGATCCATTTTAGACATCAGCCGCTTCTATTACAAATTGAACGCCTATGCAAACTCCTTGTATCTCGTGCTTCTTTCCTGGAACAAGAGATGCTTAGACAGCGATCGAAAATGCAGTGGCTTAAAGGAGGTGATGATTGCAATAAACTCTTCTTTCGGAAAGTGGCAACTAGGCGTTCCGCGCTCTGAGTCTTTCAGATCCACAATGACGTCGGGACCCTTCTCACCTCCCCCAATGAGGTACAATCTGAATTTGTGAGCTTTTATGAGCGTCTTCTAGGCGGCCCTAAAAGACGATCCACTATTATTCTTGATCAGCTGGAGCCCTTTCATCGGTTTTCTATTTCTGATGACATGCGCTCAAGCATGACTCTCCCGGTCTCATACAGCGATATCAAATCGGCTCTTTTTGACATTCCAGATGATAAATCACCCGGTCTTGATGGGTTCTCAGCGGCTTTCTTTAAGTCTTCTTGGCCCATTATCGGTGATGAATTTGTTGCTGCTGTTCGGGAATTCTTTCACTCTGGTAGATTACTAAAGCAAATCAATGCTACCATCATCACCCTTATTCCAAAGGTACAGCTTCCGGGTTATGTGAATGACTTTCGTCTGATATCTTGTTGCAATATCCTCTACAAGGTTATCTCCAAGATCCTTGTTCAGCGTATTCAGCCGGTCTTCGAGCACATTGTCAGCCCGATGCAGAATGCCTTTGTTCTGGGATGGAGAATTTCCGAGAATATTCTCCTTGCCCAAGAATGGTCCTCCAAAAGCTGCACTTAAGGTTGACCTTAGGAAAGCTTTTGACTCTCTTGAGTGGGACTTCATCCTTGCAGCGCTTCAGCTTTTTCACGGTTTTTTTCAAGGAAGTCGGGGCCTTCGGCAGGGAGATCCTCTCTCTCCCTACCTTTTCGTCTTATGCATGGAAGTCTTTCACCTTCAGTTTCAAAAGTCCATCGCTGAGAGGCCCTCTTTTGCATTTCATTCGCAATGTAAAGAATTGGGCCTCTTCTGTCTTTCCTTTGCTGATGATCTGATTCTCTTCTGTCGCGCTGAAGCTCCCTCAATTCAGATATTCAGTGACGCTCTGGAATGGTCACCTGATTCTCTCTAAATCAGCTGAGCACCTACAACCGGGTCTCCACCATATCCTTGGTTTTCAGGCTGGTGTTCTCCCTCTCAAATATCTTGGTCTTCTCCTATTGCACTCTCGGCTCACTATTCATAACTGTCAACCTTTGCTCAAAAAGATTGACAAGCGTATCGCTGGGTGGGCGGTATTCCTCTCTCATTTGCAAGAAGAGTCCAACTCATTAAATCTGTCCTCTCTTCTCTCCACAACTATTGGAGCTCCGCTTTCTTTCTACCGAAAGGAGTTATCAAGCTTATTGAGAAGAAATTCCGTAAATTCCTCTAGCAAGAGCACTCTGACCGAGGATATGCAAAAGTTTCTTAGGAGCAAGTTTGTCGGCCAAAAGATGAGGGGGGCCTTGGGATTAGACCGATTGCCCCCTAAATCAATCCCTTATGATCCGCCACTTATGGGATGTCCTCCAGCACTCCCCACACTCAATCTGGGCACAATGGATTTGGCAATATCGACTTCGCAAAGCAACTATCTGGACTATCTCTCCGACTATTGGGTCTTGGAGTTGGCGCAAAATGATCAGGCTTTGTCATTTGTTGCTGAATGGGGTTCGTTTTGAGGTGAGCTTGGACCCTCACTTCAAACTCTGGCAGGACCCCCGGCACCCTCTGGGTGTCCTCATTCATCGGTTCCCTCGGGGACCGGCTATCACCGGCATCCCTCTTGACGCTTCTTTGGGGTCTGTCATCCGATCAGGGCAATGGAACTGGTCTATCACAAATTTTGAGCTTCTTGATATTTCAACTTACCTTCCGCCAATTTCCCCTCGGCCTTCTCGGGTTCTTTGGAGCTCACAAAGTGGATCCCTCTCTAACTCAGACGCATTGAGCATCTTCCAACCAGCCGGTCTGAAGGTGGAATGGTCCTCCTTGCTTCACGGCCCCTTCCGTATTCACCGTAATCTATTCATTCTGTGGCTTGCTATATGGGAGCGTCTATCTACTATGGATAAACCATGGTGCCCACCGGATTCTTGGGAGTGTGTCCTCTGTTATTCTGGAATGGCCGAGAGCCACTCCCACCTCTTCTTTGAATGCACTTTCTCCCGGAGATGCCTTTCTCTTATTAGACAGCGCACCAAACTACGTTGGCCTCACTCTTCGTGGCATTCTGGCATTAGATGGGCCTCCATTCGGTGGCGAGCTTAACACATAGTCAATGCAGCTTACCGTGCCACCCTTGCCTCGCTCGTTTACCACATCTGGCGTGAGCGTAATGTCGTAGATTCCAGAACTCCTCTTTGACGGTTAATGCTTTGGTAGATCTTGTACTTGAATAGGTACACACACACACACACACATCCGTGACGATGATTTGAGACCTCCCCTTCAAGCGGCTGCCCTATTCCGTCTTTGGCGTATCCCATGGAACTTTGATTGATCCTTCTTGGAGCTTCACTGTAGAATGACTGTTGAAAGATTTGTTGGTTTGGGCTGGCTTGTTGCTGTTTTCTTCTATGTTGATTTTGGGCCGGCTTGTAGCCGAGATTGTTTTGGCCTTTATGTTGTAAATTTGTTGTTGTGTCCGTCTTGTGGTTTTGTTGCCCAGGATTGTTTGTTTGTTGTTACCTTCCTGGGCATTCGTTTTTGTGGACTGGGCTCACAGCCTATGTCATTGCTGTAACCTTCTCCTTTATTTATGAAATTTACCTTTACCTAAAAAAAAAAGAGAGTTTACTAGTTGCTAAGAAGAGTGAGATCAAGGAAGCTTTGTTTTATCAACAAAACCTCATAGTACTTGTGTACAAAGAGGCTATATTGAACTCTAATGACCTAACATCTTCTTTGCCTAGTGTTGTTACATCTCTTTTGCAGGATTATGAAGATGTCTTTCCGGATGTGATACCACCAAGTTTACCACCAATTCGTGGGATAGAGTTTATTGAGTCGTTTCCATATGTGATCAAACACAAGAAAGGTAAGGAGAACATTGTTGCTGATGCACTTTCAAGAAGGTATGTTTTACTTTCAATGTTCGATGCTAAAATTCTTGGCTTTGAGTTCATCTAAGATCTGTATATTAATGATGTTGATTTTGGTGAAGCATTTGGAAACTGCAGCCCAAGCAATGGATGGGACAAATTCTATTTGCGTGATGGGTTTTTATTTCGAGCCAACCAGCTTTGTGTTCCTAATTGTTCTACTCGTTTGTTATTGTTAAAGGAAGCACATTCTGGGGGTTTGATGGGTCACTTTGGTATTTCTAAGACTTTGAGAGTCTTGAGTGAACACTTTTATTGGCCAAAGATGCGTAGAGATGTTGAGAAGTTTGTGGGGAAATGCATAGTTTGTCATAAGGCAAAATCAAAGCTTAATCCTCATGGATTGTACATGCCCCTCTCTATTCCTAGTGTACCTTGGGAAGATATTTCAATGGACTTTGTTTTGGGATTGCCTAGGTCTAAGAGGGGGAGAGATTCTATTTTTGTTGTTGTTGACAGATTTTCCAAAATGGCACACTTCATTGCATGCCATAAAGTTGATGATGCCTCTAATATTGCTAATCTTTTCTTTCAGGAAGTTGTGAGGCTCCATGGTATGCCAAAGACTGTAGTGTCTGATTGAGATGCCAAGTTCCTTAGCTACTTTTGGAAAAATTTATGAGGCAAGCTTGGAACTAAGTTACTTTTCTCTACTACTTGTCATCCTCAACCGACGGGCAAACCGAGGTGGCCAATAGGACACTTTCAACTTTGTTGTGAATAATTGTGAAGAAGAACTTGAGGAGTTGGGAAGGGTGTCTACCGCACATCGAGTTTACTACTAAGTTTTCGCCTCTCAAATTGTTTATGGTTTTAATCCTCTTGCACCTATTGATTTAACTCCTTTGCCTTTGCAGGAGAGAGTAAACATGGATGGAAAGAAACGTGCTGAATTTGTTAAGAAAATCCATGAAAAGGCAAAAAGTAATATTGAGAGGATGACTCAACAGTACGTGAACTGTGCAAACAAGGGAAGGAAACGAGTTATCTTTGAACCAGGGGACTTAGTCTGGTTGCATCTTAGAAAAGAGAGGTTTTCAGACAAAAGGAAGTCCAAGCTCATGCCAAGAGGGGATGGACCATATCGAGTCCTTGAAAGGATCAATGACAATGCTTACAAGCTTGAATTGCCCGTTGAGCAGGAGTGAGTGCTACTTTTAATGTTTCTGATCTTTCTCCTTTTTATAATACAGATAATGAAGAGTCGAGGACGACTCCTTTTCAAGAGGGGGAGGATGATGAGAACACCGAGGGCATCCAACGAGCTAAAAAAGTTCAAGATCAATTGCACCAAGACTTAACAATTGGAAATGAGCTAATGACAAGAGGAAGATTGAAGAGAATGCAAGAAGCAATTCAAGCCCAATTCAACTTAATATTTGCTAATGGAATCAAGTCCCAATTGGAGGCCCAACATGAGTGCTTAATTTCAATAATTCAAGCCCAAGGAAGCCCACAATAAGAGCCAAATTCGTCCAAGTGCAGCCATGTGGTCAAGGAAGGCTTATTAATCACATTCAAAGTGAATTTATCACATACAATGCACCAATTTTCGGATTCACATGGAAGACCATAAGTTTTACTCGTTTTTGACCAAGAATGCTTAGTTTTTAGTCATATTTTGACTAATTATTGCATGTACATCCACCAAGGAGTCACTTGGGGATATGTGTGGTCAATTTGGAAGTGTTTAGGCCTATAAAAGGCATGTATCAGCATGCAAACGGGAACAACCAAGAAGATATCCAAGTTTAAGAAATATTGAGAGAGTTCTCATATTTTGGAGAGTTTATATCCTATTTTTCAGCTTTAGTGAAACCTTGCTTTGTCAATCTAGCATATTAGGTTGGTGATTCAAATTCACAAAGCCCCCAATTCGTGCTCGACCCAAGTGTGTCGTTGTGTGGATTGGTTTACTCGTGCTCGTGGTTGGTTGAATGTTCTAAGTAGCAGGTCACGTTCAAATAACATTGGTTGGCTATTTGCATTCCTCAGGTCACGGACCTCTTTATCCATTTCAATCCTACATCGTGAAGATCGGGCCACCAATGGTCAATACCATATCAAAGCGTTGCTTTAATATTGATTATTAGAGTCAATACGAATATATTTATAGCCAAAAAAGAGTCATCTATCAGCCAATGATAAGGACTGAAAACACAAGGTGTTTCCTACGATTGTGTTGAGTATTAGGCATGTATCTGGATGTACGATCGATTACGAACGTTGACCAAGCCCTCGATATGGCAAAGATAAAAGCGAATAAGTGTCTAAATTTGTTTAAAGGAGTTTGTCGTTGTGCAAAGGTACAAAGCAAAGTCCATGTCGCAAAAGAGTGTTTTAGAATGTAGTACTAGTGCATTTTTATGTTGAATAAGATGGAGTCCTAGTCATATAATCGAAGAGTGGCTTTAATATTGATTATTAGAGTCAATACGAATATATTTATAGCCAAAAATGAGTTATCCATCAGTCAATGATAAGGACTGAAAGCACAAGGTGTTTCCTACGATTGCGTTGAGTATTAGGCATATATTTGGATGTATGATTGATTATGAAGGTTCTCCAAGCCCTCGATATGGCAAAGATAAAAGTGCATTAGTGTCTAAACTTGTTTAAAAGAGTTTGTCGTTGCGCAAATGTACAAAGCTGAATCCAAGGCTCGAAAGAGTGTTCTAGATGTAGTCCTAGTGCATTTTTATGTTAAATAAGATGGAGTCCTATAATCGAAGAGTGGTTTTAATATTGATTATTAGAGTCAATACAAATATATTTATAGCAAAAAATGAGTCATCAATCAGTCAATGATAAGGACTGAAAGCACAAGGTGTTTCCTACGATTGTGTTGAGTATTAGGCATCTATCTGGACGTACGATTGATTATGAACGTTTTCCAAGCCCTCGATATCGCAAAGATAAAAGTGCATTAGGGTCTAAATTTGTTTAAAGGAGTTTTGTCGTTGCGCAAAGGAATAAAGCTGAGTCTATGGCTCAAAAGAGTGTCTAGATGTAGTCCAAGTGCTTTTTTATGTCGAATAAGATGGATTTCCAGTCATATAATCGACGAGTGGCTTTAATATTGATTATTAGAGTCAATACGAATATATTTATAGCCAAAAATTAGTCATCTATCAGTCAATGATAAGCACTAAGAGCACAAGGTGTTTTCAACGATTGTGTTGAGTATTAGGCATGTATCCGGACGAATGTTTGATTATGAAGGTTCCCCAAGCTCTCGATATGGCAAAGATAACAGTGCATTAGGGTCTAAACTTGTCTAAAGGAGTTTGTCATTGTGCAAAGGTAGAAAGCTGAGTCCATGGCTCGAAAAAGTATTTTAGATGTAGTCCTAGTACATTTTTATGTTGAATAAGATGGAGTCCTTGTCATATAATCGAAGAGTGGCTTTAATATTGATTATTAGAGTCAATACGAATATATTTATAGCAAAAAATGACTTATCTTTCAGTCAATGATAAGGTCTGAAAGCACAAGGTGTTTCCTACGATTGTGTTGAGTATTAGGCATGTATGCGGACGTACGATTGATTATGAAGGTTCTCCAAGCCCTCGATATGGCAAAGATCAAAGGGAATAAGTGTCTAAAGTTGTTTAAAGGAGTTTATGTTGTGCAAAGGTACAAAGCTAAGTTCATGGCTCAAAAGAGTGTTTTAGATGTAGTACTAGTAAATTTTTATGTTGAATAAGATGGAGTCCTAGTCATATAATCAAAGAATGGATTTAATATTGATTATTAGAGTACATACGAATATATTTATAGCAAAAAATGAGTCATCTATCATCAATGATAGGGACTAAAAGCACAAGGTGTTTCCTACGATTTTGTTAAGTATTAGGCATGCATCCGGATGTACGATTGATTATGAAGGTTTTCCAAGCCCTCGATATGACAAAGATAAAAGTGCATTAGTGTCGAAACTTGTTTAAAGGAGTTTGTCGTTGCGCAAAGGTACAAAGCTTAGTCCATGGGTCGAAAAAGTGTTTTAGATGTAGTCCTAGTACATTTTTATGTTTAATAAGATGGAGTCCTAGTCATATAATCGAAGAGTGGATTTAGTATTGATTATTAGAGTCAATACGAATATATTTATACCCAAAAATGAGTTATCTATCAATGATAAGGTCTGAAAGCATAAGGTGTTTCCTACGATTGTGTTGAGTATTAGGCATGTATCCGGACGTACAATTGATTACGAAGGTTTTCCAAGCCCTCGATATGGCAAAGATAAAAGTGCATTAGTGTCTAAACTTGTTTAAAGGAGTTTGTCGTTGCGCAAAGGATTAAAGCTGAGTCCATGGCTCAAAAGAGTGTTCTAGATGTAGTCCTAGTGCATTTTTATGTTGAATAAGATGGAGTCCTAGTCATATAATCAAAGAGTGGCTTTAATATTGATTATTAGAGTAATACGAATATATTTATAGCCGGAAATGAGTTATCTATCAGTCAATGATAAGGTCTGAAAGCACAAGGTATTTCCTACGATTATGTTTGGTATTATAAATGTATCCGGACGTACGATTGATTATGAATGTTCTCCAAGCCCTCGATATGGCAAAGCTGAAAGTGCATTAGTGTGTAAACTTGTTTAAAGGAGTTTGTCATTGTGCAAAGGTACAAAGCTGAGTCCATGGCTCAAAAGAGTGTTTTAGATGTAGTACTAGAGCATTTTTATGTTGAATAAGATGGAGTCCTAGTCATATAATCGACGAGTGGCTTTAATATTGATTATTATAGTCAATACGGATGTATTTATAGCCAAAAATGAGTTTTTTATCAGTTAATGATAAGGACTGAAAGCACAAGGTGTTTCCTACGATTGTGTTGAGTATTAGGCATATATCCGGACGTACAATTGAATATGAAGGTTCTCCAAGCCCTCGATATGCCAAAGATAAAAGTGCATTAGTGTCTAAACTTGTTTAAATGAGTTTATCGTTGCGCAAAGGAATAAAGCTGAGTCCATTGCTCAAAAGAGAGTTCTAGATGTAGTCCTAGTGCATTTTTATTTTGAATAAGATGGAGTCCTACTCATATAATCGAAGAGTGGCTTTAATATTGATTATTAGAGTCAATACGAATATATTTATAGCCAAAAATGAGTCATCTATCAGTCAATGATAAGGACTAAAAGCACAAGGTGTTTCCTACAATTATGTTGAGTATTAGGCATGTATCCGGACGTACGACTGATTATGAAGGTTCTTCAAGCCCTTGATATGGCAAAGATAAAAGTGCATTAGTGTCTAAGCTTGTTTACAGGAGTTTGTCGTTGCGCAAAGGTACAAAGATGAGTCTATGGCTCAAAAGAGTGTTCTAGATGTAGTCCTACTGCATTTTAATATTGAATAACATGGAGTCCTAGTCTTATAATCAAAGAGTGTCTTTAATATTGATTATTAGGGTCAATACGAATATATTTATAGCCAGAAATGAGTCATCTATAAGTTAATCATAAGGACTGAAAACACAAGGTGTTTCCTATGATTGTGTTGAGTATTAGGCATGTATCCGGACTTACGATTGATTATGAAGGTTGACCAAGCCCTCAATATGGCAGATAAAAGGGAATAAGAGTCTAAATTAGTTTAAAGGAGTTTGTCGTTGTGCAAAGGTACAAAGCTAAGTCCTTGGCTCAAAAGAGTCCTAGTCTTATAATCAAAAAGTGTTTTTAATATTGATTATTAGAGCAGATACGAATATATTTATAGCAAAAAATGAGTTATCTCTCAGTCAATGATAATGACTGAAAGCACAAGGTGTTTCTACGATTGTGTTGAGTAGTAGGCATGTATCCGGACGTGCGATTGATTATGAAGCTTCTCCAAGCCCGACATATGGCAAAGATAAAAGTGGATTAGTGTCTAAACCTGTTTAAAGGAGTTTGTCGTTGCACAAAGGTACAAAGTCGAATCCATGGCTCGAAAGAGTGTTCTAGATGTAGTCCTAGTGCATTTTTATATTGAATAAGATGGAGTCCTAGTCGTATAATCGACGAGTGGCTTTAATATTGATTATTAGAGTCAATACAAATACATTTATAGCAAAAAATGAGTCATCAATCAGTCAACGATAAGGACTGAAAACAAAAGGTGTTTCCTAAGATTGTGTTGAGTATTGGGCATGTATCCGGACATACAATTGATTATGAAGGTTCTCCAAGCTCTCGATATGGCAAATATAAAAGTGCATTTGTGTCTAAACTTGTTTAAAGGAGTTTGTCGTTTCACAAAGGTACAAAGCTGAGTCCATGGCTCGAAAGAGTGTTCTAGATGTAGTCCTGGTGCATTTTTATGTTGAATAAGATGGAGTCCTAGTCATATAATCGAAGAGTGGCTTTAATATTGATTATTAGAGTCAATACGAATATATTTATAGCCAAAAATGAGTTATCTATCAGTCAATGATAAGGACTGAAAGCACAAGGTGTTTCTTACGATTGTGTTCAGTATTAGGCATGTATCCGGACGAACGATTGATTATGAAGGTTCTCCAAGCCCTCGATATGGAAAGGATAAAATTGCATTAGTGTCTAAACATGGTTAAAGGGGTTTGTCGTTGCGCAAAGGTACAAAGCTGAGTCCATGGCTCAAAATAGTGTTCAAGATGTAGTCCTAGTGCGTTTTTATGTTGAATAAGATGGAGTCCTAATCGTATAATCGAAGAGTGGCTCTAATATTTATTATAAGAGTCAATACGAATATATTTATAGCCAAAAATGAGTCATCTATCAGTCAATGATGAGGACTGAAAACACAAGGTGTTTCCTACGATTGTGTTGCGTATTAGGCATCTATCCGGACATACGATCGATTATGAAGGTTCTCCATGGCCTCTATTTTTTTTAGGTAAATGTAAATTTCATAAATTAAAGGACCGTTAACAACAATGACAAAGGCAAAAACCGCCCTGTCCGGAGAGTGTTCCCGGGAAGGCAACAGCGAGTCAGCGATCCTGTGTACAATGCAACATCAACAAGCCAATCCCAACAAGGGGCAAAAGAGGAAACACAACAACAAGCCATTCCAAAGCGGAATCAATGGTAGAAAAAACAAAAGAACAGACCAATCACGGCAGCAAGCCGGCCTAAAACAACAAGGGGGAATCAACAAGCCAACCCCAAAAAACAGCAATCAACAGTCTTTAACAATCATCAGTCAACAAGAACCAGCAATTATTCAACAGGGTGGCTCCATGGGATACGCCAAAGGCGGAAAAGGGCAAAAGTTTGAAGCATGGGCTTCAAGTCATCACCGCGGATGCGAGTGCGTACCTGCTCAAGAACAAGATCCACCAATTAACTGAAAGGGAGGAGTTTTGGAATCTACGAGCATTACGCTCGCGCCAAATGTGATAGGCAAGTGAGGCAAGAGTGGCACGGTATGCTGCATTAATGATATGTTTACCACGCCATCGAATGGAGGCCCATCTGATGCCTAAAATCCACGAAGAATGAGGCCATTGAATCTTGGTACGCTGTCTAAGAAGGGAGAGGCATCTCCGGGACAAAGTGCATTCAAAGAAGAGGTGAGCGTGGCTCTCAACCATTCCAGAATTACAAAGGACGCACTCCCAAGAATCCGGAGGGCACCAAGGCTTATCCATGGTAGAGAGACGCTCTGTAATAGCGAGCCACAGAATAAAAAGATTTCGGTGAATGCAGAAAGGGCCATGGAATAAGGAAGACCACTCCACCTTTGGTCCGGGGGGTTGGAAGATGCCCAGAGCGTCCGAGTTAGAGAGTGTACCGCTATGGGAGCTCCAAAGAATCCGAGAGGGTCCAGGGAGATCGGAGGGAGAGAAGCCAAGATATCAAAAAGTTCAAAATTTGTGATAGACCAGTTCCATTGCCCCGAACGGATGACAGACCCCAAAGGTGCATCGAGCGGGATGCCGGTGATAGCGGGACCCCGGGGAAACCGGTGAATGAGAACACCCGGGGGGTGCCAAGGGTCCTGCCAAAGTTGGAATTGAGGGTCCAAGCCAATCTGAAAACGAACCCCATTTAGAAGAAAATGACGAAGCCGAATCATTTTGCGCCAACTCCAAGACCCAATAGTCGGGGAGATAGTCCAAATAGTTGCTTTCCAAAGCCGATATTGCCGAATCCATTGAGCCCAAATTGAGTGGGGGGAGCGCTGAAGGACATCCCATAAATGCCGGATCATAAGGGATTGGTTTAAGGGAGCAATAGGTCTAATTCCAAGGCCTCCCTCATCTTTTGGTCGACACACTTGTTCCGAAGCGACTTTTGCATAACCTCTATCAAAATGCCCTTGCCAAAGGAATTTACGGAATTTCTTCTCAATAATTTTTATGACTCCTTTCGGAAGGAAGAACGCCGAGCTCCAATAGGTGTGAAGAGAAGAGAGGACCGATTTGATGAGTTGGACTCTTCCTGCAAAAGAGAGGGGGACAAGTGTAATGATGGTGGCATTGATTTGCTTAAGAATTCTGTCGGAGAGGAAGAATTCCAGAATAGCAGCAACAAATTCATCACCAATAATGGGCCAAGCAGCTTTGAAGAAAGCAGATGAGAAGCCATCAGGACCCGGAGATTTATCATCCGGAATGTCAAAAAGAGCCGATTTGATGTCACCGTGTGTAACCGGCCGGGTCATTCCAGAGCTTAACTCAGCAGGGATAGAATAGCGGAGGAAAGGAACCAAGTGGCTTAGTGAGACGGTGGATCGTCTTCTAGGGCCCCCGAGTAATTGCTCATAAAAGCTCACGAATTCAGACTGCGCCTCATTCGGGGAAGTGAGAAGAGCCCCGTCATTATTGTGGATTTGGAAGACACGAAGCGCTGAATGTCTTGCAGCCACTTTTCGGAAGAATAATTTCGAGCAATCATCACCCCCTTTAAGCCAAAGCATTTTTTATCTTTGTTTAAGCATTTCCAATTCAAGAAAGGTAGCACGAGCAACAAGGATTTTGCACAGGCGCTCAATCTGCAGGAGGAGAGGTTGATGCCGTAGTCGGATCAAGTGAGTCTGCACAATAGATAAGAATTCTGTAGTCATTTTGACATTGGCCGATAAGTCACCCTCTTCCTTCCTCATACGACGGAAAATAGGTTTGAGGAGCTTAAATTTCCTCGTGACTGAGTACAAAGAAGTCCCCTGAATAGAAGTAGCCCAAGCCGAGAATGGTCTGAAGTCCGAGGGGTGCCGCATAACACAGATGATCCAGGCCATTTAGAGATCCATTCATCATTAGCCAAAGCTCGGTCAAGGCGCTTCCAAGGGCTGCGTGCCCATCACTACAATTATGCCAAGTGAAGCGCGCACCAGAGGTGGGGAGATGTAATAAACCGGAGCAAGAGATACAATTGCTAAATTCCTCCATACCCATTTGAATATCCCCGAAACACCACAGATTCACTCAAATCAATAACTTGCATTAAAATCACCAAGGACAAGCCAAGGAAAAGCAACAGCAGATAAAGAGAGTTCATACAGTTTAGACCAGAGATCGCGGCGAGCGATAGAATCATTTGCACCGTAAGCAAAGGTAACAAAGCAGAAATCATGCGAGCAACACATGGTGACACGACAATTCACAAATTGGGGCCCAGAGTCAACAACATCAATATCAAGTTCAGAGTTTATTCCACGCAATCCATAAACGGTTACCGGGCCCAGAATAGTCAATAAACCAACTCCAATTGGGGAGTAAGCGTACCTTTATTCGATTAATATTGGGGTGGGAGACCCGTGTTTCAAGGAGACCAATTAGATGGAGCCGAAATTCATGGACAAGCGAAGCAACAACTTGTTGGTGGTCTTGACGATTAAGACCTCGCACATTCCAGGCGGCTGCTCTAATCATTTGTAACCTTGCGGCGGGCTGCGTCTGTTAGGGCCCGGAGAGGTCAAATCAGCATCAAGTGGCAGCTCACCGAGAGCATCAAAAGGATTATGGGTGGGGATGCTCCCAATGTTCCCATCTGGGGAGGAGCAAAGCCGTTGGCGGAAGCCCGAGGGGGCGATCAGAAGGGGCTGGGGAATGCGCAAGAGTGCAAGCTGAAGAATCCACGGGAGATGAGTCCGAGGGGTGGGGGGGCAACCGGTGATTTTGAAGTGTCTGTTCTGGGATGGTGTTCACCGGGGCATTCTCGGAGGTTGTGGTCCGAGGAGGGGCTTGTTTCGGAATGTAGATAGCAGACGGTTGTTTTGTCGGCTTCTTCAATGAAGGACAAGCCTTGGCCGAGTGGCCGAGGGAGCAACATGTTCGACATTTAGGAGGAATCCATTCATATTCAATGTCAATTCAGCATGGGGATTCCGATCCGTCCTCTGAGGGGATCATGATGATAATGTGCTTGGGAAGAGTAGAGGGAGTAATCAAGCATAACGCATACACGAGCGAAATCCAGCCACGATGCCTTTGTGATAGCGTCGCTGTAAAGTGGTTTGCCAATACCGCTAGCAATGGTGCTCAAACCCTCGTCTGTCCATAGTTCAACAGGAAGGTGCGAAATGTGGATCCAAACAGGGACTTGTGTGTGGCTTTGCTTTCTTAAGACCATTCTCGGTTCCCAACGTTGAAGAACAATGGGCTGTCCTTGGAAGAGCCAAGGGCCGCTCTCAATAATCTCATCCATAGCCGAAGCATTTTCAAATGTGAAGAAGAAGAAACCATTGGTGGTGGTTATCACTTCTTTGATATCGGGCCAATTTGCGTGAATGAAGTCCCGGAAGGGGAAGAAAGGGGGTCTGCGTCCAAGGAGATATCCAACCGCCGTAGTTTCCCACTGTTTAGAACCATTTTTTATCATGTCAATAGAGGGCCTATACTTCTCCGTTTTCGAGTTCTGGTGGAATAAACCGCAAGGACTTCTTTTTCGATAGCTCGCAAGAGGTAGCAAAGGCATCATTACAAGCATTCAGCCCCAAAGACACATTCGAACCACTCGGAATATTCAATTTAGGAGAAGAATAAGGCAAGTGAGGCGTAGCCGAATCAAGAACTTTAGATGGATTAATACGAAGGCCCGAAGCAATCGGAGAATCAACATTTATATCCGGGGCAACCGGAGCATTTTTTGCAGCCAAAGTGATGGGCGAATCTTGCATGAAAGAGGAAGGGGGGTCATGATTACCTTGAGTTCCAGCATGAGTGTTGATTGGAGGCGAGTTAAGAGCTGAATCAAAAGCCGAAGGCTGATTTCCGATGGCGGCCAAGGGTGAACCGTTAGTCTTATCCGGTTGCAAGGGAGAGCTCCTTTGCTTAAGGTTGCTGGAGCAGCGCCTAAGAGCATCCAGGTATGAAGGAGGTGTTGCTGGTCTAGCATTCAAAGACGGAGGAGGAGATTCCATGATGGGTGGCGCGGGGAGGGAGCAAATAGCCAGCGAATGTGAGCCTATTTTATGAACGTTTTTAGCATGTGGAATGGAGGTGAGAAGGCCTCCAACAGCGCCCAAAGAAGGTGAAGAGACACCATGTTCAACAACCAAAGGGTTGGCCTCAAAAACCCTAGCAGGCGGTGGTGGAAGTTGAAGAGTCACCTGCGAGTTCGCCGGTGGAATGTGAGAGATGCTCCTCCTAGCACGTCTAGGCTCAAGAGGGATGCGATATGGGGTGAGTTCATGGTCGGAGGTGGGCTTGAGGGCTGGTGGAGCCACCAAAATCCGAGGGTCTTCCGGCGGGAGGGAGCCATATAGTTCTTGCCATGATTCTTTGACAAGCTTCAAAGATTCTCATCCATGAGAGTCACCCTTATCAATGATTCTTGTTGCAAGAGAAACAAATTCAGCCATGTTGAAGTCTTTTGGAAAACTCTCAAGCTCCCCTCCAACGTTGAGGATCGCTTGCGGGTAGCGCCCACATCGCAATCAGCAACATGATCCTCTTCATCCTCGCCGATTCCTCCTTCAATGGCGGTGGAGGAAGAAGGTGATGGGTGTGTTTAAGGGTAGTGTGTGAAGTGCATGAGAGAGGTTGGAGAACACAAGGTGTCTCCAAGCCCTCTATATGGCGAAGATAAAAGGGGATTAGTGTCTAAATTTATTTAAAGGAGTTTGTCGTTGCTCAAAGGTACAAAGCTGAGTCCAAGGCTCAAAAGAGTCCTAGTCTTAGAGCAGATACGAATATATTTATAGCAAAAAATGAGTCATCTATCAGTCAATGATAAGGACAGAAAGCACAAGGTGTTTCCTACGATTGTGTTGAGTATTAGGCATGTATCCGGATGTACGATTGATTATAAAGGTTCTCCAAGCCCTCGATTTGGCAAAGATAAAAGTGCATTAGTGGCTAAACTTGTTTAAAGGAGTTTGTCGTTGCGCAAAGGTACAAAGCTGAGTCCATGGCTCAAAAGAGTGTTCTAGATGTTGTCCTAGTGCATGTTTATGTTGAGTAAGATGGAGTCCTAGTCATATATTCAAAGAGTGGCTTTAATAATGATTATTGGAGTCCATACGAATATATTTATAGCCAGAAATGAGTCATCTATCAGGCAATGATAATGACTGAAAGCACAAGGTGTTTCCTATGATTGTGTTGAGTATTAGGCATGTATCCAGACGTACGATTGATTATGAAGGTTTTCCAAGCCCGACATATGGCAAAGATACAAGTGCATTAGTGTCTAAACTTGTTTAATGGAGTTTGTCGTTGCGCAAATGTACAAAGCTGAGTCCATGGCTCAAAAGAGTGTTCTACATGTAGTCCTAGTGCATTTTTATGTTGTATAAGATGGAGTCCTAGTCGTATAATAGAAGAGTGGCTTTACTATTGATTATTAGAGTCAATACGAATATATTTATAGCAAAAAATGAGTTATCTATCAGTCAATGATAGGACTGAAAGCACAAGGTGTTCCCTACAATTGTGTTGAGTATTAGGCATGTATCCGGATGTACAATTGATTATGAATGTTCTCCAAGCCCTCGATATGACAAGGATAAAAGTGCATTAGTGTCTAAACTTGTTTAAAGAAGTTTGTCATTTCATAAAGGTACAAAGCTGAGTCCATGGCTCAAAAGAGTGTTCTAGATGTAGTCCTAGTGCATTTTTATGTTGAATAAAATGGAGTCCTAGTCATAAAATCGAAGAGTGACTTTAATATTGATTATCAGAGTCAATACGAATATATTTATAGCAAAAAAATGAGTCATCTATCAGTCAATGATGAGGACTGAAAGCGGAAGGTGTTTCCTACAATTGTGTTGAGTATTAGGCCTGTATCTGGACATAGATTGATTGTGAAGGTTCTCCAATCCCTCGATATGGCAAAGATAAAAGTGCGTTAGTGTCTAAAACTTGTTTAAAGGAGTTTGTCGTTGTGCAAAGGTACAAAGCTGAGTCCATGGCTCGAAAGTGTGTTCTAGATGTAGTCCTGGTGCATTTTTATGTTGAATAAGATGGAGTCCTAGTCGTATAGTAGAAGTGTGGCTTTAAGATTTATTATTAGAGTCAATACGAGTATATATATAGCCAGAAATGAGTCATCTATCATTCAATGATAAGGACTGAAAACACAAGGTGTTTCCTACAATTGTGTTGAGTATTAGGCATCTATCCGGATGTACGATCGATTATGAAGGTTCTCCAAGCCCTATATATGGCGAAGATAAAAGGGAATTGGTGTCCAAATTTATTTAAAGGAGTTTGTCGTTGCTCAAAGGTACAAAGCTGAGTCCATGGCTTAAAAGAGTGTTCTAGATGTAGTCCTAGTGCATTTTTATGTTGAATAAGATGGAGTCCTAGTCGTATAATCATAGAGTGGATCTAATATTGATTATTGGAGTCAATACGAATATATTTATAGCCAGAAAAAAGTCATCTATTAGTCAATAATATGGACTGAAAGCCCAACGTGTTTCCTTTGATTGTGTTGAGTATTAGGCATGTATCCGAACGCAAGATTGTTTACGAAGGTTGACCAAGCCCTCAATATGGTAAAGATCAAAGGGAATAAGTGTTTAAATTTGTTTAAAAGAGTTTGTCGTTGTGCAAAGGTACAAAGCTGAGTCGATGGCTCAAAAGAGTGTTTTAGATGTTAGTACTAGTGCATTTTTATGTTGAATAAGATGGAGTCTTAGTCATATAATCGAAGAGTGGCTTTAATGTTGATTCTTAGAGTCAATGATAAGGACTGAAAGCACAAGGTGTTTCCTACGATTTGTGTTGAGTATTAGGCATGTATCCTGACGTACGATTGCTTATGAAGGTTCTCCAAGCCCTCGATATGGCAAAGATAAAAGTGCATTAGTGTATAAATTGTTTAAAGAAGTTTGTCGTTGCGCAAAGGTACAACGCTGAGTCCATGACTCGAAAGAGTGTTCTAGTTGTAGTCCTGGTGCATTTTTATGTTGAATAACATGGAGTCCTAGTTGTATAATCGATGAGTGGCTTTCATATTGATTAATAGAGTGAATACGAATATATTTATTGCCAAATATGAGTTATCTATCAGTAAATGATAAGGACTAAAAACACAAGGTGTTTCCAACGATTGTGTTGAGTATTAGGCATGTATCCGGACATGCGATTGATTATGAACGTTGACCCAGCCCTTGATATGGCAAAGATAAAAAGGAATAAGTGTCTACATTTGTTTAAAGGAGTTTATCGTTGTGCAAAGCTACAAAGCTAAGTCCATGGCTCAAAAGAGTGTTCTAGATGTAGTCCTAGTGCATTTTTATGTTGAATAAGATGGAGTCCTAGTCGTATAATAAAAGAGTGGCTCTAATATTGATTATTAGAGTCAATACGAATATATTTATAGCCAGAAATGAGTCATCTATCAGTCAATGATATGAACTGAAAACACAACGTGTTTCCTATGATTGTTTTTAGTATTAGGCATGTATCCGTACGTACGATTGATTATGAAAGTTTACCAAGCCCTCGATATGGAAAGATAAAAACGGAATTAGTGTCTAAACTTGCTTAACGGAGTTCGTCGTTGCGCATAGGTACAAAGCTGAGTCCATGGCTCAAAAGAGTGTTCTAAATGTAGTCCTAGAGCATTTTTCAGTTGAATAATCAAAGAGTGGCTTTACTAATGATTATTGGAGTCCATGCGAATATATTTACAGCAAAAAATGAGTCATCTACCAGTCAATAATAAGGACTAAAAGCACAAGGTGTTTCCTATGATTGTGTTGAGTATTAGGCATGTATCCGGACCTTAGATTGATAACCAAGCCCTCGATATTGCAAAGATAAAAGTGCATTAAAGTCTAAACTTGTTTAAAGGAGTTTGTCTTTGCGCAAAGGTACAAAGCTGAGTCCATGGCTCAAAAGAGTGTTCTAGATGTTGTCCAAGTGCATTTTTATGTTGAATAAGATGGAGTCCTTGTCATATATTCAAAGAGTGGCTTTAATAATGATTATTGGAGTCCATACGAATATATTTTTGCCAGAAATGAGTCATCTATCAGACAATGATAAGGTCTGAAAGCACAAGGTGTTTCCTACGATTGTGTTGAGTATTAGGTATGTATCCGAACGTACGATTGATTGTGAAGGTTCTCCAAGCCCTTGATATGGCAAAGATAAAAGTGCATTAGTGTCAAAACTTGTTTAAAGGAGTTTGTCGTTGCGCAAAGGTAGAAAACTGAGTCCATGGCTCAAAAGAGAGTTCTAGATATAGTCCTGGTGTATTTTTATGTTGAATAAGATGGAGTCCTAGTCGTATAACCAAAGAGTGGCTTTAATATTTATTATTAGAGTCAATACATTCATTTATATAAAAAAATGAGTCATCTATCAGTCAATGATAAGGACAGAAAGCACAAGGTGTTTCCTACGATTGTGTTGAGTATTAGGCATGTATCCGGATGTACGATTGATTATAAAGGTTCTCCAAGCCCTCGATTTGGCAAAGATAAAAGTGCATTAGTGGCTAAACTTGTTTAAAGGAGTTTGTCGTTGCGCAAAGGTACAAAGCTGAGTCCATGGCTCAAAAGAGTGTTCTAGATGTTGTCCTAGTGCATGTTTATGTTGAGTAAGATGGAGTCCTAGTCATATATTCAAAGAGTGGCTTTAATAATGATTATTGGAGTCCATACGAATATATTTATAGCCAGAAATGAGTCATCTATCAGGCAATGATAATGACTGAAAGCACAAGGTGTTTCCTATGATTGTGTTGAGTATTAGGCATGTATCCAGACGTACGATTGATTATGAAGGTTTTCCAAGCCCGACATATGGCAAAGATACAAGTGCATTAGTGTCTAAACTTGTTTAATGGAGTTTGTCGTTGCGCAAATGTACAAAGCTGAGTCCATGGCTCAAAAGAGTGTTCTACATGTAGTCCTAGTGCATCTTTATGTTGTATAAGATGGAGTCCTAGTCGTATAATAGAAGAGTGGCTTTACTATTGATTATTAGAGTCAATACGAATATATTTATAGCAAAAAATGAGTTATCTATCAGTCAATGATAGGACTGAAAGCACAAGGTGTTCCCTACAATTGTGTTGAGTATTAGGCATGTATCCGGATGTACAATTGATTATGAATGTTCTCCAAGCCCTCGATATGACAAGGATAAAAGTGCATTAGTGTCTAAACTTGTTTAAAGAAGTTTGTCATTTCATAAAGGTACAAAGCTGAGTCCATGGCTCAAAAAGAGTGTTTCTAGATGTAGTCCTAGTGCATTTTTATGTTGAATAAAATGGAGTCCTAGTCATAAAATCGAAGAGTGACTTTAATATTGATTATCAGAGTCAATACGAATATATTTATAGCAAAAATGAGTCATCTATCAGTCAATGATGAGGACTGAAAGCGGAAGGTGTTTCCTACAATTGTGTTGAGTATTAGGCCTGTATCTGGACATAGATTGATTGTGAAGGTTCTCCAATCCCTCGATATGGCAAAGATAAAAGTGCGTTAGTGTCTAAACTTGTTTAAAGGAGTTTGTCGTTGTGCAAAGGTACAAAACTGAGTCCATGGCTCGAAAGTGTGTTCTAGATGTAGTCCTGGTGCATTTTTATGTTGAATAAGATGGAGTCCTAGTCGTATAGTAGAAGTGTGGCTTTAAGATTTATTATTAGAGTCAATACGAGTATATATATAGCCAGAAATGAGTCATCTATCATTCAATGATAAGGACTGAAAACACAAGGTGTTTCCTACAATTGTGTTGAGTATTAGGCATCTATCCGGATGTACGATCGATTATGAAGGTTCTCCAAGCCCTATATATGGCGAAGATAAAAGGGAATTGGTGTCCAAATTTATTTAAAGGAGTTTGTCGTTGCTCAAAGGTACAAAGCTGAGTCCATGGCTTAAAAGAGTGTTCTAGATGTAGTCCTAGTGCATTTTTATGTTGAATAAGATGGAGTCCTAGTCGTATAATCATAGAGTGGATCTAATATTGATTATTGGAGTCAATACGAATATATTTATAGCCAGAAAAAAGTCATCTATTAGTCAATAATATGGACTGAAAGCCAACGTGTTTCCTTTGATTGTGTTGAGTATTAGGCATGTATCCGAACGCAAGATTGTTTACGAAGGTTGACCAAGCCCTCAATATGGTAAAGATCAAAGGGAATAAGTGTTTAAATTTGTTTAAAAGAGTTTGTCGTTGTGCAAAGGTACAAAGCTGAGTCGATGGCTCAAAAGAGTGTTTTAGATGTTAGTACTAGTGCATTTTTATGTTGAATAAGATGGAGTCTTAGTCATATAATCGAAGAGTGGCTTTAATGTTGATTCTTAGAGTCAATACGAATATATTTATAGCAAAAAATGAGTCATCTATCAGTCAATGATAAGGACTGAAAGCACAAGGTGTTTCCTACGATTGTGTTGAGTATTAGGCATGTATCCTGACGTACGATTGCTTATGAAGGTTCTCCAAGCCCTCGATATGGCAAAGATAAAAGTGCATTAGTGTATATAAATTGTTTAAAAGAAGTTTGTCGTTGCGCAAAGGTACAACGCTGAGTCCATGACTCGAAAGAGTGTTCTAGTTGTAGTCCTGGTGCATTTTTATGTTGAATAACATGGAGTCCTAGTTGTATAATCGATGAGTGGCTTTCATATTGATTAATAGAGTGAATACGAATATATTTATTGCCAAATATGAGTTATCTATCAGTAAATGATAAGGACTAAAAACACAAGGTGTTTCCAACGATTGTGTTGAGTATTAGGCATGTATCCGGACATGCGATTGATTATGAACGTTGACCCAGCCCTTGATATGGCAAAGATAAAAGGAATAAGTGTCTACATTTGTTTAAAGGAGTTTATCGTTGTGCAAAGCTACAAAGCTAAGTCCATGGCTCAAAAGAGTGTTCTAGATGTAGTCCTAGTGCATTTTTATGTTGAATAAGATGGAGTCCTAGTCGTATAATAAAAGAGTGGCTCTAATATTGATTATTAGAGTCAATACGAATATATTTATAGCCAGAAATGAGTCATCTATCAGTCAATGATATGAACTGAAAACACAACGTGTTTCCTATGATTGTTTTTAGTATTAGGCATGTATCCGTACGTACGATTGATTATGAAAGTTTACCAAGCCCTCGATATGGAAAGATAAAAACGGAATTAGTGTCTAAACTTGCTTAACGGAGTTCGTCGTTGCGCATAGGTACAAAGCTGAGTCCATGGCTCAAAAGAGTGTTCTAAATGTAGTCCTAGAGCATTTTTCAGTTGAATAATCAAAGAGTGGCTTTAATAATGATTATTGGAGTCCATGCGAATATATTTACAGCAAAAAATGAGTCATCTACCAGTCAATAATAAGGACTAAAAGCACAAGGTGTTTCCTATGATTGTGTTGAGTATTAGGCATGTATCCGGACCTTAGATTGATAACCAAGCCCTCGATATTGCAAAGATAAAAGTGCATTAAAGTCTAAACTTGTTTAAAGGAGTTTGTCTTTGCGCAAAGGTACAAAGCTGAGTCCATGGCTCAAAAGAGTGTTCTAGATGTTGTCCAAGTGCATTTTTATGTTGAATAAGATGGAGTCCTTGTCATATATTCAAAGAGTGGCTTTAATAATGATTATTGGAGTCCATACGAATATATTTTTGCCAGAAATGAGTCATCTATCAGACAATGATAAGGTCTGAAAGCACAAGGTGTTTCCTACGATTGTGTTGAGTATTAGGTATGTATCCGAACGTACGATTGATTGTGAAGGTTCTCCAAGCCCTTGATATGGCAAAGATAAAAGTGCATTAGTGTCTAAACTTGTTTAAAGGAGTTTGTCGTTGCGCAAAGGTAGAAAACTGAGTCCATGGCTCAAAAGAGAGTTCTAGATATAGTCCTGGTGTATTTTTATGTTGAATAAGATGGAGTCCTAGGTCGTATAACCAAAGAGTGGCTTTAATATTTATTATTAGAGTCAATACATTCATTTATATAAAAAAAATGAGTCATCTATCAGTCAATGATAAGGACAGAAAGCACAAGGTGTTTCCTACGATTGTGTTGAGTATTAGGCATGTATCCGGATGTACGATTGATTATAAAGGTTCTCCAAGCCCTCGATTTGGCAAAGATAAAAGTGCATTAGTGGCTAAACTTGTTTAAAGGAGTTTCGTCGTTGCGCAAAGGTACAAAGCTGAGTCCATGGCTCAAAAGAGTGTTCTAATGTTGTCCTAGTGCATGTTTATGTTGAGTAAGATGGAGTCCTAGTCATATATTCAAAGAGTGGCTTTAATAATGATTATTGGAGTCCATACGAATATATTTATAGCCAGAAATGGGTCATCTATCAGGCAATGATAATGACTGAAAGCACAAGGTGTTTCCTATGATTGTGTTGAGTATTAGGCATGTATCCAGACGTACGATTGATTATGAAGGTTTTCCAAGCCCGACATATGGCAAAGATACAAGTGCATTAGTGTCTAAACTTGTTTAATGGAGTTTGTCGTTGCGCAAATGTACAAAGCTGAGTCCATGGCTCAAAAGAGTGTTCTACATGTAGTCCTAGTGCATTTTTATGTTGTATAAGATGGAGTCCTAGTCGTATAATAGAAGAGTGGCTTTACTATTGATTATTAGAGTCAATACGAATATATTTATAGCAAAAAATGAGTTATCTATCAGTCAATGATAGGACTGAAAGCACAAGGTGTTCCCTACAATTGTGTTGAGTATTAGGCATGTATCCGGATGTACAATTGATTATGAATGTTCTCCAAGCCCTCGATATGACAAGGATAAAAGTGCATTAGTGTCTAAACTTGTTTAAAGAAGTTTGTCATTTCATAAAGGTACAAAGCTGAGTCCATGGCTCAAAAGAGTGTTCTAGATGTAGTCCTAGTGCATTTTTATGTTGAATAAAATGGAGTCCTAGTCATAAAATCGAAGAGTGACTTTAATATTGATTATCAGAGTCAATACGAATATATTTATAGCAAAAAATGAGTCATCTATCAGTCAATGATGAGGACTGAAAGCGGAAGGTGTTTCCTACAATTGTGTTGAGTATTAGGCCTGTATCTGGACATAGATTGATTGTGAAGGTTCTCCAATCCCTCGATATGGCAAAGATAAAAGTGCGTTAGTGTCTAAACTTGTTTAAAGGAGTTTGTCGTTGTGCAAAGGTACAAAGCTGAGTCCATGGTTCGAAAGTGTGTTCTAGATGTAGTCCTGGTGCATTTTTATGTTGAATAAGATGGAGTCCTAGTCGTATAGTAGAAGTGTGGCTTTAAGATTTATTATTAGAGTCAATACGAGTATATATATAGCCCAGAAATGAGTCATCTATCATTCAATGATAAGGACTGAAAAAACACAAGGTGTTTCCTACAATTGTGTTGAGTATTAGGCATCTATCCGGATGTACGATCGATTATGAAGGTTCTCCAAGCCCTATATATGGCGAAGATAAAAGGGAATTGGGTGTCCAAATTTATTTAAAGGAGTTTGTCGTTGCTCAAAGGTACAAAGCTGAGTCCATGGCTTAAAAGAGTGTTTCTAGATGTAGTCCTAGTGCATTTTTATGTTGAATAAGATGGAGTCCTAGTCGTATAATCATAGAGTGGATCTAATATTGATTATTGGAGTCAATACGAATATATTTATAGCCAGAAAAAGTCATCTATTAGTCAATAATATATGGACTGAAAGCCCAACGTGTTTCCTTTGATTGTGTTGAGTATTAGGCATGTATCCGAACGCAAGATTGTTTACGAAGGTTGACCAAGCCCTATATGGTAAGATCAAAGGGAATAAGTGTTTAAATTTGTTTAAAAGAGTTTGTCGTTGTGCAAAG
>JACGWO010000012.1:179242-318005 GCA_034509735.1 Sesamum alatum | reverse complement strand
ATAAGATGGAGTCTTAGTCATATAATCGAAGAGTGGCTTTAATGTTGATTCTTAGAGTCAATACGAATATATTTATAGCAAAATGAGTCATCTATCAGTCAATGATAAGGACTGAAAGCACAAGGTGTTTCCTACGATTGTGTTGAGTATTAGGCATGTATCCTGACGTACGATTGCTTATGAAGGTTCTCCAAGCCCTCGATATGGCAAAGATAAAAGTGCATTAGTGTATAAAATTGTTTAAAGAAGTTTGTCGTTGCGCAAAGGTACAACGCTGAGTCCATGGACTCGAAAGAGTGTTCTAGATGTAGTCCTGGTGCATTTTTATGTTGAATAACATGGAGTCCTAGTTGTATAATCGATGAGTGGCTTTCATATTGATTAATAGAGTGAATACGAATATATTTATTGCCAAATATGAGTTATCTATCAGTAAATGATAAGGACTAAAAACACAAGGTGTTTCTAACGATTGTGTTGAGTATTAGGCATGTATCCGGACATGCGATTGATTATGAACGTTGACCCAGCCCTCGATATGGCAAAGATAAAAAGGAATAAGTGTCTACATTTGTTTAAAGGAGTTTATCGTTGTGCAAAGCTACAAAGCTAAGTCCATGGCTCAAAAGAGTGTTCTAGATGTAGTCCTAGTGCATTTTTATGTTGAATAAGATGGAGTCCTAGTCGTATAATAAAAGAGTGGCTCTAATATTGATTATTAGAGTCAATACGAATATATATATAGCCAGAAATGAGTCATCTATCAGTCAATGATATGAACTGAAAACACGACGTGTTTCCTATGATTGTTTTTAGTATTAGGCATGTATCCGTACGTACGATTGATTATGAAAGTTTACCAAGCCTCGATATGGAAAGATAAAACGAATTAGTGTCTAAACTTGTTTAACGGAGTTCGTCGTTGCGCATAGGTACAAAGCTGAGTCCATGGCTCAAAAGAGTGTTCTAAATGTAGTCCTAGAGCATTTTTCAGTTGAATAATCAAAGAGTGGCTTTAATAATGATTATTGGAGTCCATGCGAATATATTTACAGCAAAAATGAGTCATCTACCAGTCAATAATAAGGACTAAAAGCACAAGTGTTTCCTATGATTGTGTTGAGTATTAGGCATGTATCCGGACCTTAGATTGATAACCAAGCCCTCGATATTGCAAAGATAAAAGTGCGTTAAAGTCTAAACTTGTTTAAAGGAGTTTGTCTTTGCGCAAAGGTACAAAGCTGAGTCCATGGCTCAAAAGAGTGTTCTAGATGTTGTCCAAGTGCATTTTTATGTTGAATAAGATGGAGTCCTTGTCATATATTCAAAGAGTGGCTTTAATAATGATTATTGGAGTCCATACGAATATATTTTTGCCAGAAATGAGTCATCTATCAGACAATGATAAGGTCTGAAAGCACAAGGTGTTTCCTACGATTGTGTTGAGTATTAGGTATGTATCCGAACGTACGATTGATGTGAAGGTTCTCCAAGCCCTTGATATGGCAAAGATAAAAGTGCATTAGTGTCTAAACTTGTTTAAAGGAGTTTGTCGTTGCGCAAAGGTAGAAACTGAGTCCATGGCTCAAAAGAGAGTTCTAGATATAGTCCTGGTGTTATTTTTATGTTGAATAAGATGGAGTCCTAGTCGTATAACCAAGAGTGGCTTTATATTTATTATTAGAGTCAATACATTCATTTATATAAAAAATGAGTCATCTATCAGTCAATGATAAGGACAGAAAGCACAAGGTGTTTCCTACGATTGTGTTGAGTATTAGGCATGTATCCGGATGTACGATTGATTATAAAGGTTCTCCAAGCCCTCGATTTGGCAAAGATAAAAGTGCATTAGTGGCTAAACTTGTTTAAAGGAGTTTGTCGTTGCGCAAAGGTACAAAGCTGAGTCCATGGCTCAAAAGAGTGTTCTAGATGTTGTCCTACTGCATGTTTATGTTGAGTAAGATGGAGTCCCAGTCATATATTCAAAGAGTGGCTTTAATAATGATAATTGGAGTCCATACGAATATATTTATAGCCAGAAATGAGTCATCTATCAAGCAATGATAATGACTGAAAGCACAAGGTGTTTCCTATGATTGTGTTGAGTATTAGGCATGTATCCAGACGTACGATTGATTATGAAGGTTTTCCAAGCCCGACATATGGCAAAGATACAAGTGCATTAGTGTCTAAACTTGTTTAAATGGAGTTTGTCGTTGCGCAAATGTACAAAGCTGAGTCCATGGCTCAAAAGAGTGTTCTACATGTAGTCCTAGTGCATTTTTAAATGTTTTAAGATGGAGTCCTAGTCGTATAATAGAAGAGTGGCTTTACTTGATTATTAGAGTCAATAGAATATATTTATAGCAAAAAATGAGTTATCTATCAGTTTGTCATGAGGACTCAGTAATGTCCTCCTCAATTTGTGTTCAAAAGAAGATTAGGCTATAATCAAAGACGAGTCAATGATAAGGACTTGCCCGACACAAGTTCTCCAAGCCCTCGATATGGCAAAGATAAAAGTGCATTAGTGTATAACTTGTTTAAAGGAGTTTGTCATTTGCGCATAAAGGTAAAATGCTGAGTCCATGGCTCGAAAGAGTGTTCTAGATGTAGTCCTGGTGCATTTTTATGTTGAATAAGATGGAGTCCTAGTCATAATCGAAGAGTGGCTTTAATATTGATTATTAGAGTTAATACGAATATATTTATGCAAAATGAGTCATCTATCAGTCAATGATAAGGACTGAAAGCAGAAGGTGTTTTCTACGATTGTGTTGAGTATTAGGCATGTATCTGGACATAGATTGATTGTGAAGGTTCTCCAAGCCCTTCGATATGGCAAAGATAAAAGTGCGTTAAGTGTCTAAACTTGTTTAAAGGAGTTTGTCGTTGTGCAAAGGTACAAAGCTGAGTCCATGGCTCGAAAGTGTGTTCTAGATGTAGTCCTGGTGCATTTTTATGTTGAATAAGATGGAGTCCTAGTCGTATAGTAGAAGTGTGGCTTTAATATTTATTATTAGAGTCAATACGAGTATATTTATAGCCAGAAATGAGTCATCTATCATTCAATGATAAGGACAGAAAACACAAGGTCTTTCCTACAATTGTGTTGAGTATTAGGCATCTATCCGGATGTACGATCGATTATGAAGGTTCTCCAAGCCCTATATATGGCGAAGATAAAAGGGAATTGGTGTCCAAATTTATTTAAAGGAGTTTGTCGTTGCTCAAAGGTACAAAGCTGAGTCCATGGCTTAAAAGAGTGTTCTAGATGTAGTCCTAGTGCATTTTTATGTTGAATAGGATGGAGTCCTAGTCGTATAATCATATAGTGGATCTAATATTGATTGTTAGAGTCAATACGAATATATTTATAGCCAGAAAAAAGTCATCTATCAGTCAATAATATGGACTGAAAGCACAAGGTGTTTCCTTTGATTGTGTTGAGTATTAGGCATGTATCCGGACGCAAGATTGTTTACGAAGGTTGACCAAGCCCTCAATATGGTAAAGATCAAAGGGAATAAGTGTTTAAATTTGTTTAAAAGAGTTTGTCGTTGTGCAAAGGTACAAAGCTGAGTCGATGGCTCAAAAGAGTGTTTTAGATGTTAGTACTAGTGCATTTTTATGTTGAATAAGATGGAGTCTTAGTCATATAATCGAAGAGTGGCTTTAATGTTGATTCTTAGAGTCAATACGAATATATTTATAGCAAAAAATGAGTCATCTATCAGTCAATGATAAGGACTGAAAGCACAAGGTGTTTCCTACGATTGTGTTGAGTATTAGGCATGTATCCTGACGTACGATTGCTTATGAAGGTTCTCCAAGCCCTCGATATGGCAAAGATAAAAGTGCATTAGTGTATAAATTGTTTAAAGAAGTTTGTCGTTGCGCAAAGGTACAACGCTGAGTCCATGACTCGAAAGAGTGTTCTAGTTGTAGTCCTGGTGCATTTTTATGTTGAATAACATGGAGTCCTAGTTGTATAATCGATGAGTGGCTTTCATATTGATTAATAGAGTAATACGAATATATTTATTGCCAAATATGAGTTATCTATCAGTAAATGATAAGGACTAAAAACACAAGGTGTTTCCAACGATTGTGTTGAGTATTAGGCAATGTATCCGGACATGCGATTGATTATGAACGTTGACCCAGCCCTCGATATGGCAAAGATAAAAAGGAATAAGTGTCTACATTTGTTTAAAGGAGTTTATCGTTGTGCAAAGCTACAAAGCTAAGTCCATGGCTCAAAAAGAGTGTTCTAGATGTAGTCTAGTGCATTTTTATGTTGAATAAGATGGAGTCCTAGTCGTATAATAAAAGAGTGGCTCTAATATTGATTATTAGAGTCAATACGAATATATTATAGCCAGAAATGAGTCATCTATCAGTCAATGATATGAACTGAAAACACAACGTGTTTCCTATGATTGTTTTTAGTATTAGACATGTATCCGTACGTACGATTGATTATGAAAGTTTATCAAGCCCTCGATATGGAAAGATAAAAACGGAATTAGTGTCTAAACTTGTTTAACGGAGTTCGTCGTTGCGCATAGGTACAAAGCTGAGTCCATGGCTCAAAAGAGTGTTCTAAATGTAGTCCTAGAGCATTTTTCAGTTGAATAATCAAAGAGTGGCTTTAATAATGATTATTGGAGTCCATGCGAAATATTTATAGCAAAAAATGAGTCATCTACCAGTCAATAATAAGGACTAAAGCACAAGGTGTTTCCTATGATTGTGTTGAGTATTAGGCATGTATCCGGACCTTAGATTGATAACCAAGCCCTCGATATTGCAAAGATAAAAGTGCGTTAAAGTCTAAACTTGTTTAAAGGAGTTTGTCTTTGCGCAAAGGTACAAAGCTGAGTCCATGGCTCAAAAGAGTGTTCTAGATGTTGTCCAAGTGCATTTTTATGTTGAATAAGATGGAGTCCTTGTCATATATTCAAAGAGTGGCTTTAATAATGATTATTGGAGTCCATACGAATATATTTTTGCCAGAAATGAGTCATCTATCAGACAATGATAAGGTCTGAAAAGCACAAGGTGTTTCCTACGATTGTGTTGAGTATTAGGTATGTATCCGAACGTACGATTGATTGTGAAGGTTCTCCAAGCCCTTGATATGGCAAAGATAAAAGTGCATTAGTGTCTTAAACTTGTTTAAAGGAGTTTGTCGTTGCGCAAAGGTACAAAGCTGAGTCCATGGCTCAAAAAGAGTGTTCTAGATGTTTGTCCTACTGCATGTTTATGTTGAGTAAGATGGAGTCCCAGTCATATATTCAAAGAGTGGCTTTAATAATGATAATTGGAGTCCATACGAATATATTTATAGCCAGAAATGAGTCATCTATCAGCAATGATAATGACTGAAAGCACAAGGTGTTTCCTATGATTGTGTTGAGTATTAGGCATGTATCCAGACGTACGATTGATTATGAAGGTTTCCAAGCCCGACATATGGCAAAGATACAAGTGCATTAGTGTCTAAACTTGTTTAATGGAGTTTGTCGTTGCGCAAATGTACAAAGCTGAGTCCATGGCTCAAAAGAGTGTTCTACATGTAGTCGTAGTGCATTTTATGTTGTATAAGTTGGAGTCCTAGTCGTATAATAGAAGAGTGGCTTTAACTATTGATTATTAGAGTCAATACGAATATATTTATAGCAAAAAATGAGTTATCTATCAGTCAATGATAGGACTGAAAGCACAAGGTGTTCCCTACAATTGTGTTGAGTATTAGGCATGTATGCGGATGTACAATTGATTATGAATGTTATCCAAGCCCTCGATATGACAAGGATAAAAGTGCATTAGTGTCTAAACTTGTTTAAAGAAGTTTGTCATTTCATAAAGGTACAAAGCTGAGTCCATGGCTCAAAAGAGTGTTCTAGATGTAGTCCTAGTGCATTTTTATGTTGAATAAAATGGAGTCCTAGTCATAAAATCGAAGAGTGACTTTAATATTGATTATCAGAGTCAATACGAATATATTTATAGCAAAAAATGAGTCATCTATCAGTCAATGATGAGGACTGAAAGCAGAAGGTGTTTCCTACAATTGTGTTGAGTATTAGGCCTGTATCTGGACATAGATTGATTGTGAAGGTTCTCCAATCCCTCGATATGGCAAAGATAAAAGTGCGTTAGTGTCTAAACTTGTTTAAAGGAGTTTGTCGTTGCGCAAAGGTACAAAGCTGAGTCCATGGCTCGAAAGTGTGTTCTAGATGTAGTCCTGGTGCATTTTTATGTTGAATAAGATGGAGTCCTAGTCGTATAGTAGAAGTGTGGCTTTAAGATTTATTATTAGAGTCAATACGAATATATTTATAGCCAGAAATGAGTCATCTATCATTCAATGATAAGGACTGAAAACACAAGGTGTTTCCTACAATTGTGTTGAGTATTAGGCATCTATCCGGACGTATGATCGATTATGAAGGTTTTCCAAGCCCTCTATATGGCGAAGATAAAAGGGAATTGGTGTCTAAATTTATTTAAAGGAGTTTGTCGTTGCTCAAAGGTACAAAGCTGAGTCCATGGCTCAAAAGAGTGTTCCAGATGTAGTCCTAGTGTATTTTATGTTGTATAAGATGGAGTCCTAGTCATATAATTGAAGAATGACTTTAATATTGATTATTAGAGTCCATACAAATATTTTTATATTCAAAGGAGTTTGTCGTTGCGCAAAGGTACAGCGCTGAGTCCATGGCTCGAAAGAGTGTTCTAGATGTAGTCTTGGTGCATTTTTATGTTGAATAAGATGGAGTCCTAGTCGTATAGTCGATGAGTGGTTGTAATATTGATTATTAGAGTTAATACGAATAAATTTACAGCCAAAAATAAGTTATCTATCAGTCAATGATAAGGACTGAAAGCACAACGTGTTTCCTACGCTTGTGTTGAGTATTAGGCATATATCCGGACGTACGATTGATTATCAAGGTTCTCCAAGCCCTCGATATGTCAAAGATAAAAGTGCATTAGTGTCTAAACTTGTTTAAAGGAGTTTGTCATTGCGCAAAGGTACAAAGCTGAGTCTATGGCTCGAAAGAGTGTTCTATATGTAGTCCTGGTGCATTTTTATGTTGAATAAGATGGAGTCCTAGTTGTATAATCAAAGAGTGGCTTTAATATTGATTATTAGAATCAATACAAATATATTTATAGCAAAAATTGAGTCATCTATCAGTCAATGATAAGGACTGAAAGCAGAAGGTGTTTTCTACGATTGTGTTGTGTATTAGGCATGTATCCGGACGTACGATTGCTTATGAAGGTTCTCCAAGCCCTCGATATGGCAAAGATAAAAGTGCATTAGTGTATAAACTTGTTTAAAGGAGTTTGTCGTTGCGCAAAGGTAAAATGCTGAGTCCATTGCTCGAAAGAGTGTTCTAGATGTAGTCCTGGTGCATTTTTATGGTGAGTAAGATGGAGTCCTAGTCGTATAATCGATGAGTGGCTTTAATATTGATTATTAGAGTTAATACGAATATATTTATTGCCAAATATGAGTTATCTATCAGTCAATGATAAGGACTGAAAACACAAGGTGTTTTCTATGATTGTGTTGAGTATTTGGCATGTATCCAGACATACGATTGATTACGAACGTTGACCCAACCCTCGGTATGGCAAAGATAAAAGGGAATAAGTGTCTACATTTAAAGGAGTTTATCGTTGTGCAAAGGTGCAAAGCTGAGTCCATGGCTCAAAAGAGTGTTTTAGATGTAGACCTAGTGTATTATTAGGTTGTATAAGATGGAGTCCTAGTCATATAATTGAAGAGTGGCTTTAATATTGATTATTAGAGTCCATACAAATATATTTATAGCAAAATATTGAGTCAGTCACGAGGAAACTTAAGACTTAGGCTACTTCTATTCACGGGTCTTCTTTGTACTCAGTCACGAGGAAACTTAAGCTCCTCAAACCTATTTTCCGTCGTATGAGGAAGGAAAAGGGTGACTTATAGGCCAATGTCAAAATGGCTACGGAATTCTTATCTATTGTGCAGACGCACTTGATCCGACTATGGCACCAACCTCTCCTCCTGCAGATTGAGTGCCTGTGCAAAATCCTTGTTGCTCGTACTACCTTTCTTGAATTGGAAATGCTTAAACAAAGATAAAAAATGCTATGGCTTAAAGGGGGTGATGATTGCTCGAAATTATTCTTCCGGAAAGTGGCTGCAAGACGTCAGCACTTCGTGTCTTCCAAATCCACAATAATGACAGGGCTCTTCCACTTCCCCAAATGAGGTGCAGTCCGAATTCGTGAGCTTTTATGAGCGCTTACTCGGGGGCCCTGGAAGACGATCCACCGTCTCACTGAGCCACTTGGTTCCTTTCCTCTGGTATTCTATCCCTGTTGAATTAAGCTCTGGAATGACCCGGCCATTACACACGGTGACATCAAATCGGCTCTTTTTGACATTCCGGATGATTAATCTCCATGTCCCAATGGCTTCTCACTTGCTTTCTTCAAAGATGCTTGGCCCATTATTGGGGATGAATTTGTTGCTGCTATTCGGGAATTCTTCCTCTCCGGTAGAATTCTTAAGCAAATCAATGCCACCATCATTACACTTGTCCCAAAAGTTCAACTCCCGGGGTTTGTGAATGACTTTCGTCCAATCTCTTGCTGTAATATCCTCTACAAGGTCATCTCTAAGATCATTGTTCAGCGCATCAAACCAGTCCCTTGAGCACATTATCAGCCCATCACAAAATGCCTTTGTTCCAGGAAGAAGAATTCGGACAACATCCTTCTGCCCAAGAGCTATTCAGCGGGTACGACCGGAAAAGTGGTCCTCCTAGAGCCGCGCTTAAAGTTGACCTTCGGAAAGCTTTTGACTCTCTTGAGTGGGACTTCATTATTGCAGTACTTTGACTATTCCAGTTCTCAGATATCCTCATTGCATGGATTGAGGAATGCATTTCCACCACTTCATTCTCCATTTGCCTCAACGGTGAGCCCCATGGATTTTTCCAAGGTAGTAGGGGACTTCGACAGGGAGATCCGCTCTCCCCCTACCTCTTCGTCTTATGCATGGAAGTCTTTCATCTCCAGCTCCAAAAATCTATTGCTGAAAAACCCTTTGCATTTCACCCGCAATGCAAGGAACTGGGCCTCTTCTGTCTTTCCTTTGCTGATGACCTTATCCTCTTTTGCCGTGCGGAAGCCCCCTCGATCCAGGTTTTCAGTGACGCCCTGGAATGGTTATCTCTCGCCTCGGGCCTTCAGGTTAACCGTGATAAAAGTCAACTTATCCTCTCTAAGTCAGCTGAGCCCCTGCGCCCGGACCTCCATCATAAACTTGGTTTTCAAGATGGTGTTTCTCCCTTCAAATATCTTGGTCTCCCCCTATTGCACTCCCGCCTCACTTTACATAACTGTCAACCTTTGCTCCAAAAGATTGATAAGCGTATCGCGGGTTGGGCGGGTATCCCCCTCTCTTTTGCAGGAAGAGTCCAACTTATCAAATCGGGTCCTCTCTTCTCTCCACACCTATTGGAGCTCAACGTTCTTCCTTCCGAAAGGAGTCATTAAAATTATTGAGAAGAAATTCCGTAAATTCCTTTGGCAAGGCATTCTGATAGAGGTTATGCAAAAGTCGCTTGGGAACATGTGTGTCAGCCAAAAGATGAGGGAGGTCTTGGAATTAGACCTATTGCTCCCTTAAATCAATCCCTTATGATCCGGCATTTATGGGATGTCCTTCAGCGCTCTCCCCACTCAATATGGGCTCAATGGATTTGGCAATATCGGCTTTGGAAAGCAACTATTTGGACTATCTCCCCGACTACTGGGTCTTGGAGTTGGCGTAAAATGATTCGGCTTCGTCATTTTCTTCTGAATGGGGTTCGTTATCAGATTGGCTTGGACCCTCGGTTTCAACTTTGGCAGGACCCTTGGCACCCCCTAGGTGTTCTCATCCACCGGTTTCCCTGGGTCCCACCATCACCGGCATCCCGCTCGATGCATCTTTGGGGTCTGTCAACCGATCGGGGCAATGGAACTGGTCTATCACAAATTTTGAGCTTTTTGATATCTTGGCTTCTCTCCCTACGATCTCCCCTGGACCCTCTCGGATTCTTTTGGAGCTCCCTGTTCACTCTCTAACTCGGACGCTCTGGGCATCTTCCAACCCCCCGGACCGAAGGTGGAGTGGTCTTCCTTATTCCATGGCCCTTTCCGCATACACCGAAATCTTTTTATTCTGTGGCTCGCTATTAGAGAGCGTCTCTCTACAATGGATAAGCCTTGGTGCCCACCGGATTCTTGGGAGTGCGTCCTCTGTAATTCTGGAATGGCTGAGAGCCACGCTCACCTCTTCTTTGAATGCACTTTCTCCCGGAGATGCCTTTCCCTTCTTAGACAGCGTACCAAGATTCAATGGCCTCATTCTTCGTGGATTTTAGGCATCAGATGGGCCTCCATTTGATGGCGTGGTAAACATATCATTAACGCAGCATACTGTGCCACCCTTGCCTCTCTTGTTTATCACATTTGGCGTGAGCGTAATGCTCGTAGATTCCAAAACTCCTCCCTTTCAGTTAATGCTTTAGTGAATCTTGTTCTTGACCAGGTACTCACACGCTCAGCGGAGAAGACTTGAAGCCCACGCTTCAAAGTTTTGCCCTTTTCCGCCTTTGGCGTATCCCATGGAGCCACCCTGTTGAATAATTGCTGGTTCTTGTTGATTGCTGATTGTTGTTGACTGTTAATTGCTTTTTTTTTTTTTTTTTTTTGGGTTGACTTGTTGATTTTCCCCCTAGTTGATTTGGGCCGGCTTGCTGAGTGATTGGTCAGTTCTTTTGTTTATCTGCCATTGATTCCGCTTTGGAATGGCTTGTTGTTGTGTTTCCTCTTTTGCCCCTTGTTGGGATTGGCATGTTGATGTTGCTTTGTGCCCAGGATCACTGAATCGCTGTTGCCTTCCTGGGAACACTCTCCAGACAGGGCGGTTTTGCCTTTGTCATTGTTGTAAACACTCCTTTTATTTATCAAAATTTACATTTACCTAAAAAAAAAAAAATTGAGTCATCTATCAGTCAATGATGAGGACTGAAAGCACAAGGTGTTTCCTACGATTGTGTTGAGTATTAGGCATGTATCAGGACATACAATTGGTTATTAAGGTTCTCCAAGCCCTCGATATGGCAAAGATAAAAGTGCGTTAGTGTCTAAACTTGTATAAAGGAGTTTGTCGTTGCGCAAAGGTACAAAGCCGAGTCCATGGCTCGAAAGAGGGTTCTAGATGTAGACCTGGTGCATTTTTATTTGTTGTATAAGATGGAGTTCTAGTTATACAGTCGAAGAGTGGCTTTAATATTGATTATTAGAGTCAATACGAATATATTTATAGCAAAAAATGGAGTCATCTATCAGTCAATGATAAGGACTGAAAGCACAAAGTGTTTCCTACGATTGTGTTGAGTATTAGGCATGTATCTGGACGTACGATTGATTCTGAAGGTTCTCCAAGCCCGACATATGGCAAAGATAAAAGTGCATTAGTGTCTAAACTCGTTTAAAGGAGTTTGTTGTTGTGCAAAGGTACAACGTCGAATCCATGGCTCGGAAGAGTGCTCTAGATGTAGTCCTAGTGCATTTTTATATTGAATAAGATGGAGTCCTAGTCGTATAATCGAAGAGTGATTTAATATTGATTATTAAAGTCAATATAAATATATTTATAGCAAAAAAATGACTCATCAATCAGTCAACGATAAGGACTGAAAGTACAAGGTGTTTCCTACGATTGTGTTGGGTATTAGGCATGTATCCAGACGTACGATTGATTATGAAGGTTCTCCAAGCCCTCGATATGGAAAAGATAAAAGTGCATTCGTGTCTAAACTTGTTTAAAGGAGTTTGTCGTTGCGCAAAGATACAAAACTGAGTCCATGGCTCGAAAGAGTGTTCTAGATGTAGTCCCTGGTGCATTTTTACGTTGAATAAGATGGAGTCCTAGTCGTATAATCGAAGAGTGGCTTTAATATTGATTATTAGAGTCAATACGAATATATTTATAGCCAAAAATGAGTTATCTATGAGTCAATGATAAGGGCTGAAAGCACAAGGTGTTTCCTACGATTGCGTTGAGTATTAGGCATGTATCCGAAGGTACGATTGATTATGAAGGTTCTCCAAGCCCTCGATATGGCAAAGATAAAAGTTCATTAGTGTCTAAACATTGTTAAAGGAGTTTGTCATTGCGCAAAGGGACAAAGCTGAGACCATGGCTCAAAAGTGTGTTTTATATGTTGTCCTAGTGCATTTTTATGTTGAATAAGGAGTCCTAGTCATATAATCAAATTGTGGCTTTAATAATGATTATTGGACTCCATACGAATATATTTATAGCCAGAAATGAGTCATGTATGAGTCAATGATAAGGACTGAAAACACAAAGTGTTTCCTACGATTATGTTTAGTATTAGGTATGTATCCATTCGTACGATTGATTACGAAGGTTGACCAAGCCCTCGATATGGCCAAGATAAAAGAGAATTAGTGTCTAAATTTGTTCAAGGGAGTTTGCCGTTGCGCATAGGTACAAAGCCAATTCCATGGCTCAAAAGAGTGTTCTAGATGTAATCATAGACCATTTTTACATTGAGTAAGATTGAGTCCTAGTCGTATAATTGAAGAGGGGCTTTAATATTGATTATTAGAGTCAATACAAATATATTTATAGCGAGAAAATGAGTCATCTATCAGTCAATTATAGGGACTTGAAACACAAGGTGTTTTCTACGATTGTTTTGAGTATTAGGCATGTATCTGGACGTACGATTGATAGTGAAGGTTCTCCAAGCCCTCGATATGGCAAAGGAAAATAGTCTTTAAACTTGTTTAAAGGAGTTTGTCGTTGCGTAAAGGTACAAAGCTGAGTCCGTGGCTCAAAAGAGTGTTCTAAATGTAGTCCTAGTTGTATAATCAAAGAGTGGCTTTAATAATGCTTATTAGAGTCGATAAAAATATATTTATAGCCAGAAATGAGTCATCTATCAGTCAATGAAAAGGACTGAAAACACAAGGTGTTTCCTACGATTGTGTGGAGTATTAGACATGTTCCGGACGTACGATTGATTACAATGGTTGACCAAGCCCTCGATACGGCAAAGATAAAAGTGCGTTAGTGTCTAAATTTGTTTAAGGAGTTTGTCATTGCGCAAAGGTACAAAGTTGAGTGCATGGCACAAAAGTGTGTTCTAGATGTAGTCCTAGTGCATTTTTATGTTGAATAAGATGGAGTCCTAGTCATATAATCGAAGAGTGGCTTTAATATTGATTATTGGAGTCAATACGAATATATTTATAGAAAAAAAAGAGTCATCTATCAGTCAATGATAAGGACTGAAAACACAAGGTGTTTCCAATGATTGTGTTGAGTATTAGGCATGTATCCGGACGTACGATTGATTATGAACATTGACCAAGCCCTTGATATGGCAAAGATAAAAGGGAATGAGTGTCTAAATTTGTTTAAAGGAGTTTGTCATTGTGCAAAGATATAAAGCTGCGTCCATGGCTCAAAAGAGTGTTTTAGATGTAGTACTAGTGCATTTTTATGTTTAATAAAATGGAGTCCTAGTGATATAATCGAACAGTGGCTTTAATATTGATTATTCGAGTCAATACTAATATATTTACAGCAAAAAGGAGTTATCTATCAGTCAATGATAAGGACTGAAAGCACAAGGTGTTTCCTACGATTCTATTGAGTATTAGGCATGTATCCGGACGTATGATTTATTTTGAAGGTTTTCCAAGCCCTCGATATGGCAAAGATAAAAGTGCATTAGTGTCTAAACTTGTTTAAAGGAGTTTGTCATTGCGCAAAGGTACAAAACTGAGTCCATGGCTCGGAAGAGTGTTCTGGATGTACTCCTGGTGCATTTTGATATTGAATAAGATGGAGTCCTAGTCGTATAATTGAAGAATAGCTTTAATATTGATTATTAGAGTCAATACGAATATATTTATATAAAAAAATGAGTCATATTTCAGTCAATGATAAGGACTGAAAGCACAAGGTGTTTCCTACGACTGTGTTGAGTAGTAGGCATGTATCCGGATGTACGATTGATTGTGAAGGTTCTCCAAGTCCTCTATATGGCAAAGATAAAAGGGAACAAGTGTCTAAACTTGTAAAAAGGAGTTTGTCGTTGCTCAAAGGTACATAGATGACTCCATGGCTCAAAAGAATGTTCGAGATGTAGTTCTAGTGCATTTTAATGTTGAATAACATGGAGTCCTAGTCTTATAATCGGAGAGTGGCTTTAATATTGATTAGTAGAGTCAATACGAATATATTTATTGCCAGAAATGAGTCATCTATCAGTTAATGATAAGGACTGAAAACACAAGGTGTTTTCTACATTTGTGTTGAGTATTAGGCATGTATCCGGACGCACGATTGATTACGAACGTTGACCAAGCCCTCGATATGGTAAAGATAAAAAAGGAATAAGTGTCTAAATTTGTTTAAAGGAGTTTGTCATTGTGCAAAGGTACAAAGTTGAGTCCATGGCTCAAAAGAGTGTTTTAGATGTAGTACTAGGGCATTTTTATGTTGAATAAGATGGAAGTCCTTGTCATATAATCGAAGAGTGGCTTTAATATTGATTATTAGAGTAGATACGAATATATTTATAGCCAAAACCGAGTTATCTATCAGTCAATGTTTCCTACGATTGCGTTGAGTATTAGGCATGTATCTGGACATACGATTGATTATGAAGGTTCTCCAAGTCCTCGATATTGCAAAGTTAAAAGTGCATTAGTGTCTAAACTTGTTTAAAGGAGTTTTTTCGTTGCGCAAAGGTACAAAGCTGAGTCTATGGCTCAAAAGAGTATTCTAGATTTAGTCCTAGTGCATTTTATGTTGAATAAGATGGAGTCCTAGTCGTATAATCGAAGAGTGGCTTTAATATTGATTATTAGAGTCAATATGAATATATATATAGCCAGAAAAGAGTCATCTATCAGTCAATGATAAGGACTGAAAACACATTATGTTTCCTACGATTGTGTTGAGTATTAGGCATGTATACGGACGTACGATTGATTACGAACAATGACCAAGCCCTCGATATGGCAAAGATAAAAGGGAATAAGTGTCTAAATTTGGTTAAAGGAGTTTGTGGTTGTGCAAAGGTACAAAGCTGAGTCTATGGCTCAAAAGAGTGTTTTAGATGTAGTACTAGTGCATTTTTATGTTGAATAAGATGGAACCATAGTCATATAATCGAAGAGTGACTTTAAGATTGATTATTAGAGTCAATACAGATTTATTAATAGCAAAAAAATGAGTTGTCTATCAGTTAATGATAAAGACTGAAAGCACAAGGTATTTCCTACAATCGTGTTGAGTATTATGCATGTATCCGGATGTACGATTGATTATGAAGGTTCTCCAAGCCCTCGATATGACAAAGATAAAATTGCATTAGTGTCTAAACTTGTTTAAAGGATTTTGTCGTTGCGCAAAGGTATAAAGCTGAGTCCATGGCTCAAAACAGTGTTCTAGATGTAGTGCTAGTGCATTTTTTTGTTGAATAAGATGGAGTCCTAGTCATATAATCGAACAGTGGCTTTAATATAGATTATTAGAGTCAATACGAATATATTTATAGCAAAAAATGAGTCATCTGTCTGTCAATGATAAGGAGTGAAAGCACAAGGTATTTCCTATGATTGTGTTGAGTATTAGGCATGTATCCGGACATACGAGTGACTATGAAGATTCTCCAAGCCCTCGATATGGCAAAGATAAAAGTGCATTAGTGTGTAAACTTGTTTAAAGGAGTTTGTCGTTGCGCAAAGGTAGAAAGCTGAGTCCTGGCTCGAAAGAGTGTTTTAATATAGTCCTAGTGCATTTTTATGATGAATAAGATGGAGTTCTAGTGATATAATCGAAGAGTGGCTTTAAGATTGATTGTTAGAGTTAATAAAGATATATTTATAGTAAAAAATGAGTTATCTATCAGTCAATGATAGGGACTGAAAGAACAAGGTGTTTCCTACGATTGTGTTGAGTATTAGGCATGTATCCGAACGTACGATTAATTATGAAGAATCTCCAAGTCCTCGATATGGCAAAGATAAAAGTGCATTAGTGTCTAAACTTGTTAAAAGGATTTTGTCGTTTACAAAGGTATAAAACTGAGTCCATGGCTCAAAACAGTGTTCTAGAAGTAGTCCTAGTGCATTTTTATGTTGAATAAGATGGAGTCCTAGTTATATAATCGAACAGTGGCTTTAATATTGATTATTAGAGTCAATACGAATATATTTATAGCCAAAAATGAGTCATGTGTCAGTCAATGATAAGGAGTGAAAGCACAAGGATTTCCTACGATTGTGTTGAGTATTAGGCATGTATCCGGACATACGATTGATTATGAAGGTTCTCCAAGCCTTCGATATGGAAAAGATAAAAGTGCATTAGTGTCTAAACTTGTTTTAAGGAGTTTGTCGTTGCGCAAAAGTACAAAGTTGAGTTCTGGCTCAAAAGAGTGTTTTAGATGTAGTACTAGTGCATTTTTATGTTGAATAAGTTTGGAGTTCTAGTCATATATCGAAGAGTGGCTTTAATATTGATTATTAGAGTCAATACGAATATATTTATAGCAAAAAATGAGTCATATGTCTGTCAATGATAAGGAGTGAAAGCACAAGGTATTTCCTATGATTGTGTTGAGTATTAGGCATGTATCCGGACATACGATTGACTATGAAGATTCTCCAAGCCCTCGATATGGCAAAGATAAAAGTGCATTAGTGTGTAAACTTGTTTAAAGGAGTTTGTCGTTGCGCAAAGGGACAAAGCTGAGTGAGTCCTGGCTCGAAAGAGTGTTTTAATATAGTCCTAGTGTATTTTTATGATGAATAAGATGGAGTTCTATTGATATAATCGAAGAGTGGCTTTAAGATTGATTGTTAGAGTTAATAAAGATATACTTATAGTAAAAAATGAGTTATCTATCAGTCAATGATAGGGACTGAAAGAACAAGGTATTTCCTACGATTGTGTTGAGTATTAGGCATATATCCGAATGTACGATTAATTATGAAGAATCTCCAAGTCCTCGATATGGCAAAGATAAAAGTGCATTAGTGTCTAAACTTGTTAAAAGGATTTTGTCGTTTGCAAAGGTATAAAACTGAGTCCATGGCTCAAAACAGTGTTCTAGATGTAGTCCTAGTGCATTTTTATGTTGAATAAGATGCAGTCCTAGTTATATAATCGAACAGTGGCTTTAATATTGATTATTAGAGTCAATACGAATATATTTATAGCCAAAAATGAGTCATGTGTCAGTTAATGATAAGGAGTGAAAGCACAAGGTGTTTCCTACGATTGTGTTGAGTATTAGGCATGTATCCGGACATACGATTGATTATGAAGGTGCTCCAAGTCCTCGATATGGCAAAGATAAAAGTGCATAAGTGTCTAAACTTATTTAAAGGAGTTTGTCATTGCGCAAAGGTACAAAGCTGAGTCCATGGCTCAAAAGAGTGTTCTAGATGTAGTCCTAGTGCATTTTATGTTGAATAAGATGGAGTCCTAGTCGTATAATCGTAGAGTGGCTTTAATATTGATTATTAGAGTCAAAACGAATATATTTATAGCCAAAAAAGAGTCATCTATCAGTCAATGATAAGGACTGAAAACACAATATGTTTCCAACGGTTGTGTTGAGTATTAGGCATGTATACGGACGCACGATTGATTACGAACAATGACCAAGCCCTCGATATGACAACGATAAAAGGGAATAAGTGTCTAAATTTGTTTAAAGGAGTTTGTGGTTGTGCAAAAGTACAAAGCTGAGTCCATGGCTCAAAACAGTGTTTCAGATGTAGTACTAGTGCATTTTTATGTTGAATAAGATGGAGTCCTATTCATATAATCGAAGAGTGGCTTTAATTTTGATTATTAGAGTCAATACAAATTTATTTATAGCAAAAAATGAGTTATCTATAAGTTAATGATAAGGACTGAAAGCACAAGGTATTTCCTATAATTGTATTGAGTATTAGGCATGTATACGGACGTACGATTGATTACGAACATTGACCAAGCCCTCGATATGGCAAAGATAAAAGGGAATAAGTGTCAAAATTTGTTTAAAAGAGTTGTGGTTGTGCAAAGGTACAAAGCTGAGTCCATGAGTCAAAAGAGTGTTTTAGATGTAGTACTAGTGCATTTTTATGTTTTATAAGATGGAATCATAGTCATATAACTGAAGAGTGACTTTAATATTGATTATTAGAGTCAATACGAATATATTTATAGCAAAAAATGAGTCATCTGTATGTCAATGATAAGGATTGAAAGCACAAGGTGTTTCCTATAATTGTGTTGAGTATTAGGCATGTATCCGGACATACGATTGATTATGAAGGTTCTCCAAACCCTCGATATGGCAAAGATAAAAGTGCATTAGTGTCTAAACTTGATTAAGGAGTTTGTCATTGCGCAAAGGTATAAAGCTGAGTCAATGGCACAAAACAGTGTTCTAGATGTAGCCCTAGTGCATTTTTATGTTGAATAAGATGGAGTCCTAGTCATATAATCGAAAAGTGGCTTTAATATTGATTATGAGACTCAATACAAATATATTTATATCCAAAATTGAGTCATCTGTCAGTCAATGATAAGGACTCAAAGCACTAGGTGTTTCCTACGTTTGTGTTGAGTAATAGGCATGTATCCGGACATACGATTGATTACGAAGTTTCTCCAAGCCCTCGATATGGCAAAGATAAAAGTGCATTAGTGTTTAAACTTGATTAAGGAGTTTGTCATTGCGCAAAGGTATAAAGCTGAGAGTCAATGGCTCAAAACAGTGTTCCAGATGTAGCCCTAGTGCATTTTTATGTTGAATAAGATGGAGTCCTAGTCATATAATCGAAGAGTGGCTTTAATATTGATTAGTAGAGTCAATATGAATATATTTATAGCCAAAATTGAGTCATCTGTCAGTCAATAATAAGGACTCAAAGCACACGGTGTTTCCTACGTTTGTGTTGAGTATTAGGCATGTATCCGGACATACGATTGATTATGAAGGTTCTCCAAGCCCTTGATATGGCAAAGATAAAAGTACATTAGTGTCTAAACTTGATTAAGGAGTTTGTCATTGCCGCAAAGGTATAAAGTTGAGTTAATGGCTCAAAACAGTGTTCCAGATGTAGCGCTAGTGCATTTTTATGTTGAATAGGATGGAGTCGTAGTCATATAATTGAAGAGTGTTTTAATATTGATTATTAGAGTCAATACGAATATATTTATAGCCAAAATTGAGTCATCTGTCAGTCAATGGTAAGGACTCAAAGCACAAGGTGTTTCCTACGTTTGTGTTGAGTATTAGGCATGTATCCGGACATACGATTGAATATATTTAGGTTTCATTGGAAGTGTCGGGAGATTGGATTTTTCCAGTTGAGCTTCGCTGATGACCTGTTGTTATTCAGCAGCGCCGATGAAGGGTCATTGGGTGTGTTCAATAGGGGCCTTCACATTTTCTCAGACCTATCTGGCCTGTTTGCTAACCCTGCTAAGAGTCAGATTGTAATATCCAAATCAGCCCAGGCCAACAAAGACACCCTCATTCAGTTATTGGGATTCCAGGAGGGTCTCTTGCCGGTTAGATATCTTGGTCTCCCACTTCTGCCTTCCTGCCTTAAAATATTCGACTGCTAGCCTTTGTTGCAGAAAATTGAGAAGCGGATCAAAAGTTGGGAAGGTATTCAGTTAACTTTTGCGGGACGGGTTCAGTTGATTAAGTCAGTCCTCATGGCTTTTAACACATATTGGTCATTGGCATTTATTTTGCCCAAAGGGATTATACAGCGTATTGAGCAGATGATGAGGACCTTCCTTTGGAAAGGGTCCTCACAAACGGGTTACGCGGAGGTGGCTTGGTCACAAGTATGTCTACCTAGGGAGGAAGGTGGACAGGGTATTCGGGATGTTCAGACCCTAAATGTTGCTCTGATGAGCAAGCATCTGTGGTGGATTATAAACCATAGCACTTCCTCTACTTGGGTGACGTGGATTTACCAGTACAGACTTCATGGAAAATCAGTTTGGACGGTGGGAGATAACACGGGTTCTTGGGCGTGGATGAAACTTCTCCGACTACGACCTATTTTGCCGCCTCGAATAGACCCTAGATTTACCAGTACAGACTTCATGGAAAATCTCTATGGCATGACCCTTGGCATCATCTTGGACCACTTATCCATTGGCTCCCAAGGGGTCCTAGCCTGACGAGTACATCAGTAACTGATTTAGTGCAATCTGTCATCCTTGAGGGAGAGTGGAATTGGCCAATTATTACGGACATGGAGTGTTTGGTGATTTACATTCTTTGCCCACCATTCATGGTGGCCATGATTGGATTTTGTGGAGAGGGACGGGGAAGGGTTTTTCTACGTCGGAGGCATATAGGGCTCTTCGAGCATCCTCACCAAAGGTAGTATGGTCTTCACTACTTTTGGGCCCTTTTAAGTTCCACAGAACGCTTTATCCTATGGCTTTATTCTTGGAAGATTATCCATTATGGATAGGCCTTGGTTACTTCACTTGGATATTTCTTGTATTTTATGCAATGACAAGCTACCTGAAACCCATTCCCACATGTTCTTTGATTGTCGGTTTTCGCATCAATGCCTTGGGGCCGTTAGATGCCTGGTTCGGGTTCCGTGGCCGAACCGTGAGTGGAAAATGGATATCACTTGGGCGGCAACAAAGTGGAGAGGACGGCATGTGATCAACACAGCGTATAGGGCATTATTGGCATCACTTATCTATCACCTTTGGCAAGAACGCAATCGAAGGAGGTTCCAACAGACGGAGAGCACCGCTATTACAATAGGTCATCTGGTGGTTGAAAGAAATCCGGCAACTTATTTTGAGTTTTGAGCTTCCTTGTAATATTAGTACGATAGCATTGTATAGACTTTGGCGGATTCCTTGGACACATTCCCAAGGAACCATTTGATTGACTAGTAATCTTTGTACTCCTATCTTTTAATGAAACTTACCTTCACCGAAAAAAAAAACAAAAATGAGTGATCTATCAGTTAATGATAAGGACTGAAAGCAATCCTACGCTTGTGTTGAGTATTAGGCATGTATCTGAACGTACGATTGATTATGAAGGTTCTCCAAGCCCTCGATATGGCAAAGATAAAAGTGCATAAGTGTCTAAACTTGTTTAAAGGAGTTTATCTTTGCACAAAGGAACAAAGCTGAGTCCATGGCTCAAAAGAGTGTTCTAGATGTAGTCCTAGTGCATTTTATGTTGAATAAGATGGAGTCCCAGTCGTATAATCGAAGAGTGGCTTTAATATTGATTATTAGGGTCAATACGAATATATTTATAGCCCAAAAAAGAGTCATCTATCAGTCAATGATAAGGACTGAAAAACCAAAATCTTTTCTACAATTGTGTTGAGTATTAGGCATGTATCCGGATGTACGATTGATTAAGAACGTTGACAAAGCCCTTGATATGGCAAAGACAAAAAGGGAATAAGTGTCTAAATTTCTTTACAGGAGTTTGTCATTGTGCAAAGGTACACAGCTGAGTCCATGGCTCAAAAGAGTGTTTTAGATGTAGTAGTAGTGCATTTTTATGTTGAATAAGATGGAGTCCTAGTCATATAATCGAAGAGTGGCTTTAATATTGATTATTAGAGTCAATACGAATATATTTATAGCCAAAAATGAATTATCTATCAGCTAATGATAAGGAGTGAAATAACAAGGTACTTCCTACGATTGTGTTGAGTATTAAGCATGTATCCGGACGTACTATTGATTATGAAGGTTCTCCTAGCCCTCGATATGGCAAAGATAAAAGTGCATTAGTGTCTAAACTTGTTTAAAGGAGTTTGTCGTTGCGCAAAGTGTTAGAATAGGTGACCATGTAGCCAATCATGGCAGACGAAATGTAACCTATGTCTAGACAATTTAAAGGATTTGATATATTATTAATGAATAAAGAAGTGAAATTCATTTGGCATTACTTTGTTTGTGTTCACTTTATCTGCATTACATATCTGTTCACTACGCAAACAAAGCCCACGACTGAAAACGTATTTCGGGGACTGGGACTACGCTTGGAGGTTGGTCCATGAGCTCAGTCCCGCCGAATCAGTCCGGAAATCTCCAAGTCAAGGAATCTCGAAAATGGGTACTGAGATTCCCCTTGAGACTTGCACTAAGCATTTGCTGTCGTATTTCATCGATGGGTGACGAAGGTCGTCTAAGCAGTGTTAGTGGGTTAGCCTGCTAGGGAGCAGCTGACTGAGGTGACTCGCGGGAACCGTCTTACGGAGGACCTTGAGTAGGGTCGGCTAGGTATGACGTGTGTTCCCGGTTCCGACAGTACAGGTCAAGTCCTTTGACTCGGGGAACTGTTGAGTTTACCTGTATATCAGGGCTGTATCTTAGATATGGTGAGAGATTGCCAAGAAGCACTTGAGTAGTCATAAGCCATGTCTAGTGCACCTCCGGTGTACAGAGTGACAGTAGTTTCCAAGAAAGGATCTGTCTCCTGTCAGAAGGCATTGACAGTTGAGTCTCACATATGCTCTGTGTCTTGTCCCTAAAATCTGTGGCCACAGTAATTGAACAGAAGGGAAGGTTTCCCTTGCGGCGTTTCGTAAGGACAGACCGACACTTAGGTCCAAAATGGGTACCTGCATTTTCCGTGCCCTAGACTCTAAGTGGTGAGACCGAAGACAGAAGGACGAGTGTACTGTTAGAGCCTAAATGTTCATCCCCAAATTTTCACCTAGTCTCTAGTGCCATGGACCATTGCTAGATGGCCACCCATGGTAACGGGCGGATTCTAGGAATCCGACTAAGTCTAGCTGAAAGGTGAACCTAAAGAGTCACAGACAATCCACACACATTAAGTATTTAATTTAGAATTAAATATTGGAGAAATGGAATGATTAAATTGGATTTAATCGGGTCCTTAATTTTCTTGGAGAGAATTAATTCCTTTTATTAGATAAAGGGATTAATCTAATAAATTAGATTTATTAGAAAATTAATTTAATGGGTCTAGAATAAGTATTTATATTTATTATATTTATTTATTGCCCTTTGGAATATTTAAATAGGTTTTAAATATTCCATTAAATTAAATTAATGGTTGAGATTAAAAGGAGAGATGGATGGCTAGGATTGATTTGACTAGGTCAAATACTACTTTGACTAGGTCAAATACTACTTTGACTAGGTCAAAATCCTAGTCAAATTAGTCTACTAGAGTTGGAGTTTGAAGAGGATTAAACTCCTCCTCTATTAATAGTCCTAGCCCTTTACCATTAGAATGATGATGAAACTCCAACACACACACACACACACACACACACACACTACAACTCGGCTCTCTCTCTCTCTCCCATCTCGTCCGCCCTCTCTCTCTCTCTCTCTCTCTCTCTCTCTCTCTCAAGATTATTGCTTTCTTGTTCTTTTGTTCTTGGAACAAATTGAACATAGGAGGATTAATCCCGTTAACCTAATAAAGTATGATTGATCCATCCTCTCCAAAACACTTGTTCGTTCGCTAGCATGACGTGCAAGATACGTGGGTGGATTGTGTGTCACAATTTGGAGAATCTCATATACGAGATTTTGGTGCAAATTGGGGAACAACGCAAGTACCGGTTAGAAGACAAAAACGACAATCGGTTGGTCCCGATTTATTTTTCGTCCCTCTTTTATTTTTAATCCTATGGCCTCCATGATTCTTTTCTATGCTTTTAATTCATGAGATGTAACACCCGGGAATTTCAAGGGCACACCCCTTGAACGTGTTCTTTTAATTTACGGTAAAGCATGTTTAATTTTTGTTATTTAATTTTATACCGCACTTCCGCATTCGCGCTATCTCCCGTGACGATCCACAATCTTTCACAAAGGTACAAGGTTGAGTCCTGGCTCGAAAAAGTGTTTTAGACGTAGTCCTAGTGCATTTTTAGATGTAGTGTCTAAACTTGTTTAAAGGAGTTTGTCGTTGCGCAAAGGTACAAAGCTGAGTCCATGGCTCAAAAGAGTGTTCTAGATGTAGTCCTAGTGCACTTTACGTTGAATAAGATGTAGTCCTAGTGCACTTTACGTTTAAAAGGAGTTTGTCGTTGCGCAAAGGTACAAAGCTGAGTCCATGGCTCAAAAGAGTGTTCTAGATGTAGTCCTAGTGCACTTTACGTTGAATAAGATGGAGTCCTAGTCATATAATCGAAGAGCGGCTTTAATATTGATTATTAGAGTCAATACGAATATATTTATAGCCAGAAATGAGTCATCTATCAGTCAATGATAAGGACTAACAACACAAGGTGTTTCCTACGATTGTATTGAGTATTAGGCATGTATCTGGACGTATGATTGATTACGAAGGTTGACCAAGCCCTCGATATGACAAAGAGAAAAGGGAATAAGTGTCTAAATTCGTTTAAAGGAGTTTGTCTTTGTGCAAAGGTACAAAGCTGAGTCCATGGCTCAAAATAGTGTTTTAGATGTAGTACTAGTACATTTTTAGGTTGAATAAGCTGGAGTCCTAGTCATATAATCGAAGAGTGGCTTTAATATTGATTATTAGAGTCAATACGAATATATTTATAGCCAAAAAAGAGTCATCTATCAGTCAATGATAAGGACTGAAAACACAAGATGTTTCGTATGATTGTGTTGAGTATTAGGCATGTATCCGGATGTACGATTGATTATGAAGGTTCTCCAAGTACTCGATATGGACAAGATAAAAGTGCATTAGTGTCTAAACTTGTTTAAAGGAGTTTGTCGTTGCGCAAAGGTACAAAGCTGAGTCCATGGCTAAAAAGAGTGTTCTAGATGTAGTCCTAGTGCATGTTATGTTGAATAAGATGGAGTCCTAGTCATATAATCGAAGAGTGGCTTTAATATTGATTATTAGAGTCAATACGAATATATTTATAGCAAAAAATGAGTTATCTACAATAATGACGGGGCTCTTCTCACTTCCCCGAATGAGGTGCAGTCCGAATTCGTGAGCTTTTATGAGCACTTACTCGGGGTCCCTAGAAGACGATCCACCATCTCACTGAGCCACTTGGTTCCTTTCCTCCGCTTTTCTATCCCTGCTGAGTTAAGCTCTAGAATGACCCGGCCGGTTACACACGGTGACATCAAATCGGCTCTTTTTGACATCGGATGATAAATCTCCGGGTCCTGATGGCTTCTCATCTGCTTTCTTCAAAGCTGTTTGGCCCATTATTGGTGATGAATTTGTTGCTGCTATTCGGGAATTCTTCCTCTCCGGTAGAATTCTTAAGCAAACCAATGCCACCATCATTACACTTGTCCCCAAAGTTCAACTCCCGGGGTTTGTGAATGATTTTCGTCCAATCTCTTGCTGTAATATCCTCTACAAGGTCATCTCTAAGATCATTGTTCAGCGCATCAAACCAGTCCTTGAGCACATTATCAGCCCGTCACAAAATGCCTTTATTCTAGGAAGAAGAATTTTGGACAACATCCTTTTTGCCCAAGAGCTATTCAGCGGGTACAACCGGAAAAGTGGTCCTCCTAGAGCCGCACTTAAAGTTGACCTTCGGAAAGCTTTTGACTCTCTAGAGTGGGACTTCATTATTGCAGTACTTCGACTATTCCAATTCCAGGATATCCTCATTGCATGGATTGAGGAATGCATTTCCACCAGTTCATTCTCCATTTGCCTCAACGGTGAGCCCACGGATTTTTCCAAGGTAGTAGGGGACTTCGACAGGGAGATCCGCTCTCCCCCTACCTCTTCGTCTTATGCATAAGACAAGAGGTAGGGAGAAAGCGGATCTCCCTGTCGAAGTCCCTACTACCTTGAAAAATCCATGGGGCTCACCGTTGAGGCAAATGGAGAATGAAGTGGTGGAAATGCATTCCTCAATCCATCCAATGAGGATATCTGGGAACTGGAAAAGCCTAAGGACTGCAAGAATGAAGTCCCACTTAAGAGAGTCAAAAGCTTTCCGAAGGTTAACCTTAAGCGCGGCTCTAGGAGGACCACTTTTCCGGATGTACCCGCTGAAGAGTTCTTGAGCAAGAAGGATGTTGTCCGAAATTCTTCTTCCTGGAACAAAGGCATTTCGTGATGGGCTGATAATGTGCTCAAGGATTGGTTTGATGCGTTAAACAATGATCTTAGAGATGACCTTGTAGAGGATATTACAGCAAGAGATTGGACGGAAGTCATTCACAAACCCCGGGAGTTGAACTTTTGGAACAAGTGTGATGATGGTGGCATAGATTTGCTTAAGAATTCTACCGGAGAGGAAGAATTCCCGAATAGCAGCAACAAATTCATCTCCAATAATGGGCCAAGCAGCTTTGAAGAAAGCAGATGAGTAGCCATCAGGACCCAGAGGTTTATCTTCTGGGATGTCAAAAAGAGCCGATTTGATGTCCCCATGTGTAACCGGTCGGGTCATTCTAGAGCTTAACTCAGTGGGGATAGAATAGCGGAGGAAAGGTACCAAGTGGCTCGGTGGGATGGTGGATCGTCTTCGAGGGCCCCCGAGGAGGTTCTCATAAAAGCTCACGAATTCGGACTGCACCTCATACGGGGAAATGAGAAGAGCCCCGTCTTCATTGTGGATTTGGAAGATGTGAAAGCGCTGAACGTCTTGCAGCCACTTTCCGGAAGAATAATTTCGAGCAATCATCACCCCTTTAAGCCAAAGCATTTTTTATCTTTGTTTAAGCATTTCCAATTCCAAAAAGGTAGCACGAGAACAAGGATTTTGCACAGGTGCTCAATCTGCAGAAGGAGAGGCTGATGACGTAGTCGGATCAAGTAAGTATGCACAATAGATAAGAATTTCCATAGCCAGTTTGACATTGGTCGATAAGTCACCCTTTTCCTTCCTCATATGATGGAAAATAGGCTTTAGGAGCTTAAGTTTCCTCGTGACTGAGTACAATGAAGTCTCGTGAATAGGAGCAGCCAAGTCTTACCAACTTCCAAGAGAAAACCATGACAAGCTGTAAGGAAGTTGTCAAAATCGGAACATGGTAGACGGGGAAGGAGCATGTGTTAGAATAGGTGACCAGAAAGCCAATTGGATTAGCGGTTTTGGGAACTATTCGTCAATCTTTATTAATACAATATTATCCTGCATGAATAGAGTAAGTATTCATCACTGGCACTGTGTTTGTTGTGCTTACTACTAACGTTGAACGGCGTTTCAAACATCACAACAAATGCCCACAGACCAATTGGATAACCCATGTAGTTGGGTTGCGCATTGGATGGCGGCTATGAAACCAACTTCTGAGGGTTGGTCTGAAACATTCCAAGTCAAGGACCTCAAGCCTGGGCATCAAGTGTCCTATTGAGACTTGCACTAAGTATTGCATTCACTGGGTGAGTGCCGAGTTTCATCGGCGACAGACGAAGGTCGTCTATGCAATTTTAGTGGGTTAGTTGACAAGGTGGTCGACTGACTGAAGTGACTCGCGGGAATCGTCATATGGAACCCTTGGAGGCTTGGTCGGTATGACTGGAATTCCCGGTTCCGATAGTACGGATTTAGTCCTTGGACTTGAGGAATCATGGCAGTCACGTGCATATAAAGACTGTATCTTGGATCTGCGCGAGAGGTGATCATTCTGTAAGATGGTCATTTATAAGCCTTGTCCAGTGCAGTTGTAGTATGTAGCGACGATGGTGGATTCCAAGATAAGATCTATCCCCTGTCAGTACATGACGGTGATGTCTCCTATGCACTCTGAGATGGTTTAGACTCTGAAAGTCTATGGCCATAGCAAATTGATTGAGTAGGAAAGGGTTTTCCTACGTCGATCGATAGAGTAAATGCATCTCGGGTATGAAGCATAGTTGCTAGTCAAGGATGGGAACCGACGCCCAATTCCATACCCAGTTGCCGGGAGACGGTCGACAGTAGGACCATAACCCAGTAACGGAATCAGCGCCTAAATGTTCACTGCCAAACATTCACCTAGTCTCTAGTGCCTATAGACCATTGCTAGATGGTCGCCCATGGTGACGGACTCCCTGTTGGAACAGAGCCCAAGTCTAGCAGAGGGTGAACCTAAAAGGGTACACAAATCACCGAGGAGGTGAAGAAATTGACTTGGAGTCATTACTTAAGGGATTGTCCATTGGATGGGACGGGCTGATACTGTATCGAGCCCTCGTTTAATCGGTAAATAGGATTTATCGATTAATATGGAAAGTTGAGATGTTGGATCTTTTTAATTGGATTAAAAGATCAACGGGAATTACTTAAGTGGACATCATATTAAATTGGATTTAATTTGAGTTCGTCGTAATTGGATTACGGTAGAACCCGGTCCGTTAATTTTGACCCGAGAGGTGTTTAATTCCCATTTATGGAATAGGAAGAAGTTAGACTTCTTCCCTAAATAAGCATGGCTGAAAATTGCCACCTTGGAGGGAGCAAAAATCGACCATGTTGGATGCTAGGTGTTAGTTGACTTGTCTCTTTGGTAAGAGACAAATCAACTCCAATCAGCCCTTCACTTTTGGTATGATTTTGAATCATACCTTTAAAAAGATGGTAGGCTTGATTGAAGAATTGATGGTGATTGATTGGGATGTATCTAGACATCCTTGGATGACCCTAGGCACATTCCAATAATCAAATTAATTATGTATATATATGAGTATATACTAACACCTATGGATGATGAAAACTCTCCATACCACTCTCTCTCTCTCTCTCTCTCTCTTTCTCTTCTCTCTCTCTCTCTCTCTCTACTCTCTAAATCCTCTTTGTTGCTTCATTGATCTAAGATCAATTGAAGAACAAAGTAAGATCAAGAAGGAACACTAATTTGATACTGTAATCTCTTCTTTGATTCCATCCTCTAAATCCATTTTTTTTCTAGCAAGAAAAACGAGGACTCTCTTGGTGTGGTGTGTGGACTACGTTAGAGAGTCTCTATGTTGGGACCTCGCGTGGATGAACATCGGGGGAATCAATGCGTGTAGCCAATCAAACTACAAAATCGAGAAAGGTATTCCGGTTTATATTTATGCTCTCGGTTTCTTCTTTATTCTATAAGCCACGAACGCTTATTTATTTTGTATATGTTTATATTTTGCGTTTATACACCGATAGCCCGGGAACGTTCAAGGGAACACCCCTTGAACGCGATTTAAATTATTTTATTCCGCACGTTTTTTATCTCCACCGCGCTTCCGCCGCGTTCCCGGCCGATCCTCTTTCCTTCAAGTGGTATCAGAGCTTGGATCGGTGTATGTGGCTATGGATTACATGTTTTATGTGTGCAAGCATTTTCAACGTGTTTAGATCGGCTTTAAAAGCATGTATTCATTGCTTTTAATTTTCATAATTATTTTTTTAAATTTGCATGTTTAATTATGTGATTAATCATGGATATTTGGGTGATTTTAGAAAATTGGATTTTCTGAAATCTGGGTATTTTATTTTAGTTTTTTATTTGCAGAATTTAATTTGAAAAAAGAAAATACAGGGGCAGCAGTAGCCGTTGTCGGTCGGCAGCAGGCAGGCAGGCGCCCGCGTGCCCAGGCGCGCACGCGGCGCTCGGCCGCACGGGCACTGGACGCCCGCGTGCGCTGGGTGCGCGCGGACGCTGCCGGCCGCGCGCTGGGCGTTCGCGTGGCCGGCTGTGTGGCCGGCCGAATGGCTGGGCCATTTTTTCATCGTTTTTCCGAGAATTTTGATATTGTGGTATTCTGCATATTTTTTCTGAAATATTTAATTTATGGTTGATTTAATTTTAGTTGAGAATTATTTTTTCCTAAAATTAAATTGCCTAAGATTATTTTGGAAATAGTTTCCAAACAAAAAAATATATATATACATGGGTTGTACAAGGTTTCTAATATCCATTTTTAATTGTATTATTGACATGTATGTTTCTGCATTTAATTATGTCGTGGAATGATATTGGATATCATTTATTTAATACATGGTTTGTATTATTTGGAGCATGATTATATTATATGTAATTATGTTGTGTTTTGTTAATTGGATTAACAAGGGATGATCACGAAGCCCATTGACCTGTGTATGGTTTTAAATTCTTTTTGGGTGGGGCCTGCGTGCCTCTTGTTTTGGGACTATTATCTCCCACTTTCGCCTCATGATGTTAAGGCTTGTTTTTTTTCTTTTTACTTTCCATGTATTCCATTTCTCTTGTAATGAGAGTACTTAGGAATATTTTTATGAGGTTTTACATTTTATGTATAATAAGGCAAGCCCAAGGAGAAAAAGGAGGCCTACGTTGGACGGAGGCCCAAGGGGAGACATCAAGGCGAAATAAATAGATTACAAGGCCCATTGGCTTGACATTGGGTTAAATTGTTGTAATAGTGTAGGACCACCCTAGACAGACCATAGACTAACTGCGGGCTCAGTGAGTCGCATAGGTTGGGCTCGTGATCATCCAACAGGGGTATGCTAGATTTACTTGCATGCGATGCATTTATTTAAATGCTTTGTAATATTGGATATTTATGCATGCAAAATATTAATGTGATGAGGTCTCGGTCAATAATTTCGAACTCTCACTTGGTTGGACCAAGTTAAAATATTAGGCCCATGATGGACTTGGATAAAAATGATTTTGATCTGTCCAAGCCTTCCATCCATAGCAATGTCGTGAGGAAGCTACTGCTACGCAAGTGTGGTCTCACGAGTCGTGGCACATTTGGAATAGAGGAAAGCTGCACCGTTGTTGTGAACAAAGAGTACGCTCACTGTTTCCCTATCTCACGAGTCGTGGGGGGCGACAGTTGAGGTATGATTTGGTTGATGGGTCGGGCCTAACATCGAGTAGCATGATTCGCTTGGAGTCTCGGGATCATGTGAAGAGGTGGGCAAAATATCATGGGAATCTCATCGGTTGAGAATGGTATTAGATACCTCCCACGAGGCTTTTTCCATGTGAATCGTAAAAGCGGGGCATGGAGAATTGCACTTGTGGATCCCAAGCCCACTAGGAAATGGTTTCCCGAAACCCCATTTGAGAGTGATGGGCTTTCGTAGAAATAGTGGGAGGGGTTAATGACTAAAGGACCAAGTCTTAACTTTAACATAATATTGTTATAATCTATTGAATGTTTTTCTATTTAACTGTTGATGTCTAAGAATCCACTAACCCTTATACTTGAGAATAATAAGTCTAATGGAACGTATTACCACACCTAGCTGTGAAATCTTAAGATGGTCTTAGATTTCAAAGAACCAGACTTATATTCTGGATAAGGTTTTTCCTCAGACCCTGCCGGAAAGGTCATCGCCCAAAGAACGTTTGACGTTCAAAAAGAGGCTTGATGACAACTGGAAGGTCTGCAGCATTATACTGGCATCCATTGATAATGAGATCCAAAAGCAGTATAATAGACTGGAGGATGTTGGCTCGATGATGCTTCGATTGCAGCAAGTCTATGCGGTCCTGGACCGACATGTTAGATATGCTGCAATGAAGGCATTCTTCAGAGCGAAGATGATAAAAGGATCATTGGTACAAGAGCATGGAGTGATGATGCTATCCCTTGTGGAAAACCTCAAAGATCTCCAAGTTGATCTCGAAAGAGAGATGTATATCGACGTGATCCTTCAATCTCTTCTCCCCTCACTCGACCCATTTATAGTCAATTACAACATGAGTGGGCTTGAGAAAGACCTTCATGAGTTGATAAAAATGTTGGTCCAGTACAAGGCAATGATTGAAAAAATTGCACCGACAGTACTAGTGAGGAGGCTTCGACCTCTAAAGCGAAAGGCAAGGGTGACGAACGCAAGGAAGAGAAGAAAGGCTCAAGCAATATCAGCCGCTGCCAGCACTTTGAGTGCTCCTGTTACACTACTGGTCTGGGGTAAAGGAAAGAGGAAAAGGGTTCGGCAGTCAGAGGATCCAAATGATGTTTGCATTAACTGTGAGAAAAGGGGACATTGGAAGAGGGAGTTTCCTAAAGCCCTCTCCAATGAAGGTGAACATTTTTGAATTGAGTATCAACATGATCACTATTCTTGTTCTTTTTGGTATTGGATACCAGTCGTTCATGAACCTGTGAATGGTTCATAGGTGATGATAAGGAATAGAAAGCTAAGACAGACGATCCTAAGGTCTAGCAATGGCGAAACTGTTGCTGCAAAGACTAAGAACTTAGTCTTAGTAGTGATCATGTTAAGATTGTGTCTGCAGAAATTATGTAACCTAGCATGATCAAAATATGTTCCATCTATTGTTGGACAAATTTGGATACAATAATTTGATCAATAAAATTACTTTTATTTGACAAAGAATGGAGATTCTTGTCTGCTAAGTTTGGTACATAAACACTTTGACACTGTCCCATAATTGGATTATGAGAACTCAAAACAAATAACTAAAAATGGCTATAATCAAGATGAACTTATGGATTTGGGGCATGGCTAGGTCAGTTTCCTTTTAAGTTAAGGATGAGGAAGTTGGAAGATCCAAAGAGTCTAGCAATAGATAATTTGGATCTGCTAGCTTGCAAATCTTCTCTGAGAAGGAAAAGACTAAAGAACCATTTTGTTAGACAAAGTGGGCTTGCTGATAGTATATTGGATTGGATCCAAAAAGGCTTCTGTGGATTACTGAATACATAGGACTAGAAGAGGGTTCACAAGTCTAAGAACCTTTGGTAGGTTCAGAGAATTAGACTTGGAGTGGTGAACCAAACTGGTCTCCTTTCGATTAGATCGAGAGAGTGTGTATTTAGTGGGAGCGCCAATACCCTATTGGATTAGATCCAAAAAGGATATCCTTAAGGTTACTGAATATACAAGACTAAAAGAGGATTCACAAGTCTAATAACCTTTGGTAGGTTTGGGATATTAGACTTGGAGTGGTGAATCAATTTGGTTACCTTCGATTAGATTGAGAGGACGTGTATTAGTGGGAGTTCTCGAATATCCAGATGAGAATGGAATTCTCAATCAGTGAAATTCTTCTTGAAGTGGCCATGGTTGAATGGTCTCTAATAAGGGAGAAAACGAACCCTGTTGGACTTGGTTCGCTCGGTATTTCACTGAAGTTACCTTAGCCCATCTAGACATGGACTTGAAAGTTGCTAGGTTGAGAAACATGCACTTTCTTAAAGTCATGATCTAGTTACCATATTGGATATGGTTTGGAAAACCTGTATCCTACAAAGTTCTTTAGTATATGGGATGGTCCTGCATACGTCAAGGGACTAGTAGGAAGACAGACTAGACCCGGTGTCTAATTTGTGTAGCTCTAGTGCAAAATAAATGCAAGCATCAGGTTATTTCCCACTAACTATATTCAAGTCCTCCCAGGGACGACCAGAATACCTTAGATACCTGATGAGTACAGGTTTCTGGGTCCGACCGGTCAATTGGAGCATGATCCAAAGGACATATGGAGAAGCGATGTTGGACATCGGGATTGGATCAATGGCTTGGAGCCGTGGGATCTGTCTTGAAATTCAAACTGGGTTTAAGATTTCATGTAACTGGAATATTCGTTTTGACAAAACCCGTACGATGTATGACTCGGTCAATAACGAGCATCGGTGTCAGTGGGAGTGTGGTAATCTTCCGAGTGTTAAGTGCGTAACGTCTTATTCATTTGGAATGAAATGAAGACGTTAAGAAACACTAGAAACACGAGCATTGTTCATGCAATTCTCCATGAATAGGGCCAAGCTGTCCAAAACTTAATCACCAGTGACTAATGAGGAAGCTTAGATGTTTTATCATCCCCTACGTCTTTGCTGTACGCAGCATGGGTATGCTGTTTGGTGCACAGGGCCTGATGTTGTTTATGCATCGTACATAACAACGGATATCGGGTGTGTATTGACGAGGCAAGAGACAGCAGTTGAGAGTAGTCTTTAAGACCTGAATGAGGATTAGAGAAGTGTTCTCGATGCACGGTTTATGGAGAGTTGATTCTAGAAGGCTATAGCGATACTAGCTTCTAGAATCATGTGAATAATATTTAGTCACAATACCTATGTATGTTCGGGCTTAATGGTGAGTGTGGTAGCTTGGAAAGGTTCCAAGCAGGATACCACGATGTTTCATCACGAAAGTCGAATATATGCCAACTTTGGAAGTTGTTTCTGGAAATTGGTTTGGATGAAAATAGCACCCCATTGGATGGATGTAGTGCCTAGCACGGCCGAGCCAGTAGTTGCCTTGGAGGTTGACAACTAGGCTATGGCTAAAGCCTTTTAGGCCCGAGATCTCATCACAAGATCCATGGAAAATTCTTAGACAACCACCATCGGCAGGTAGTGATGGTAGAAAGAGGCAAGATACGGTTGGATCGTATTACCTTGGCAGAAAAATAAAGTAGACCTGCGAGACTGAGCTGGTATCGCAGATTACTCACTCTCAGAAGGTTCTGAGAGACATGGGTAATTGGCTTTGAGGTCAAGTGGGAGATTGTTAGAATAGGTGACCAGAAAGCCAGGATTGGCGATTTTGGGAACTATTCGTTAATCTTTATTAATACGATATTATCCTAATGAATAGAGTAAGTATTCATCACTGGCACAGTGTTTGTTGTGCTTACTACGAACGTTGAAACGGCGTTTCAACGTCACTACAAATGCCCACAGACCAATTGGATAACCCATGTAGTTGGGTTGCGCATTGGATGGCGGCTATGAAATCAACTTCTGAGGATTGGTCTGAAACATTCCAAGTCGAGGACCTCGAGATTGGGCATCGAGTTCCTATTGAGACTTACACTAAGTATTGCATTCACTGGGTGAGTGCCGAGTTTCATCAGCGACAGACGAAGGTCGTCTATGCAATTTTAGTGGGTTAGTTGACAAGGTGGTCGACTGACTGAAGTGACTCGCGGGAATCGTCATATGGAAGCCTTGGAGGCTTGGTCGGCAAGACTGGAATTCCCGGTTCCGATAGTACGGGATTAGTCCTCGGACTTGAGGAATCATGGCAGTCACGTGCATATGAAGACTGTATCTTGGATCTGCGAGAGAGGTGATCATTCTGTAAGATGGTCATTATAAGCCTTGTCCAGTGCAGTTGTAGTATGTAGCGACGACGGTGGATTTCAAGATAAGATCTGTCCCCTGTCAGTACATGACGGTGATGTCTCCTATGCTCTCTGAGATGGTTTAGACTCTGAAAGTCTATGGCCATAACAATTGATTGAGTAGGAAAGGGTTTCCTACATCGATCGATAGAGTAAACGCATCTCGGGTATGAGGCATAATTGCCTAGTCAAGGATGGGAACTGATGCCCAATTCCATACTCTAGACTAAGGCCGGGAGACGGTCGACAGTAGGACCATACCCGTACGGAATCGGCGCCTAAATGTTCACTCCAACATTCACCTAGTCTCTAGTACCATGGACCGTTGCTAGACGGCTACTGATATGGTATCGACCATGGGTGGCCCGATCTTCACGACGTAGGCTTGAAATGGATAAAGAGGTCCGTGACCTGAGGAATGCAAATAGCCAACCAACGTTATTGGAACGTGACCTGCTACTTAGAACATTCAACCAACCACGAGCACGAGTAAACCAATCCACACAACGACACACTTGGGTCGAGCACGAATTGGGGGCTTTGTGAATTTGAATCACCAAACCTAATATGCTAGATTGACAAAGCAAGGCTTCACTAAAGCTGAAAATAGGATATAAACTCTTCAAAATATGAGAACTCTCTCTCAATATTTCTTAAACTTGGATAAATCTTGGTTCTTCTCGTTTGTATGCTGATACATGCCTTTTATAGGCCTAAAACACTTCCAAATTGACCACACATAACCCCAAGTGACTCCTTGGTGGATGTACATTCAATAATTAGTCAAAATATGACTAAAAACTATGCATTCTTGGTCAAAAAACGAGTAAAAACTATGGTCTTCCATGTGAATCCGAAAATTGGTGCATTGTATGTGATAAATGCACTTTGAATGTGATTAAGAAGTCTTCCTTGACCACTTGGCTGCACTTGGACGAATTTGGGCTCTTATTATGGGCTTCCTTGGGCTTGAATTATTGAAATTAAGCACTCATGTTGGGCCTCCAATTGTGACTTGATCCCATTAGCAAATATTAAGTTGGATTGGGCTTGAATTGCTTCTTGCATTCTCTTCAACCTTCCTCTTGTCATTGGCCCACTTCCAATTGTTAAGTCTTGGTGCAATTGATCGTGAACGCCTTTAGCTCGTTGGATGCCCTCAGTGTTCTCATCAGCTACCCATGGTGACGGACTCCTGTTGGACACGAGCCCAAGTCTAGCAGAGGGTGAACCTAAAGGGTCACACACAAATCACCAAGGAGGTGAAGGAATTGACTTGCAGTCAATTTCAGATGATGATAAGTAATTGGATTACTTAAGGGATTGTTCATTGGATGGACGGGCCGATATTGTATCGAGCCCTCGTTTAATCGGATAAGATTTATCGATTAATATGGAAATTTGAGATGTTGGATCTTTTAATTGGAGTAAAAGATCAACAGGACTTATTTAAGTGGACATCATATTAAATTGAATTTAATTTTGAGTTTGTCGTAATTGGATTACGGTAGAACCCGGTCCGTTAATTTTTGACCCAAGAGGTGTGTTAATTCCATTTATGGAATATGAAGAAGTTGGACTTCTTCCCTATATAAGCATGGCTGAAAATTGCCACCTGGAGGGAGCAAAAATTAACCATGTTGGATGCTAGGTGTTAGTTGACTTGTCTCTTTTGGTAAGAGACAAACCAACTCCAATCAAGCCCTTCCCTTTTGGTATGATTTGATCACATAAATTATGTATAATATATGAGTATATACTAACACTTATTGATGATGAATTTCATTATTCATCTAAACTCTCCATACACTCTCTCTCTCTCTCTCTCTACTCTCTAAATTCTCTTTGTTGCTTCATTGATCTAGGATCAATTGAAGAACAAAGTAAGATCAAGAAGGAACACTAATTTGATAGTGTAATCTCTTCTTTGATTTCATCATCTAGATCCATTTTTTCTAGCAGGAAAAACGAGATCTCTCCTGGTGTGGTGTGGACTACGTTAGAGGATCTCTACGTTGGGACCTCGTGTGGACGAACGTCGGGGGAATCAATGCGTGTAGTCGATTAAAATACAAAATCGAGAAAGGTATTCCGATTTATATTTATGCTCTCGATTTCTTCTTTATTCTATAGCCACGAATGCGTACTTATTTTGTATATGTTTATATTCTGTGTTTATACATCGATAGCCCGGGAACGTTCAAGGGAACACCCCTTGAATGCGATTTAAATTATTTTATTCTGCACGTTTTTATCTCCGCCGCGCTTCCGCCGCGTTCCCGGGCCGATCCGGTTTCCTTCAGCATGTCCCTGAAGAACAAGAGGAGAATGGTCTGAAGTCCGGGGACTGCCGCAGAAAATAGATGATCCAGGCCATTTGGAAATCCATTCATCATACCAAAGCACAATCAAGGCGCTTCCAAAGGCTGTGAGCCCCGTCACTACAATTATGCCAAGTGAAGCGCGCTCCAGAGGTGGGAAGATGTAATAAACCAGAGCAAGAGATGCAGTTGCTAAATTCCTCCATGCCCATTCGAATATCCCCTGAAACACCACAGACTTCATTCAAGTCAACAACAACATTGAAATCACCAAGGACAAGCCAAGGAAAAGCAACAGTAGAAAAAGAGAGTTCATATAGTTTAGACCAGAGATCGCGGCGAGCGATAGAATCATTTGCACCGTAAGCAAAGGTAATAAAGCAAAAATCATGCGAGCAACGCATGGTGACATGGCAATGCACAAATTGGGGCCTAGAGTCAACAACATCAATATCAAGTTCAGAATTATTCCACACAATCCATAAATGGTTACCGGGCCCAGAATAGTCAATAAACCAGCTCCAATTGGGGAGTAAGCGTACCTTTATTCGATTAATATTGGGGTGGGAGACTCGTGATTCAAGGAGACCAATAAGGTGGAGTAGAAATTCATGGACAAGCGAAGCAACAGCTTGTTGGTGGTCTTGGCGATTAAGACCCCGCACATTCCAAGCAGCTGCTCTAATCATTTGTAACCTTGCGGTGGGCTGCGTTTGTTAGGGCCCGGAGAGGTCAAATCAGCATCAAGAGGTAGCTCACCGAGAGCATCAAAAGGATTATGGGTGGGGATGCACTCAATGTTCCCATCTGGGGGAGGAGCAAAGCCGTCGGTGGAAGCCCGAGGAGGGCGATCAGAAGGTGCTGGGGAATGCGCAAGAGTGCAAGTCGAAGAATCCACGGGAGATGAGGCTCGAGGGTTGGGGGAGGAGCCAGGTGTTTCTGAAGTGTCTGTTCTGGAATGGTGCTCACCAGAGCATTCTCGGATGTTGTGGTCCGAGGAGGGGCTTGTTTCGGAGTGTAGATAGCCGACAGTTGTTTTGTCGGCTTCTTCAATGAAGGACAAGCCTTGGCCGAATGTCCGAGGGAGCAACATGTTTGACATTTAGGACGGATCCATTCATATTCAATATCAATTCGGCATGGGGATTCCGATCCGTCCTCTGAAGGGATCATGATGATAAGGTGCTTGGGAAGAGTAGAGGAGTAATCCAACATAACGCATACACGAGCGAAATCCAATCTCGTGCATGCCTTTGTGATAGCATCATTGTAAAGTGGTTTGCCAATACCGCTAGCAATGGTGCTCAAACCCTCATCTGTCCATAGTTCAACAGGAAGGTGCCAAATGCGGATCCAAACAGGGAATTGAGTATGGCTTTGCTTTCTTAAGACCATTCCCGGTTCCCATCTTTGAAGAACAATGGGCTGTCCTTGGAAGAGCCAAGGGCCGCTCTCAATAATCTCATCCATAGCCGAAGCATTTTCAAATGTGAAGAAGAAACCGTTGGTGGTGGTTGTAACTTCTTTGATACCGGGCCAACTTGCGTGAATGAAGTCCCGGAATGGGAAGAAAGGGGTTTGCGACCAAGTAGATATCGAACCGCTGTATTTTCCCACCGTTTAGAGCCATTTTTTATCATGTCAAGGGAGGGCCTAACAATCACTTCTCCGTTTTGGAGTTCCGGTGGAATAAACCGCAAGGACTTCTTTTTTGATTGTTCACAAATGTGAAGAAGAAACCGTTGGTGGTGGTTGTAACTTCTTTGATATCGGGTGGTGGTTGTAATAAGGCAAGAACGGCGTATTCAGACCTCTCGGAATATTCAATTCAGGAGATGAATAAGGCAAGAACAGCGTAGCCGGATCAAAAATCTTTAGATGGATCAATACGAAGGCCTGGAGCAATTGGAGAGCCAGCATTTACATCCGGGGCAACCGAAGCACTTTTTGCAGCCAAAGTGATGGGCGAATCTTGCATGAAAGAGGACGGAGAGTCATGATTACCTTTAGCTTCAACATGAGTGTTGATTGAAGATGAGTTAAGAGCTGAATCAAAAGCCGAAGTCTGATTTCCGATGGTGGCCAAGGGTTGGACTGTTAGTCTTATTCGGCTGCAAGGAAGAATTCCTTTGCTTAAGGTTGCTGGAGCAGCGCCTAAGAGCATCCAGATATGAAGGAGGCGCTGCTGGTCTAACACTCAAAGATGGAGGAGGAGATTCCATGTTCGGTGGCACGGGGAGGGAGCAAACAACCGGCGAATGTGAGCTTGTTTTATGAACGTTTTCAGCATGTGGAATGGAGGTGAAAAGGCCTCCAGCAGCCCCCAAAGAAGGCGAAGAGACACCATGTTCAGCAACCAAAGGGTTGGCTCAAAAACCCTAACAGGCAGTGGTGGAAGTTGAAGAGTCACCTGCGAGTTCGCCGGCGGGATGTGAGAGATATTCATCCTAGCACGTCTTGGCTCAAGAGGGATGTGATATGGGGTGAGTTCATGCTCGGAGGCGGGCTTGAGGGCTGGCGGAGCCATCAAAATCCGAGAATCTTCCGGCGGGAGGGAGCCATATTGTTCTTGCCATGATTCCTTGACAAGTTTCAAAGCTTCTAATCCATGAGAGTCACCTTTATCAATGATTCTTGTTGCAAGAGAAACAAATTCAGCCATGTTGAAGTCTTTTCGAAAACTCTCAAGATCCTCCTCCATCGTTGAGGATCGCTTGGGGGTAGCGCCCAAATCACAAACAGCAACATGATCCTCTTCATCCTCGCCGATTCCTCCTTCAATGGCGGTGGAGGAATGATATGGTATCGACCATGGGTGGCCCGATCTTCACGACGTAGGCTTGCAATAGTTAAAAAGGTCCGTGACCTGAGGAATGTAAATAGCCAACCAACGTTATATGAACGTGACCTGCTACTTAGAACATTCAACCAACCACGAGCACGAGTAAACCAATCCACACAACGACACACTTGGGTCGAGCATGAATTGGGGGCTTTATGAATTTGAATCACCAATCTAATATGCTAGATTGACAAAGCAAGGTTTCACTAAAGCTGAAAATAGGATATAAACTATCCAAAATATGAGAACTCTCTCAATATTTCTTAAACTTGGATATCTCTTGGTTCTTCCCGTTTGCATGCTGATACATGCCTTTTATAGGCCTAAAACACTTCCAAATTGACCACACATATCCCCAACTGACTCCTTGGTGGATGTACATTCAATAATTAGTCAAAATGTGACTAAAAACTATGCATTCTTGGTCAAAAACGAGTGAAAGTTATGGTCTTCCATGTGAATCCGAAAATTGGTGCATTGTATGTGATAAATGCACTTTGGATGTGATTAAGAGGTCTTCTTTGACCACTTGGCTGCACTTGGACGAATTTGGGCTCTTATTATGGCTTCCTTGGGCTTGAATTATTGAAATTAAGCACTCATGTTGGGCCTCCAATTGTGACTTGATCCCATTAGCAAATATTAAGTTGGATTGGGCTTGAATTGCTTCTTGCATTCTCTTCAACCTTCCTCTTGTCATTGGCCCACTTCCAATGGTTAAGTCTTGGTGCAATTGATCTTGAATTTCTTTAGCTCGTTGGAAGCCCTCGGTGTTCTCATCATCCTCCCCCTCTTGAAAAGGAGTCGTCCTCGACTCTTCATTATCTGCATCATAAAAAGGAGAAAGATCAGAAACATTAAAAGTAGCACTTACTCCATACTCACCGGGCAATTCAAGCTTGTAAGCATTGTCATTGATCCTTTCAAGGACTCGAAATGGTCCATCCCCTCTTGGCATGAGCTTGGACTTCCTTTTGTCCGGAAACCTCTCTTTTCTAAGATATTACGTTTGGCCTTTTCATGGATTTGCTTAACAAATTCAGCACGTTTCTTTCCATCCATGTTTACTCTCTCCTGCAAAGGCAAAGGAGTTAAATCAATAGGTGCAAGAGGATTAAAAACCATAAACAATTTGAAATGGCGAAAACTTAGTAGAATGGACAGCCATATTGTAAGCAAACTCGACGTGCGGTAAACACTCTTCCCAACTCCTCAAGTTCTTCACAATTATTCGCAACAAAGTTGAAAGTGTCCTATTGACCACCTCGGTTTGCCTGTCGGTTTGAGGATGACAAGTAGTAGAGAAAAGTAACTTAGTTCCAAGCTTGCCCCACAAAGTTTTCCAGGAGTAGCTAAGGAACTTGGCATCTCGATCAGACACTATAGTTCTTGGCATACCATGGAGCCTCACAACTTCCTGAAAGAAAAGATTAGCAATATTAGAGGCATCATCAACTTTATGGCATGCAATGAAGTGTGCCATTTTGGAAAATCTGTCAACAACAACAAAAATAGAATCTCTCCCCCTCTTAGACCTAGGCAATCCCAAAACAAAGTCCATTGAAATATCTTCCCAAGGTACACTAGGAATAGGGAGGGGCATGTACAATCCATGAGAATTAAGCTTTGATTTTGCCTTATGACAAACTATGCATTTCCCCACAAACTTCTCAACATCTCTACGCATCTTTGGCCAATAAAAGTGTTCACTCAAGACTCCCAAAGTCTTAGAAATACCAAAGTGACCCATCAAACCCCCAGAATGTGCTTCCTTTAACAATAACAAACGAGTTGAACAATTAGGAACACAAAGCTGGTTGGCTCGAAATAAAAACCCATCATGCAAATAGAATTTGTCCCATCCGTTGCTTGGGGTGCAATTTCCAAATGCTTCACCAAAATCAACATCATTAGTATACAGATCTTTGATGAACTCAAAGCCAAGAATTTTAGCATCTAACATTGAAAGTAAAACATACCTTTTGAAAGTGCATCAGCAACAATGTTCTCCTTACCTTTCTTGTGTTTGATCACATATGGAAACGACTCAATAAACTCTATCCACTTTGCATGTCGTCGGCTAAGCTTGCTTTGACTTTTAATATACTTGAGTGCTTCATGATCAGAATGTATCACAAACTCTTTTGGCCACAAATAATGTTGCCAAGTTTCTAATACTCTAACCAATGCATAAAGCTCCTTGTCATATGTGGGGTAGTTAAGTGTCGGCCCACTTAGCTTCTCGCTGAAATATGCAATCGGTCTACCTCCTTGCAAAAGAACTCCTCCTATGCCAATCCTGATATGGTATCGACCATGGGTGGCCCGATCTTCACGACGTAGGCTTGAAATGGATAAAGAGGTCCGTGACCTGAGGAATGCAAATAGCCAACCAACGTTATTGGAACGTGACCTGCTACTTAGAACATTCAACCAACCACGAGCACGAGTAAACCAATCCACACAACGACACACTTGGGTCGAGCACGAATTGGGGGCTTTGTGAATTTGAATCACCAACCTAATATGCTAGATTGACAAAGCAATGTTTCACTAAAGCTGAAAATAGGATATAAACTCTTCAAAATATGAGAACACTCTCTCAATATTTCTTAAACTTGGATAAATCTTGGTTGTTCCCGTTTGTATGCTGATACATGCCTTTTATAGGCCTAAAACACTTCCAAATTGGCCACACATAACCCCAAGTGACTCCTTGGTGGATGTACATTCAATAATTAGTCAAAATATGACTAAAAACTATGCATTCTTGGTCAAAAACGAGTAAAAACTATGGTCTTCCATGTGAATCCGAAAATTGGTGCATTGTATGTGATAAATGCACTTTGAATGTGATTAAGAAGTCTTCCTTGACCACTTGGCTGCACTTGGACGAATTTGGGCTCTTATTATGGGCTTCCTTGGGCTTGAATTATTGAATTTAAGCACTCATGTTGGGCCTCCAATTGTGACTTGATCCCATTAGCAAATATTAAGTTGGATTGGGCTTGAATTGCTTCTTGCATTCTCTTCAACCTTCCTCTTGTCATTGGCCCACTTCCAATTGTTAAGTCTTGGTGCAATTGATCGTGAACGCCTTTAGCTCGTTGGATGCCCTCAGTGTTCTCATCATCCTCCCCCTCTTGAAAAGGAGTCGTCCTCGACTCTTCATTATCTGTATCATAAAAAGGAGAAAGATCAGAAACATTAAAAGTAGCACTCACTCCATACTCACCGGGCAATTCAAGCTTGTAAGCATTGTCATTGATCCTTTCAAGGACTCGAAATGGTCCATCCCCTCTTGGCATGAGCTTGGACTTCCGTTTGTCTGGAAACCTCTCTTTTCTAAGATGCAACCAGACTAAGTCCCCCGGTTCAAAGATAACTCGTTTTCTTCCCTTGTTTGCACGGTTCACGTACTGTTGAGTCATCCTCTCAATATTACTTTTTGCCTTCTCATGGATTTGCTTAACAAATTCAGCACGTTTCTTTCCATCCATGTTTATTCTCTCCTGCAAAGGCAAAGGAGTTAAATCAATAGGTGCAAGAGGATTAAAACCATAAACAATTTGAAACGGCGAAAACTTAGTAGTAGAATGGACAGCCCTATTGTAAGCAAACTCGACGTGCGGTAGACACTCTTCCCAAACTCCTCAAGTTCTTCTTCACAATTATTCGCAACAAAGTTGAAAGTGTCCTATTGACCACCTCGGTTTGCCCGTCAGTTTGAGGATGACAAGTAGTAGAGAAAAGTAACTTAGTTCCAAAGCTTGCCCCACAAAGTTTTCCAAAAGTAGCTAAGGAACTTGGCATCTCGATCAGACACTATAGTCCTTGGCATACCATGGAGCCTCACAACTTCCTGAAAGAAAAGATTAGCAATATTAGAGCATCATCAACTTTATGGCATGCAATGAAGTGTGCCATTTTGGAAAATCTGTCAACAACAACAAAAAATAGAATCTCTTCCCCTCTTAGACCTAGGCAATCCCAAAACAAAGTCCATTGAAATATCTTCCCAAGGTACACTGGGAATAGGGAGGGGCATGTACAATCCATGAGGATTAAGCTTTGATTTTGCCTTATGACAAACTATGCATTTCCCCACAAATTTCTCAACATCTCTACGCATCTTGGGCCAATAAAAGTGTTCACTCAAGACTCCCAAAGTCTTAGAAATACCAAAGTGACCCATCAAACCCCCAGAATGTGCTTCCTTTAACAATAACAAACGAGTTGAACAATTAGGAACACAAAGCTGGTTGGCTCGAAATAAAAACCCATCATGCAAATAGAATTTGTCCCATCCGTTGCTTGGGGTGCAATTTCCAAATGCTTCTTGAAAGTGCATCAGCAACAATGTTCTCCTTACCTTTCTTGTGTTTGATCACATATGGAAACGACTCAATAAACTCTATCCACTTTGCATGTCGTCGGCTAAGCTTGCTTTGACTTTTAATATACTTGAGTGCTTCATGATCAGAATGTATCACAAACTCTTTTGGCCACAAATAATGTTGCCAAGTTTCTAATACTCTAACCAATGCATAAAGCTCCTTGTCATATGTGGGGTAGTTAAGTGTCGGCCCACTTAGCTTCTTGCTGAAATATGCAATCGGTCTACCTCCTTGCAAAAGAACTCCTCCTATGCCAATCCCACTTGCATCACACTCAATTTCAAAAGTCTTACCAAAGTCGGGAAGGGCTAGCAAAGGTGCATGAGTAAGCTTCTCTTTTATGGTTTTGAAAGGCTTTCTCTTGTGCTTTTCCCCACTTGAATGGAACATTCTTCTTTGTTAACTCGTTCTATGGGGCTGCCATGGTGCTAAAGTCCTTCACAAATCGCCTATAAAAGCTTGCAAGTCCATGAAAGCTCCTCACTTCTCCAATAGTGGTGGGGGTTGGCCAATCTTGGATAGCTTTGACCTTTTCTTCATCAACTGTGATTCCTTCAATACTCACAACAAAACCAAGAAAAACAACTTTGTTAGTGCAAAAGTCACACTTTTTCAGATTTCCAAATAACTTTTCTTTTCTTAGAACCTCGAGGACTTGATTTAGATGTGCTACATGTTCTTCCAAAGTCCTACTATAAACAAGAATGTCATCAAAGTAAACTACCACAAATTTGCCTAGAAATGCACGCAAAACATGATTCATCAATCTCATAAAGGTGCTAGGTGCATTACTAAGTCCAAAAGGCATAACTAACCACTCATAAAGCCCATGTTTTGTTTTGAAAGCGGTTTTCCACTCATCTCCTTCTTTCATCCTAATTTGATGATAACCACTTTTTAAATCAATTTTTAGAAAAGATAGTTGAACCATTTAACTCGTCAAGCATATCATCTATCCTAGGAATAGGGTGACGATATCTTATCGTTATGTTGTTAATGGCTCGACAATCAACACACATCCGCCATGTGCCATCCTTCTTAGGCACGAGCAACACCGGAACTGCACAAGGACTAAGGCTCTCCCTTACATAACCTTTGGCCATCAGCTCTTGGATTTGCCTTTGAATCTCCTCAGTCTTCTCGGGATTGGTACGGTATGCTGGACGATCTGGTAAGGATGCTCCAGGCATGAAATCAATTTGATGCTCGATCCCACGAATTGGTGGTAAACCTGGTGGCATCTCATCCGGAAAGACATCTTCATAGTCCTGCAAAAGAGATGTAACAACACTAGGTAGAGAAGATGTTAGGTTGTTAGAGTTCAACATAGCCTCTTTGTACACAAGTACAATGAGGTTTTGTTGATAAAACAAAGCTTCCTTGATCTCACTCTTTTTAGCAACTAGTAAACTCTCTTTCTCTTCATCTTTTTCCCTCTCCTTTTTCTTTCCTCTTTTGCTTTCTTTTTCTCCATCTTTTGAATCCCTCATTTTTTTATCATTCTCATTTTTACTCTCTTCTTTTTGTTTCTCTTTCTTTTTCTCACACTCTCTTTTGTTTTCTCTCAAAATATGATCTTGCAAAATCTGCTTTGGGTGTCATCGGATTGAGAGTTATGGATGCCCCTCGTAGCACAAAAGAGTAACGATTTTGGAATCCATCATGTGTCACATGCCTATCAAACTGCCATGGTCTCCCTAGCAATATGTGGCATGCTTTCATTGGCACAATATCACAAATAACCTCATCTTTGTATCTTCCAATTGAAAACAATACCTTTACTTGCTTGGTCACCTTCAACTCACCACACTCATTCAACCATTGAAGCTTGTATGGGCGGTGATGCTTGATAGTAGGTAGACTTAATTTTTGAACCAAGTCAGTACTTGCCACATTGCAACAACTACCACCATCAATAATCATGCTACATACCTTTCCTTGAACTTGGCAGCGTGTATGGAACAAGTTTTCTCTTTGGCAATTGCCTTCCTCCATCATATGGGCACTAAGAGATCTTCTAGTAACAAGCAACTCTCCTTCTTCGGCATACTCTCCATCACCATCTTCTTGTGATGATTCCTCTTTCTCGGTGCTTTCTCCTTCGGTTTCCAACTCTCCATGGTTGTTGAAGATCATTGTACGTCGGTTAGGACACTCCACTTGCTATGTGCCCTCTCCCTTGGCACTTGAAAACACTTTATATCACGGTTTCTTGAAGAATTAGGCTCGGGTTGTACCTTTTTTGCAGCAACTTTGTCACCATGTTTAGGATCGGCCTCCTTGAATTTCGATGTGGAAGGGGTGTCTTTCTTGGGGTTGTTCTTCCATGGACTGAATGTAGATGAGTTAGAACTCCTCCGCATAAGTCCTCTCCGCTTGAGTTGTTGTTCAACCTTGATGGACTGGTGTACCATCTCTTCAAGTTCTACATAGTGGTGCATCTCCACAACATCAGCGATGTCACGATTGAGCCCATGCAAGAAACGAGCCATAGTTGCTTCATCGTCCTCTATGATGTTAGTTCGAATCATGGCAATCTCCATCTCTTTGTAGTACTCATCAACACTTTTAGAACCTTGAGTAAGACGTTGGAGCTGGTTGTGAAGCTCACGACGATAGTAGGATGGAACAAACCTCCTCCTCATGATTGCTCTCATCTCTTCCCATGTTGTGATAGGACGTTCACCATTTCCTAACCCTTTCCTTTTGCATCTGATCCCACCAAACAAGAGCATAATCGGTAAACTCAAGGGCTGCGAGTTTGACCTTTTTACTCTCCGAGTAGTTGTGGCATGAAAAGATTTGCTCAAACACGCATCTCCCATTCCAAATATGCTTCGGTATCACTCTTTCCTTTAAATGAAGGAATTGTGACCTTAACTCCTCCTAGGCCACCATCTTCATCTCTAGGCCGTCTCGGTCTATCTCTTGCTCTATTCACTCTCCTTGGCCGGATGTCCTCATATTCATCTTCACCACTTGGATCCTCCAAATACTCATTATGAACATGATGTTGAGGCCGTGGATTGGGAGTTTGTCTTTGATTTGTAACTCTTGGACCGGCAACTCGATCCTCTACTTGATCCAATCTTTCATGAAGACCTTCCAACTTACGGTCAAACAACTTCTCAAGGTGGCTCACCAAGGCTTGCATATGGAATGCATCGACTCCGCCTCGTAGTGTTTCTCCCGAGTTGTTGTCATCACTTCCTTCAACAACTCCTTTATCTCGATTTTCTGCCATTTAATAAAATTATAGGAACCTCACCAAATCCTTGCCACACTCTTTTTTTTCTCTCTTTTATTTTTCCACTCGTGTTTCACTCTTTTATTTTTCCACTCGTGTTTCACTCCTCACTTAATAAGCTCACAACTCTTGACTCTCAACGATAGTCTCACTACACTTAACACTCTCTACTCTAAAAACTTATGAAACTCGATGCTTTTATCTAGCAACTCAAAAACAAATGCAATTATTTCCTCAACCAAGTATGTGTAGATGGACGATTCAAACTTACTCGTAGCAAGAGAATGGTCTAAAGAAGCTAGGTACAACTTGGGAAATCAAGATCGGTTGGCTTACAAGGATAGTAGCAAAGTATAGCTAGGAAACAATAACACAATCAGATTTTTTCTTTCTTTTGTTTTTTTTTCCTTTCAAATGGCCCTTTTTTTTCACTTTTGTACTCTCTTTTTTTTGCCTTCTTTTGTTTTTTTTTTTTGAAACGAATTTTCCTTCTTTTTTTTTTTTTTGGGCTGCTCGTCTGCTTTTTTTTCTTTCGAGCTTTTCTCTTCTTTTTTTTTTGAACGAATTTTGTCCTCTATTTTTTGTAAAGATAAAACAAAAGATAACAATGGGGTACGGAAGCTTTGGTGGTGTAAGATAAAAGATAGGTGGAACTTGGGGACCTACCGTGTCAACCAAAGGCTCTGATACCACATGATATGGTATCGACCATGGGTGGCCCAATCTTCACGACGTAGGCTTGAAATGGATAAAGAGGTCCGTGACCTGAGGAATGCAAATAGCCAACTTGGATTTGCTTAACAAATTCAGCACGTTTCTTTCCATCCATGTTTATTCTCTCCTGCAAAGGCAAAGGAGTTAAATCAATAGGTGCAAGAGGATTAAAACCATAAACAATTTGAAACGGCGAAAACTTAGTAGTAGAATGGACAGCCCTATTGTAAGCAAACTCGACGTGCGGTAGACACTCTTCCCAACTCCTCAAGTTCTTCTTCACAATTATTCGCAACAAAGTTGAAAGTGTCCTATTGACCACCTCGGTTTGCCCGTCAGTTTGAGGATGACAAGTAGTAGAGAAAAGTAACTTAGTTCCAAGCTTGCCCCACAAAGTTTTCCAAAAGTAGCTAAGGAACTTGGCATCTCGATCAGACACTATAGTCCTTGGCATACCATGGAGCCTCACAACTTCCTGAAAGAAAAGATTAGCAATATTAGAGGCATCATCAACTTTATGGCATGCAATGAAGTGTGCCATTTTGGAAAATCTGTCAACAACAACAAAATAGAATCTCTCCCCTCTTAGACCTAGGCAATCCCAAAACAAAGTCCATTGAAATATCTTCCCAAGGTACACTGGGAATAGGGAGGGGCATGTACAATCCATGAGGATTAAGCTTTGATTTTACCTTATGACAAACTATGCATTTCCCCACAAATTTCTCAACATCTCTACGCATCTTGGGCCAATAAAAGTGTTCACTCAAGACTCCCAAAGTCTTAGAAATACCAAAGTGACCCATCAAACCCCCAGAATGTGCTTCCTTTAACAATAACAAACGAGTTGAACAATTAGGAACACAAAGCTGGTTGGCTCGAAATAAAACCCATCATGCAAATAGAATTTGTCCATCCGTTGCTTGGGGTGCAATTTCCAAATGCTTCACCAAAATCAACATCATTAGTATACAGATCTTTGATGAACTCAAAGCCAAGAATTTTAGCATCTAACATTGAAAGTAAAACATACCTTCTTGAAAGTGCATCAGCAACAATGTTCTCCTTACCTTTCTTGTGTTTGATCACATATGGAAACGACTCAATAAACTCTATCCACTTTGCATGTCGTCGGCTAAGCTTGCTTTGACTTTTAATATACTTGAGTGCTTCATGATCAGAATGTATCACAAACTCTTTTGGCCACAAATAATGTTGCCAAGTTTCTAATACTCTAACCAATGCATAAAGCTCCTTGTCATATGTGGGGTAGTTAAGTGTCGGCCCACTTAGCTTCTCGCTGAAATATGCAATCGGTCTACCTCCTTGCAAAAGAACTCCTCCTATGCAATCCCACTTGCATCACACTCAATTTCAAAAGTCTTACCAAAGTCGGGAAGGGCTAGCAAAGGTGCATGAGTAAGCTTCTCTTTTATGGTTTGAAAGGCTTTCTCTTGTGCTTTTCCCCACTTGAATGGAACATTCTTCTTTGTTAACTCGTTCAATGGGGCTGCCATGGTGCTAAAGTCCTTCACAAATCGTCTATAAAAGCTTGCAAGTCCATGAAAGCTCCTCACTTCTCCAATAGTGGTGGGAGTTGGCCAATCTTGAATAGCTTTGACCTTTTCTTCATCAACTGTGATTCCTTCACTACAACAAAACCAAGGAAAACAACTTTGTTTGGTGCAAAAGTCACACTTTTTCAGATTTCCAAATAACTTTTCTTTCCTTAGAACCTCTACGACTTGATTTAGATGTGTTACATGTTCTTCCAAAGTCCTACTATAAACAAGAATGTCATCAAAGTAAACTACCAACAAATTTGCCTAGAAATGCACGAAAAACATGATTCATCAAAGATAAAAGGGAATAAGTGTCTAAATTTATTTAAAGGAGTTTGTCGTTGTGCAAATGTACAAAGCTGAATCCATGGCTCAAAGGAGTGTTTTTAGATGTAGTACTAGTGAAATTTTTATGTTGAATAAGATTGAGTCCTAGTCATATGATCGAAGAGTAGCTTTAATATTGATTACTAAGAGTCAATACGAATATATTTATAGACAAAAATGAGTTTATCTATCAGTTAATGATAAAGACTGAAAGCACAAGGTGTTTCCTACGATTGTATTGAGTATTAGGCATGTATCCGGACGTACGATTGATTATGAAGGTTCCTCCTAGCCCTCGATATGGCAAAGATAAAAGTGCATTAGTGTCTAACCTTGTTTAAAAGGAGTTTGTTGTTGCGCAAAGGTATAAAGCTGAGTCCATGGCTCAAAACAGTGTTCTAGATGTAGTCCTAGTGCACTTTTATGTTGAATAAGATGGAGTCCTAGTCATATAATCGAAGAGTGGCTTTAATATTGATTATTAGAGTCAATACGAATATATTTATAGCCAAAAATTAGTCATCTGTCAGTCAATGATAAGGACTCAAAGCACAAGGGTTTCCTACGATTGTGTTGAGTATTCGGACATACGATATGAAGGTTCTCCAAGCATATGGGAAAGATAAAAGTGCATTAGTATTTAAACTTTTTAAAGGAGTTTGTCGTTGCGCAAAGATACAAGGCTGAGTCCTGGCTCGTAAGAGTGTTTTAGATGTAGTCCTAGTGCATTTTTAGATGTAGTGTCTAAACTTTGTTAAAGTAGTTTGTCGTTGCGCAAAGGTACAAAGCTGCGTTCATGGCTCAAAAGAGTGTTCTAGATGTAGTCCTAGTGCACTTTTATATTGAATAAGATGGAGTCCAAGTCATATAATCGAAGAGTGGCTTTAATAATGATTATTAGAGTCAATACGAATATATTTATAACCAAAAATGAGTCATCTATCAGGCAATGATATGGACTGAAAACACAAGATGTGTCCTACGATTGTGTTGAGTATTAGACATTTATATGGGCATACGATTGATTACGAACGTTGACCATGCCCTCGATATGGCAAAGATAAAAGGGAATAAGTGTCTAAATTTGTTTAAAGGAGTTTGTCGTTGTGCAAAGGTACAAAGCTAAGTCCATGGCCTCAAAAGAGTGTTTTAGATGTAGCCCTAGTGCATTTTTATGTTGAATAAGATGGAGTCCTAGTCATATAATCAAAGAGTGTCGTTAATATTGATTATTAGAGTCAATACGAATTCATTTTTAGCCAAAAATGAGTTATCTATCAGTCAATGATAAGCACTGAAAGCACTAGGTGATTTCTACGATTGTGTTGAGTATTAGGCATGTATCCGGACATACGATTGATTATGAAGGTTCTCCAAGCCTCGATATGGCAAATATAAAAGTTCACTAGTGTCTAAACTTGTTGAAAGGAGTTTGTCGTTGCGCAAAGGTATAAAGCTGAGTCCATGGTTCAAAACAGTGTTCTAGATGTAGTCCTAGTGCACTTTTATATTGAATAAGATGGAGTCCTAGTTATATAATCGAAGAGTGGCTTTAATATTGATTATTAGAGTCAATACGAATATATTTATATTAAAAAATGAGGTTTCCTACGATTGTGTTGAGTATTAGGCATGTATCCGGGCGTACAATTGATTACGAAGGTTGACCAAGCCCTCGATATGGCAAAGATAAAAGTGCATTAGTATCTAAACTTGCTTAAAGGAGTTTGTCTTCAACAAAGGTACAAAGTTGAGCCATGGCTCAAAAGAGTGTTCTAGATCTAGTCCTAGTGCATTTTATGTTGAATAAGATGGAGTCCTAGTCTTATAATTGAAGAGTGGGTTTAATATTCATTATTAGAGTCAATACGAATATATTTATAGCAAAAAAATGAGTCATCTATCAGTCAATGATAAGGACTGAAAACACAAGATGTTTCCTTTGATTGTGTTGAGTATTAGGCATGTATCTGGGCGTACGATTGATTACGAACGTTGATCATGCCCTCGATATGGCAAAGATAAAAGGGAATAAGTGTCTAAATTTGTTTGAAAGAGTTTGTCGTTGTGCAAAGGTACAAAGCTGAGTCCATGCCTCAAGAGAGTGTTTTAGATTTAGTACTAGTGCAATTTTATGTTGAATAAGATGGAGTCCTAGTCATATAATCGAAGAGTGGCTTTAATATTGATTATTAGAGTCAATACGAATATAATTATAGCAAAAAATGAGTCATCTATCAGTCAATGATAAGGACTGAAAGCACAAGGTGTTTCCTACGATTATGTTGAATATTAGGCTTGTATGCGGAGGTACGATTGATTATGAAGGTTATCCAAGCCCTCGATATGGCAAAGATAAAAGTGCATTAGTGTCTAAAAATGTTTAAAGGAGTTTGTCGTTGCGCAAAGGTACAAAGTTGAATCCATGTCTTAAAAAAGTGTTGTAGATGAAGTCCTAGTGCATTTTTACGTTGAATAAGATGGAGTCCCAGTCATATAATTGAAGAGTGGCATTAATATTGATTATTAGAGTCAATACGAATATATTTATAACCAGAAATGAGTCATCTATCAGTCACAGATAAGGACAAAAAACACAAGGTGTTTCTATGATTGTGTTGATTATTAGGCATGTATCCGAACGTACGATTGATTACGAATATTGACCAAGCCCACGATATGGCAAAGATAAAAGGGAATAAGTGTCTAAATTTTTTTTAAAGGAGTTTGTCCTTGTGCAAAGGTACAAAGCTGAGTCCATGGCTCAAAAGAGTGTTTTAGATGTAGTACTAGTGCATTTTTATGTTGAATAAGATGGAGTTCTAGTCATATAATCGAAGAGTGGCTTTAATATTGATTATTAGAGTAGATATGAATATATTTATAGCAAAAAATGAGTTATCTATCAGTCAATAATAAGGACTGAAAGCACAAGGTGTTTCCTATTATTGTGTTGAGTATTAGGCATGTATCGGACGTACGATTGATTATGAAGGTTCTCCAAGCCTCGATATGGCAAAGATAAAAGTTCACTAGTGTCTAAACTTGTTCAAAGGAGTTTGTCGTTGCGCAAAGGTATAAAGCTGAGTCCATGGCTCAAAACAGTTTTCTAGATGTAGTCCTAGTGCACTTTTATGTTGAATAAGATGGAGTCCTAGTCATATATTCGAAGAGTGGCTTTAATATTGATTATTAGAGTCAATACGAATATATTTACATCAAAAAATGAGGTTTCCTATGATTGTGTTGAGTATTAGGCATGTATCCAGACGTACGATTGATTATGAAAGTTCTCCAAGTCCTTGATATGGCAAAGATAAAAGTGCATTAGTGTTGAACTTGTTTAAAGGAGTTTATAGTTGCGCAAAGGTACAAAGTTGAGTCCATGGCTCAAAAGAGTGTTTTAGATGTAGTTCTAGTTCATTTTATGTTGAATAAGATGGAGTCCTAGTCGTATAATCGAAGAGTGGCTTTAATATTAATTATTAGAGTCAATATGAATATATTTATAGCCAAAAATGAGTCATCTGTCAGTCAATGATAAGGACTGAAAAGCACAAGGTGTTTCTATGATTGTTTTGAGTATTAGGCATGTATCCGGACGTACGATTGATTACGAACGTTGAAAAAGCCGTCGATATGGCAAGGATAAATGGGAATAAGTGTCTAAATTCCTTTAAAGGAGTTTTGTCATTCTGCAAAGGTACAAAGCTGAGTCCATGGATCAAAAGAGTGTTTTAGATGTAGTTCTAGTGCCTTTTTATGTTGAATAGGATGGTATGCTAGTCATATAATCAAAGAGTGGCTTTAATATTGATTATTAGAGTTGATACGAATATATTTAGAGCAAAAAATGAGTTATCTATCAGTCAATGATAAGAACTGAAAGCAATAGGTGATTCCTACGATTGTGTTGAGTATTAGGCATGTATCCGGACATACGATTGATTATGAAGGTTCTCCAAGCCCTCGATATGGCGAAGATAAAAGTGCATTAGTGTCTAAACTTGTCTAAAGGAGTTTGTCGTTGCGCAAAGGTATAAAGTTGAGTCCATGGCTCAAAACAGTGTTCTAGATGTTGTCCTAGTGCATTTTTATGTTGAATAGGACGGAGTCCTAGTCATATAATCGAAGAGTGGCTTTAATATTTATTATTAGAGTAGATATGAATATATTTATAGGCAAAAATGAGTTGTCTATCAGTCAATGGTAAGGACTGAAAGCACAAGGTGTTTCCTACGATTGTGTTGAGTATTAGGCATGTATCCGGACGTATGATTGATTATGAAAGTTCTCCAAGTCCTTGATATGGCAAAGATAAAAGTGCATTAGTGTCTGAACTTGTTTAAAGGAGTTTATCGTTGCGCAAAGGTACAAAGTTTGAATCCATGGCTCAAAAGAGTTTCTAGATGTAGTCCTAGTACATTTTATGTTGAATAAGATGGAGTCCTAGTCGTATAATCGAAGAGTGGCTTTAATATTGATTATTAGAGTCAATACGAATATATTTGTGGCCAAAAAAAGAGTCATCTATCAGTCAATGATAAGGACTGAAAATAAAAGATGTTTCCTACGATTGTGTTGAGTATTAGGCATGTATCCGGACGTACGATTGATTACGAATGTTGAAAAAGCCGTCGATATGGCAAAGATAAAAGGGAATAAGTGTCTAAATTCCTTTAAAGGAGTTTGTCGTTCTGCAAAGGTACAAAGCTGAGTCCATGGCTCAAAAGAGTGTTTTAGATGTAGTTCTAGTGCATTTTTATGTTGAATAAGATGGAGTGGTAGTCATATAATCAAAGAGTGACTTTAATATTGATTATTAGAGTAGATACGAATATATTTAGAGCAAAAAATGAGGTTCTACGGATGCTTATCCAACATCTTATTGAACAGGATGAAGGGTTTCCGTTCCACTGGAAGTGCCAAGAGATTGGACTTTTCCAGTTGAGTTTCGCTGACGATCTGTTGTTATTCAGTAGTGCTGATGAAGGGTCATTGGGTGTATTCCGTAGGGGCCTTCAAATTTTTTCGGGTGTTTCTGGATTATTTGCCAACCTGCTAAGAGTCAGATTATTATCTCTAAATCAGCCCAGGACAACAAGGATGCACTCCTGCAGTTATTGGGATTCCAGGAGGGCCTATTGCCGGTTAGATACCTTGGTCTCCCACTTCTCTCTTCGCGTCTTAAAATCTCAGATTGCCAGCCTCTATTGCTTAAAATTGAGAAGCGGATTAAAAGTTGGGAAGGTGTACAGCTAACATTCGCGGGACGTGTTCAGCTGATTAAATCAGTCCTCATGGCCTTTAACACTTACTGGACCTTGGCATTTATTTTGCCAAAAGGGATTATTGGCGCATTGAGCAGTTGATGAGAAACTTCCTTTGGAAAGGATCCTCACAGACGGGATACGCGAAAGTTGCTTGGTCACAAGTATGTCTACCTAAGGAGGAAGGTGGTCAAGGTATTCGAGATGTTCAGACACTTAATTATGCCTTGATGAGCAAACACCTGTGGTCGATTATTCACCATAGTACTTCTTCTTCTATCTGGGTGGCGTGGATCTACCATTACAGACTTCGTGGTAAATCTGTTTGGATGGTGGGCGACAAAGCGGGATCGTGGGCATGGAGGAAGCTTCTCCGACTGCTACCTATTTTGAAGCCTCGGATTGAATACATTATTGGTGATGGTGGCTCCACATCTCTATGGCATGACCCTTGGCACCACCTAGGCCCTCTTATCAGCAGATACCAGGGGTCCTAGCTTGACTGGAACAGCCGGTACTGATTTATTGAAATCTGTCATTCTTGAGGGGGAATGGAATTGGCCACTTATCACAGACATGGAGTGCTTGGTTATTTTGCAGTCCTTGCCCACCATTCATGGTGGACAGGATTGGATTCTCTGGAGAGGGACAGGAACAGTTTTTTCTACATCGGAGGCATATACAGCTTTACGGGCATCCTCACCAAAAGTTGTTTGGTCTTCACTCCTTATGGGGCCTTTTAAAATCCCACGCAACACCTTTATCCTATGGCTTGCTATCCTTGGATCGATTATCACTATGGATAAGCCTTGGTTTGTTCACTTGGACACTACTTGTATACTATGCATTGACGGACAATCTGAAACTCATGCTCACATGTTCTTCGATTGTCGGTTTTCACGTCAATGCCTTGGAGCCATCAGACGCCGAGTCCGGTTTCCATGGCCGAACCGAGAGTGGAATACGGATGTTACTTGGGCAGCTACAAGGTGGAGAGGACGGCATGTTATTAATGCGGCATATAGAGCTTTGTTGGCCTCTTTTATCTACCACCTTGGCAAGAACGCAACCATAGGAGGTTCCAAGCAACCGAGCGTACTGCTGATACGATAGGGAGATTAGTGGTTGAGGAAATCCGACAACTTATTTTGAGTTCTGATCTTTCCTTGTAATATTAGCAATATAGCATTATTTAGACTGTGGCGGATCCCTTGGACTCATTTCCAAGGTTCCAATTGATTGACATGTACTTTTGGTAACTCTTTTCTATTTTAATGAAACTTACCTTTACCGGAAAAAAAAAATGAGTTATCTATCAGTCAATGATAAGGACTGAAAGCACTAGGTGATTCCAACGACTGTGTTGAGTATTACGATTGATTATTAAGGTTCTCCAAGCCCTCGATATGGCAAAGATAAAAGTGCATTAGTGTCTAAACTTGTCTAAAGGAGTTTGTCGTTGCGCAAAGGTATAAAGTTGAGTCCATGGCTCAAAACAGTGTTCTAGATGTAGTCCTAGTGCATTTTTATGTTGAATAAGATGGAGTCCTAGTCATATAATCGAGGAGTGGCTTTAATATTGATTATTAGAGTAGATATGAATATATTTATAGCCAAAAATGAGTTATCTATCAGTCAATGATAAGGACTGAAAGCACAAGGTGTTTCCTACCATTGTGTTGAGTATTAGGCATGTATCCGGACGTATGATTGATTATGAAAGTTCTCCAAGTCCTTGATATGGCAAAGATAAAGTGCATTAGTGTCTGAACTTGTTTAAAGGAGTTTATCGTTGCGCAAAAGGTACAAAGTTGAATCCATGGCTCAAAAGAGTGTTCTAGATGTAGTCCTAGTACATTTTATGTTGAATAAGATGGAGTCCTAGTCTTATAATCGAAGAGTGGCTTTTATATTGATTATTAGAGTCAACACAAATATATTTATAGCAAAAAATGAGTCATCTGTCAATCAATGATAAGGAGTGAAAGAACAAGGTGTTTTCCTACGATTGTGTTGAGTATTAGGCATGTATCCGGACGTACGATTCATTACGAACGTTGAAAAAGCCGTTAATATGGCAAAGATAAAAGGGAATAAGTGTCTAAATTCCTTTAAAGGAGTTTGTCGTTCTGCAAAGGTACAAAGCTGAGTCCATGGCTCAAAAGAATGTTTTAGATGTAGTTCTAGTCATTTTTAAGTTGAATAAGATGGAGTGGTAGTCATATAATGGAGGAGTGGCTTTTAATATTGATTATTAGAGTAGATACGGATAAATTTTAGATCAAAAAATGAGTTCTCTATCAGTCAATGATAAGCACTGAAAGCACTAGGTGATTCCTACTATTGTGTTGAGTATTAGGCATGTATCGGACATACGATTGATTATGAAGGTTCTCCAAGCCCTCGATATGGCAAAGATAAAAGTGCATTAGTGTCTAAACTTGTCTAAAGGAGTTTGTCGTTGCGCAAAGGTATAAAGTTGAGTCCATGGCTCAAAACAGTGTTCCAGATGTAGTCCTAGTGCATTTTTATGTTGAATAAGATGGAGTCCTAGTCATATAATCGAAGAGTGGCTTTAATATTGATTATAAGAGTAGATATGAATATATTTATAGCAAAAAATGAGTTATCTATCAGTATTATAAGGACTGAAAGCACAAGGTGTTTCCTACGATTGTGTTGAGTATTAGGCATGTATCCGGACGTACGATTGATTATGAATGTTCTCCAAGTCCTTGATATGGCAAAGATAAAAGTGCATTAGTGTCTAAACTTGTTTAAAGGAGTTTATCGTTGCGCAAAGGTACAAAGTTGAGTCCATGGCTCAAAAGAGTGTTTTAGATGTAGTTCTAGTTCATTTTATGTTGAATAAGATGGAGTCCTAGTCATATAATCGAAGAGTGGCTTTAGTATTGATTATAAGAGTCAATACGAATATATTTATAGCCAAAAATGAGTCATCTGTCAGTCAATGATAAGGACTGAAAGCACAAGGTGTTTCCTACGATTGTGTTGAGTATTAGGCATGTATCTGGACGTACGATTGATTACGAACGTTGATAAAGCCGTCGATATGGCAAAGATAAATGGGAATAAGTTTCTAAATTCCTTAAAGGGAGTTTGTCGTTCTGCAAAGCTACAAAGCTGAGTCCATGGCTCAAAAGAGTGTTTTAGATGTAGTTCTAGTGCTTTTTTATGTTGAATAAGATGGAGTGGTAGTTATATAATCAAAGAGTGGCTTTAATATTGATTATTAGAGTAGGTACGAATATATTTAGAGCAAAAAATGAATTATCTATCAGTCAATAATAAGGACTGAAAGCACTAGGGTGATTTCCTACGATTGTGTTGAATATTAGGCATGTATCTGGACATACGATTGATTATGAAGGTTCTCCAAGCCCTCGATATGGCAAAGATAAAAGTGCATTAGTGTCTAACTTGTCTAAAGGAGTTTGTCGTTGCGCAAAGGTATAAAGTTGAGTCCATGGCTCAAAACAGTGTTCTAAGTGTAGTCCTAGTGCATTTTTATGTTGAATAAGATGGAGTCCTTGTCATATAATCGAAGAGTGGCTTTAATATTGATTATTATAGTAGATATGAATATATTTATAGAAAAAAATGGGTTATCTATCATTCAATGATAAGGACTGAAAGCACAAGGTGTTTCCCACGATTGTGTTGAGTATTAGGCATGTATCCAGACGTACGATTGATTATGAAAGTTCTCCAAGTCCTTGATATGGCAAAGATAAAAGTGCATTAGGGTCTAAACTTGTTTAAAAGGAGTTTATCGTTGCGCAACGGTACAAAGTTGAGTCCAATGGCTCAAAAGAGTGTTTTAGATGTAGTTCTAGTGCATTTTTATGTTGAAATAAGATGGAGTGGTAGTCAATAAATGGAGGAGTGGCTTTAATATTGATTATTAGAGTAGAATACGAATAAATTTAGAGCAAAAAATGAGTTATCGATCAGTCAATGATAAGGACTGAAAGCACTAGGTGATTCCTACTATTGTGTTGAGTATTAAGCATGTATCCGGACATACGATTGATTATGAAGGTTCTCCAAGCCCTCGATATGGCAAAGATAAAAGTGCATTAGTGTCTAAACTTGTCTAAAAAGAGTTTGTCGTTGCGCAAAGGTCTAAAGTTGAGTCCATGCCTCAAAAACAGTGTTCCAGATGTAGTCCTAGTGCATTTTTATGTTGAAATAAGATGGAGTCCTAGTCATATAATCGAAGAAGTGGCTTTAATATTGATTATAAGAGTAGATATGAATATATTTATAGCAAAAAATGAGTTTATCTATCAGTATTATAAGGACTGAAAAAAACAAAGGTGTTTCCTACGATTGTGTTGAGTATTAGGCATGTATCCGGACGTACGAATGATTATGAAAGTTCTCCAAGTCCTTGATATGGCAAAAGATAAAAGTGGCATTAGTGTCTAAACTTGTTTAAAGGAGTTTATCGTTGCGCAAAGGTACAAAGTTGAGTCCATGGCTCAAAAGAGTGTTTTTGATGTAGTTTCTAGTTCATTTTATGTTGAATAAGATGGAGTCCTAGTCGTAATAATCGAAGAGTGGCTTTAGTATTGATTATTAGAGTCAATACGAATATATTTATAGCCAAAATGAGTCATCTGTCAGTCAATGATAAGGACTGAAAGCATAAGGTGTTTCCTACCATTGTGTTGAGTATTAGGCATGTATCCGGACGTACGATTGATTACGAACGTTGAAAAAGCCGTCGATATGGCAAAGATAAAAGGGAATAAGTGTCTAAATTCCTTTAAAGGAGTTTGTCGTTCTGCAAAGGTACAAAGCTGAGTCCATGGCTCAAAAGAGTGTTTTAGATGTAGTTCTAGTGCTTTTTTATGTTGAATAAGATGGAGTGGTAGTCATATAATCAAGAGTGGCTTTAATATTGATTATTAGAGTAGATACGAATATATTTAGAGCAAAAAATTAATTATCTATCAGTCAATAATAAGGACTGAAAGCACTAGGTGATTCCTACGATTGTGTTGAGTATTAGGCACGTATCTGGACATACGATTGATTTTGAAGGTTCTCCAAGCCCTCGATAAGGCAAAGATAAAAGTGCATTAAGTGTCTAAACTTGTCTAAAGGAGTTTTGTCGTTGGCGCAAAGGTAATAAAGTTGAGTCCATGGCTAAAAACAGTGTTCTAGATGTAGTCCTAGTGCACTTTTATGTTGAATAAGATGGAGTCCTAGTCATATAATCGAAGAGTGGCTTTAATATTGATTATTATAGTAGATATGAATATATTTATGGCCAAAAATGAGTTATCTATCAGTCAATGATAAGGATTGAAAGCACAAGGTGTTTCCCTGGTGTTGAGTATTAGGCATGTATCCGGACGTACGATTGATTATGAAAGTTCTCCAAGTCCTTGATATGGCAAAGATAAAAGTGCATTAGGGTCTAAACTGTTTAAGGAGTTTATCATTGCGCAACGGTACAAAGTTGAGTCCATGGCTCAAAAGAGTGTTCTAGATGTAGTCCTAGTGCATTTTTATGTTGAAATAAGATGGAGGCCTAGTCGTATAATCGAAGAGTGGCTTTAATATTGATTATTAGACTCAATACGAGTATATTTATAGCCAAAAATGAGTCATCTGTCAGTCAATGATAAGGACTGAAAGCACAAGGTGTTTCCTATGATTGTGTTGAGTTTTACGCATGTATCCGGACATACGATTGATTACGAACGTTGAAAAAGCCGTCGATATGACAAAGATAAAAGAGAATAAGTGTCTAAATTCCTTTAAAGGAGTTTGTCGTTCTGCAAAGGTACAAAGCTGAGTCCATGGCTCAAAAGATTGTTTTAGATGTAGTTTCTAGTGCATTTTTATGTTGAATAGGATGGAGTGGTAGTCATATATAATCAAAGAGTTGCTTTTATATTGATTATTATAGTAGATACGAAATATATTTAGGAGCAAAAAAATGTGTTATCTATCAGTCAATGATAAGGACTGAAAGCACTAGGTGATTCCTACGATTGTGTTGAGTATTAGGCATGTTTCCGGACATACGATTGATTATGAAGGTTTCTCCAAGCCCTCGATATGGCAAAGATAAAGTGCATTAGTGTCTAAACTTGTCTAAAGGAGTTTGTCGTTGCGCAAAGGTATAAAGTTGAGTCCATGGCTCAAAACAGTGTTCTAGATGTAGTCCTAGTGCATTTTTATGTTGAATAAGATGGAATCCTATAGTAATAATCGAAGAGTGGCTTTAATATTGATTATTAGAGTAGATATGAATATATTTTATAGGCAAAAATGAGTCATCTGTCAGTCAATGATAAGGACTGATAAGCACAAGGTGGTTTCCTACGATTGTGTTGAGTTTTACGCATGTATAACGATTGATTATGAAGGTTCTCAAAGCCCTCGATATGACAAAGATAAAAGTGCATTAGTGTCTAAACTTGTTTAAAAGAGTTTGTTGTTGCGCAAAGTACAAAGCTGTGTTCTGGCTCGAAAGAGTGTTTTAGTCCTAGTGCATTTTTATGTTGAATAAGATGGATTTCTAGTCATATAATCGAAGTGTGGCTTTAATATTTATTATTATAGTTAATACGAATATATTTATAGCTAAAAATGAGTCATCTGTCAGTCAATGATAAGGACTGAATGCACAAGGTGTTTCCTACGATTGTGTTGAGTATTACTCATGTATACGATTGATTATGAAGGGTTCTCAAAGCCCTCGATATGGCAAAGATAAAAGTGCATTAGTGTCTAAACTTGTTTAAAAGAGTTTGTTGTTGCGCAAAGGTACAAAGTTGTATCCTGGCTTTAAAGAAATTTTTAGATGTAGTCCTAGTGCATTTTTATGTTAAATAGGATGGAGTTCTAGTCACATAATCGAAGAGTGGCTTTAATATTGATTATTAGAGTCAATACGAATATATTTATAGCCAAAATCTATCACTCAATAATAAGGACTGAAAACACAAGATGTTCCTACGATTGTGTTGAGTATTAGGCATGTATCCATACACACGATTGATTACAAATGTTGACAAAGCCCTCAATATGGCAAAGATAAATGGGAATAAGTGTCTAAATTTGTTCAAAGGAGTTTGTCGTTGTGCAAAGGTACAAAAGGTGAGTGCATGGCTCAAAAAGAGTGGTTCCAGATATTGTCCTGTGCATTTTATGTTGAATAAGATGGAGTCCTAGTCGTATAATCGAAGAGTGGCTTTAATATTGATTATTAGAGTCAATACGAATATATTTATGGCCAAAAAAAAGAGTCATCTATCAGTCAATGATAAAGATTGAAAACACAAGATGTTTTTTTTTTTTTTTTAGGTAAATGTAGATTTATAAAATAAAGGAGAGTTACAGCAATGACAATGGCAAAATGCCCTGTCTGGAGGATGATCCCAGGAAGGCAATAGCGATCCAGTAATCGTGGGCACAAAGCAACATCAACAAGTCAACCCAAACAAGGGGGCAAAAGAGGAAACACAGCAACAAGCCAACCCAAAGAACAGAACAACAAAGGAACAGACCAAATCACAGCAACAAGCCGGCCCAAAAACAACAAGGATTTCAAGCCAACCCCAAAATCAGCAATCAACAGTCAACAACAACCAGCAATCAAACAAGAATCAGCAATCAGCAATCATTCAACAGCGTAGCTCCATGGGATACGCCAAAGGCGGTAAAGGGCAAAAGTTTGAAGCGTGGGCTTCAAGTCATCTCCGCGGATGCGTGTGCGAACCTGCTCAAGAACAAGATCCACCAAAGCATTAACTGTTAGGGAGGAGTTTTGGAATCTACGAGCATTACGCTCGCGCCAGATGTGATGAACAAGCGAGGCAAGATTGGCACGGTAGGTTGCATTAATGATATGTTTACCATGCCATCGAATGGAGGCCCATCTGATGCCTGAAGTCCACGAAGAGTGAGGCCATTGAAGCTTGGTACGCTGTCTAAGAGAGGGAACGGCATCTCCGGGAGAAAGTGCATTCAAAGAAGAGGTGGGAGTGGCTCTCAGCCATTCCAGAATTACAGAGGACGCACTCCAAAGAATCCGGTGGGCACCAAGGCTTATCCATGGTAGAGAGACGCTCTCTAATAGCGAGCTACATATGAAAAGATTTCGATGAATGCGGAAAGGGCCATGGAATAATGAGGACCACTCCACCTTCGGTCTCGGGGTTGGAAGATGCCCAGAGCGTCCGAGTTAGAGAGGGGTACCACTATGGGAGCTCCAAGAATCCGAGAGGGTCAAGGGGAGATCGGTGGGAGAGAAGCCGAGATATCAAGGAAGTTCAAAAATTTGTGATAGACCAGTTCCATTGCCCCGATCGGATGACAAATCCCAAAGATGCATCAAAGAGATCGGTGATAGCAGGTCCCTGAGGAAACCGGTGAATGAGGACACCCAGAGGGTGCCATGGGTCCTGCAAAGATGGAATTTCAGGTCCAAGCCAATCTCAAAACGAACCCCAATCAGCAGGAAGTGACGAAGCCGAATCAATTTTGCGCCAACTCCAAAGACCCAATAGTCCGGGAGATAGTCCAAATAGTTGCTTTCCGAAGCCAAAATTTCCAAATCCATTGAGCCCAAATTGAGTGGGGGGGAGCGCTGAAGAACATCCCATAAATACGGGATCATTAGGGATTGATTTAAGGGAACAATAGGTCTAACCTCCCTCATCTTTTGGCGACACACTTGTTCCCAAGCAACTTTTGCATAACCTCGATCAGAATGCCCTTGCCAGAGGAATTTGCAGAATTTCTTCTCAATAAGTTTAATGACTCCTTTTGGGAGGAAGAAGGCCGAGCTCCAATAGGTGTGAAGAGAAGAGAGGACCGATTTGATGAGTTGAACTCTTCCTGCAAAGAGAGGGGGGTACACCGCCCAGCCCGGCGATAGCGCTTATCAATCTTTTGAAGCAAAAGGTTGACAGTTATGTAAAGTGAGGCGGGAGTGCAAAAGGGGGAAACCAAGATATTTGAGAGGGAGAACACTAGCTTGAAAACCAAGGATATGATGGAGGTCCTGGCGCAGGGGCTCAGCTGGCTTAGAGGAGATCAGTTGACTTTGTCACGGTTGACCTGGAGGCCCGAGGCAAGAGATAACCATTCCAGGCGTCACTAAAAACCTGGATCGATGGGGCTTCCACACGACAAAAGAGGATAAGGTCGTCAGCAAAGGAGAGACAGAAGAGGCCCAGTTCTTTGCATTGCGGGTGAAATGCAAAGGGTCTTTAACAATAGATTTTTGCAGCTGGAGATGAAAGACTTCCATGCATAAGACAAAGAGGTAGGGAGAAAGCGAATCTCCCTCTCGAAGTCCCTACTACCTTGAAAAAATCCGTGCGGCTCACCGTTGAGGCAAATGGAGAATGAAGTGGTGGAATGCATTCCTCAATCCATCCAATAAGGATATCCGGGAACTGGAAAAGCCTAAACGACTGCAAGAATGAAGTCCCACTCAAGAGAGTCAAAAGCTTTCCGAAGATCAACCTTAAGCGCGGCTCTAGGAGGACCACTTTTCCAGTTGCACCCGCTAAAGAGCTCTTGAGCAAGAAGGATGTTGTCCGAAATTCTTCTTCCTGGAACAAAGGCATTTTTGTAATTGGCTGATAATGTGCTCAAGGACTGGTTTGATGCGTTGAACAATGATCTTAGAGATGACCTTGTAGAGGATATTACAGCAAGAGATTGGACAAAAGTCATTCACAAACCCCGGGAGTTGAACTTTTGGAACAAGTGTGATGATGGTGGCATTGATTTGCTTAAGAATTCTACGCGGACAGGAAGAATTCCTGAATAGCAGCAACAAATTCATCTCCAATAATGGGCCAAGCAGCTTTGAAGAAAGCAGATGAGTAGCCATCAGGACCCGAAGATTTATCTTCCGGGATGTCAAAAAGAGCCGATTTGATGTCTAAATTTTATTAAAGGAGTTTTTTGTTGTGCAAAGTTACAAAGCCGAGTCCATGGCTCAAAAGAGTGTTTTAGATGTAGTACTAGTGCATTTTTATGTTGAAAGGTACAAAGCTGAGTCCATGGCTCAAAAGAGTATTTTTGATGTAGTACTAGTGCATTTTTATGTTGAATAAGATGGAGTCCTAGTCATAATAATCGAAGAGTGGCTTTAATATTGATTATTAGAGTCAATACGAATATATTTATAGCCAAAAATGAATTATCTATCAGTTAATGATAAGGACTGAAAGCACAAGTAATTCCTATGATTGTGTTGAGTATTAGGCATGTATCCGGACATATGATTGATTATGAAGGTTCTCCAAGCCTTCGATATGGCAAAGATAAAAGTGCATTAGTATCTAAACTTGTTTAAAAGGAGTTTGTCGTTGCGCAAAGGTAAAGCATAGTCCATGGCTCAAAACAGTGTTCTAAGATGTAGTCCAAGTGCTTTTTTTATGTTGCATAAGATGGAGTCCTAGTCGTATAATTGAAGAGAGTCTTTAATATTCATTATTAGAGTCAATACGAATATATTTATAGCCAGAAATGAGTCATCTATCAGTCAATGATAAGGACTAAAAAACACAAGGTGTTTCCTCGATTGTGTTGAGTATTAGGCATGTATTCCGGACGTACGATTGATTACGAAGGTTGACCAAGTCCTCTATATGGCAAAGATAAAAACCGAATAAGTATCTAAATTTGTTTAAAGGAGTTTGTCGTTGTACAAAGATAAAAAGCTGAGTTCATGGTCAAAAGAGTGTTTTAGATGTAGTAACTAGTGCATTTTAATGTTGAATAAGATGGAGTTCTAGTCATATAATCGAAGAGTGGCTTTAATATTGATTTATTAGAGTCAATACGAATATATTTATACCAAAAATGAATTATCTATCAGTTAATGATAAGGGACTGAAAGCACAAGGTAATTCCTATGATTGTGTTGAGTATTAGGCATGTATCTGGACATATGATTGATTATCAAGGTTCTCCAAGCCCTCGATATGGCAAAGATAAAAGTGCATTAGTGTCTAAACTTGTTTAAAGGAGTTTTGTCGTTGCGCAAAGGTAAAGCATAGTCCATGGCTCAAAAACAGTGTTCTAGATGTAGTCCAAGTGCTTTTTTATGTTGAATAAGATGGAGTCCTAGTCGTATAATTGAAGAGAGTCTTTAATATTCATTATTAGAGTCAATACGAATATATTTATTAGCCAGAAATGAGTCATCTATCAGTCAATGATAAGGACTAAAAACACAAGGTGTTTCCTACGATTGTGTTGAGTATTAGGCATGTATCCGGACGTACGATTGATTACGAAGGTTGACCAGTCCTCTATATGGCAAAGATAAAAGCGAATAAGTGTCTAAATTTGTTTAAAGGAGTTTGTCGTTGTACAAAGATAAAAAGCTGAGTTCATGGTCAAAAAGAGTGTTTTTAGATGTAGTACTAGTGCTTTTAATGTGAATAAGATGGAGTTCGAGTCATATAATCGAAGAGTGGCTTTAATATTGATTATTAGAGTCAATACGAATATTATTCATAACAAAAAATGAGTTATCTATCAGTCAATGATAAGGACTGAAAGCACATGGTGTTTCTTACGATTGTGTTGAGTATTAGGCATGTATTCGGGCGTACGATTTATTACGAAAGTTTCTCAACGTCCTCGATATGAAAAAGATAAAAGTGCATTAGTGTCTAAACTTATTTAAAGGAGTTTTGTCGTTGCGCAAAGGTACGAAAGCTGAGTCCATGGCTCAAAAGAGTGTTCTAGATGTAGTCCTAGTGCATTTTATGTTGAATAAAGATGGAGTCCTAGTCGTATAATCGAAAGAGTGGCTTTAATATTGATTATTAGAGTCAATAGGAATATATTTATATCCAAAAAAGAGTCATCTCTCAGTTAATGATAAGGACTGAAAACACAAGATATTTCCTACAATTGTTTTCAGTATTAGGCATGTATCCGGACGTATGAATTGATTACGAATCGTTGACAACGCCTCGATATGGAAAAGATAAAAGGAAATAAGTGTCTAAATTTGTTTAAAGGAGTTTGTCGTTGTGCAAAGGTACAAAGCTGTGTCCATGGCTCAAAAGAGTGGTTTTTGATTTAGTACTAGTGTATTTTTTTATGTTGAATAAGATGGAGTCTAGTCATATAATCGAAGAGTGGCTTCAATATTGATTATTACATTCAATACAAATATATTTATAGCCAAAAATGAGTCATCTGTCAGTCAATGATAAGGACTGAAAGCACGACGTGTTTCCTACGATTGTGTTGAGTATTAGGCATGTATCTGACGGACATACGATTGATTATGAAGGTACTGCAAGCCCCTCGATATGGGAAAGAAAAGTGGATTTAGTGTGTAAACTTGTTTAAAGGAGTTTGTCGTTGCGCAATGGAGGTACAAGGTTGAGTCCTGGCTCGAAAGAGTGTTTTTAGATGTAGTCCTAATGCATTTTTAGTAGTGTCTAAACTTGGTTAAAGGGAGTTTGTCTTTGCGCAAAGGTACAAAGCTGAGTCCATGGCTCAAAACTGTGTTCTAGATGTAATCCTAGTGCTTCTTATGTTGAATAAGATGGAGTGATAGTCATATGACCGAAGAGTGGCTTTAATATTGATTATTATAGTCAATACGAATATATTATAGCCAAAAAATGAGTCATCTATCAAGTTAATGATAAGGACTGAAAACACAAGATGTGTCCTACGATTGTGTTGAGTAATTAGACATGTATCCGGGACTGCGATTGTTACGAACGTTGACCAAGCTCCCGATATAGCATGGATAAAAGGAAATAAGTGTCTAAATTTGTTTAAAGGAGTTTGTCGTTGTGCAGAAGGTACAAAGTTGAGTCCCATGGCTCAAAAAGTGTGTTGTAGATGTAGTACTAGTGCAATTTTTTTATGTTGAATAAGATGGAATCCTAGTCATATAATTGAAGAGAGGCTTTAATATTGATTATTAGAGTCAATACGAATATATTTATAGCAAAAAATGAGTTTATCTATTAGTTAATGATAAGGACTGAAAGCACAAGGTGTTTTCTATGATTGTGTTGAGTACTAGGCAATGTATGCCGGACGTACGATTGATTATGAAGGTTCTGCAAAGCCCCTCGATATGGCAAAGATAAAAAGTGCATTAGTGTCTAAAACTTGTTTTAAAGGAGTTTTTCATTGAGCAAAGGTACAAAGCTGAATCCATGGCTCGAAAGAGTGTTCTAGATGTAGTCCTAGTGCATTTTTATGTTGAATAAGATGGAGTCCTAGTTGTAATAATTGAAAGACTGGCTTTTGAATATTGATTAATTAGAGTCAATTACGAATATATTTGTAGCCAGAAATGAGTCATCTAATCAGTCAATGATAAGGACTAAAAACACAAGGTGTTTCTTACGATTGTGTTGAGTATTAGGCATGTATCCGGACGTACAACGATTGATTATATAAAGGTTGAACCAAGTCGAGAATATGGCAAAGATAAAAGGGAATAAGTGTATAAATTTAATTTAAAAGAGTTTGTCGTTTGTTCAAAAGGTACAGAAGCTGAGTCCATGGCTCATAAAAGAGTGTTTTAGATGTAGTACTAGTGCATTTTTTTTAGGTAAAGGTAAATTGCAAAAATAAAGAGAAAGTTACATTTGTGACGTAGGTTGTGCGCCCAGTCCTCAAAAGAATGAAGGCCCAGGAAGGCAACATCGATCAACCAATCCTGGGCACAAAACAACAACGACAAGCCCAGCTTCGACGAGGAGCACAAAGCAACAAGGCAGACATGACAGCAAAAATACATCAATAGGCCAAAAAACAAACTTGGCTACAAGCCGGCCAAAATCAACAAAGGCAACATAACAATCACGGCTACAAGCCAATCGAAGCGAACCGATTATTCCAACCAAAAAGCCCTTCACATTCCAAGTGGTTTGCTCATGTCATTTATAACGATGAGGCGGGCCTGCGTCTATTAGGGCCCGAGGAGGTGAAATCAAGCTTCAAGGGACACCTCATTGAGAGCTTCAAAAGGATTGGTGAGTGGGGGATGCTCCTCAATATTCTCCAAAGGGGGAGGAGGATGATCATCAACGACTGCTCCTTCCAAAGGAGATGGGGGGGCCGGAATTGAGTGGACAGGAGCGTTCTCTGAGAGGGAAGTTGTGACCCGGTAATTCGGAGGTTTGGGGACAAAGGAAGCACCCGGGTGTTTCTGATGTGCCTGCTTCGAAGTAGAGCTGGCCGGAGCATGCTCGGTAGTTGTGGTCTGAGGGGGGGCTGATTTTGGAATGTAGATGCCCGGCTGTTTTTGGCGGCTTTTCCAGGTAGGGCAAGCCTTGGCCGAAATGGCCGAGGGAGCAACAAGTTCGACACTTCGGTGGGATCCATTCAATATTCAATGTCAATGCGGCATGGTGACTCCGATCCGTCTCTCTGAAGGAATCATGATGAATAATGTGCTTGGGGAGAGTGGAGGAGTAATCAAGCATAAACACATACATGAGCAAAGTCCAGTCTCGTGCAATGCCTTTGTGATAGCATCGTTGTAAGTGGCTTGCCAATACCGCTAGCAATGGTATCAAACCGTGGCCCTCATATCCGTCCAAAGTTCAACAGGAAGTGTGCCAAAGGCGGATCCAAACAGGAACTTGAGTGTGGCTTTGTTTTTCGTAAGAGACCATTCCGGGTTCCCATCTTTGAAGAACAATGGGCTGTCCTTGGAAGAGCCAAGGACCGCTCTCAACAATCCATCCATAGCCGAAGCATTTTCAAAAGTGAAGAAGAAAAAACCGTTGATAGTGGTTCTCACTTCTTTGATACCGGGACAATTCACATGAACAAAGTCCCGGAAGGGAAAGAAAGGTGGTTTTGCGACCAAGGAGGTATCCAACCGCCGTAGTTTCCCACCCGCTTAGAACATTGTTTATCATGTCAAGAGAGGGCTGAACAATAACTTCCTCCGTTTTGGAATTCCGGGGGAACAAACCGCAAGGACTTCTTTTTCGATTGTTCACGAAGAGGGCAGCAAAGGCGTCATGATGAGAATTCAGCCCCAAAGACAAATTTCGGGACACTCGAATATTCAATTTAGAAGATGAATTAAGTAAGGACGTAAGCAACCGTATCAATATCTTTAGGCGGATCAATACGCAAGTCCGGAGCAACCGGAGAACCAACAATAACAACCGGGGCAATCGGAGCATTTAGAATCAGCCGAATTGACCAACAAGCCCGGAGCAACCGGAGTAATCATGTTACAATGGCCATCAACCAAAGCCGGAGAATCAGCGACATTAATCGAATTGTTAACCAAGATCGGAGCAATCGGAGAATTCACATCAGCCATAATGATAGAGGAATCTTTTACGTTGAGAGGGTGAATAGCTTCATTAGGGCGTGACAAAGAGCAAGGCGTGAAATCATTACCTCCAGCAACAAAAGGCTTCTTTTCCAGCCGTTATGAGATTGGTAGAGCGTCCTTTAAGCACATCTTTGTAAGAAGATCCATGAGTGAGTGGAGAAGAAGGCCATGGAAGCAAAGGCGGGCTTGAAGAGACTCTATTCACCGGCGCAGCCAAGTTTTGAGAAGCCGACAGAAATGGGCTGTTGGTGGCGAGTTTTCAGCACATGGGGGGGAAGGAAATGGAGCTCCAACAGCCATATGAGGAGGGGAAAGGTCATCCTCTTCGTCCACACCAAGTGAAGAGACTCTATTTGCCGGCGCAACCAAGTTTTGAGAAACCCGCAGAAGTGGGGCTGTTGGTGGCGAGTTTTCAGCACATGAGGGGGAAGGAAATGGAGTTCAACAGCCATAATGAGGAGGGGAAAGGTCACCCTTTTCGTCCACACCAAGTGAAAGAGACTCTATGCGACAGTGCAGCCAAGATTTGAGAAACCGGCAGAAATAGGGCTGTTGGTGGCGACTTTTCAACACATGAGGGGGAAGGGAATGGAGCTACAACAGCCATATGAGGAGGGGAAAGGTCACCCTCTTTGTCTACACCAAGTGACTCGCCCAAAGGGCTGTTTTGCAGCAGTGGAAGATGAGGAGTCACGTGTGCCACCGGCGGAAGATGAGGGATCACAAGTGCCGCCGGTGGTGGAGCAACTTCCGAGAGCACTACACGTTGGGGCTGGACGGAGGAGAGGGTGGAATGGAGTAAGGATGTGCTTGGATGCGGGCTTAAGAGTTGGGAACGGGGCGGATGAGCATGTAGGGGGCTGAACATCTTGTGCCACCTTCAAACGGGCATATAGGTGTTGTATCTCCATCATGGCTTGAGGATCTCCATTTGATAGCTTGGGAGGTGAGGTCGAGAATATCAGCCATGGAGAGACCAGATCGCGAAAAACTCAAATCGTCCATGATGGCCTCTCCCTCTCCGCCAACGGCTGATCCTCCACACCGATTCCATCGTTTCCGTCATAGTTCAAGGTCAACAGATCGGGAACGATGGCTGGATTTGGAGAAGATGATGGTGGTGTCTTGTGAGGAGAGGTAAGTGCGTGTAGTGTGTGAGAGATCGAGTTCTAGTCAATATAATCGAAGAGTGGCTTTAATATTGCTTATTAGAGTAGATATGAATATATTTATAGCCAAAAATGAGTTATCTATCAGTCAATGATAAGGACTGAAAGCACAAAGTGTTTCCTACGATTGTGTTGAGTATTAGTCATGTATCTGGACTTACGATTGATTATGAAGGTTCTCCAAGTCCTCGATGTGGCAAAGATAAAAGGGCATTAGTGTCTAAACTTGTTTAAAGGAGTTTGTCGTTGCGCAAAGGTACAAAGCTGAGTTCATGGCTCAAAAGAGTGTTCTAGATGTAGTCCTAGTGCATTTTATGTTGAATAAGACGGAGTCCTAGTCGTATAATTGAAGAGTGGCTTTAATATTAATTATTAGAGTCAATACGAATTTCTTTATAGCTAGAAATGAGTCATCTATCAATCAATGAAAAGGACAAAAAACATAAGGTGTTTCCTACGATTGTGTTGAGTATTAGGCATGTATCCGGAATTACGATTGATTATGAAGGTTGAGCAAGCCCTCGATATGGCAAAGATAAATGGGAATAAGTGTCCAAATTTGTTTGAAGGAGTTTGTCGTTGTGCAAAGGTACAAAGCTGAGTCCATGGCTCAAAAGAGTGTTTTAGATATAGTACTAGTGCATTTTTATGTTGAATAAGATGGAGTTCTAATCATATAATCAAAGAGTGGCTTTAATATTGATTATTAGAGTCAATATGAATTTATTTACAGCAAAAAAAGAGTCATCTATCAGTCAATGATAAGGACTGAAAACACAAGATGTTTCCTACGATTGTGTCGAGTATTAGGCATGTATCTGGATGTACGATTGATTACGAACGTTGACAAAGCCCTCGATACGGCACATAAAAGGGAATAAGTGTCTAAATTTGTTTAAAGGAGTTTGTCGTTGTGCAAAGGTACAAAGCTGAGTCCATGGCCCAAAAGAGTGTTTTAGATGTAGTTCTAGTGCATTTTTATGTTGAATAAGATGGAGTCCTAGTCATATGATTGAAGAGTGGCTTTAATATTGATTATTAGAGTCAATACGATTTTATTTATAGCCAAAAATGAGTTATCTATCAGTTAATGATAAGGATTGAAAGCACAAGGTGTTTCCTACGATTATGTTGAGTATTAGGCATGTTTCAGGACATACGATTGATTATGAAGGTTCTCCAAGCCTCTCGATATGGCATAGATAAAAGTGCATTAGTTTCTGAACTTGTTTAAAGGAGTTTGTCGTTGCGCAAAGGTACGAAGCTGAGTCCTCGCTCAAAAGAGTGTTTTAGATGTAGTCCTAGTGCATTTTTATGTTGAATAAGATGGAGTTCTCTTCATATAATCGAGGAGTGGCTTTAATATTGATTATTAGAGTCAATACGAATACATTTATAGCCAAAAATGAGTTATCTATTAGTCAAATGATATGGACTGAAAGCACAAGGTGTTTCCTACGATTGTGTTGAGTATTAGGCATGTATCCGGACGTACAATCGATTATGAAGGTTCTCCAAGTCCTCGATATGGCAAAGATAAAAGTACATTAGTGTCTAAACTTGTTTAAAGGAGTTTGTGGTTGCACAAAGGTACAGAGCTGAGTCCATGGCTCAAAAGAGTGTTCTAGATGTAGTCCTTGTGCATTTTATGTTGAATAAGATGGAGTCCTAGTCGTATAATCGAAGCGTGGCTTTAATATTGATTATTAGAGTCAATACGAATATATTTATAACAAAAAATGAGTCATCTGTCAGTCAATGATAAGGACTGAAAGCACAAGGTGTTTCCTACGATTGTGTTCAGTATTAGGCATGTATCCGGACATACGATTGTTTATGAAGGTTCTCCAAGCCCTCGATATGGCAAAGATAAAAGTGTATTAGTGTCTAAACTTGTTTAAAGGAGTTTGTCATTGCGCAAAGGTACAAAGCTGAGTCCTGGCTCGAAAGAGTGTTTTAGATGTAGTCCTAGAGCATTTTTATGCTGAATAAGATGGAGTTCTAGTTGTATAATCAAAGAGTGACTTTAATATTGATTATTATAGTCAATACGAATATATTTATTGCCAAAAATGAGTTATTTATCAGTCAATGATAAGGACTGAAAGCACAAAGTGTTTCCTACGATTGTGTTGAGTATTAGGCATGTATTCGAACGTACGATTGATTATGAAGGTTCTCCAATCCCTCGAAATGGCAAAGATAAAAGTTTATTAATGTTTAAACTTGTTTAAAGGAGTTTGTGGTTGCGCAAAGGTACAAAGCTGAGTCCTGGCTCGAAAGAGTGTTTTAGATGTAGTCCTATTGCATTTTTATGTTGAATAAGATGGAGTTGTCGTCATATAATTGAAGAGTGGCTTTAATATTGGTTATTAGAGTCAATACGAATATATTTATAGCCAAAAATGAGTTAGCTATTAGTCAATGATAAGGACTGAAAGCACAAGGTGTTTCCTACGATTTTGTTGAGTGTTAGGCATGTATCCGGATGTACGATTGATTATGAAGATTCTCCAAGTCCTCTATATGGTAAAGATAAAAGTGCATTAGTGTCTAAACTTGTTTAAAGGAGTTTGTGGTTGCGCAAAGGTACAAAGCTGAGTCCTGGCTTGAAAGAGTGTTTTAGATGTAGTCCTAGTGCATTTTTATGCGGAATAAGATGGAGTTCTAGTTACAGAATTGAAGAGTGGCTTTAATATTGATTCTTATAGTCAATACGAATACATTTATTGCCCAAAATGATTTATTTATCAGTCAATGATAAGGACTGAATGCACAAGGTATTTCCTACAATTGTGTTGAGTATTAGGCATGTATTCGGACGTACGATTGATTATGAAGGTTCTCCAAGTCCTTGATATGGCAAAGATGAAAGTGCATTAGTGTCTAAACTTGTCTAAAGGAGTTTGTCATTGCGCAAAGGTACAAAGCTGAGTTCATGGCTCAAAAGTTTGTTCTCGATGTAGTCCTAGTGCATTTTATGTTGAACAAGATGGTGTTCTAGTCGTATAAATCGAAGACTGGCTTTAATATTGATTATTTAAGTCAATACGAATATATTTATAGCCAAAAAAGAGTCATATATCATTCCATGATAAGGAGTGAAAACACAAGATGTTTTCCTATGATTGTGTTGAGTATTAGGTATCTATCCGGATGTAGGATTGATTACAAAACGTTGACTAAGCCCTCGATATGCAAAAAGATAAAAGGGAATAACTGTCTAAATTTGTTTAGCGGAGTTTGTCGTTGTGCAAAGGTACAAAGCTAAGTCCATGGCTCAAAAGAGTGTTTTTACATGTAGTACTAGTGCATTTTTATGTTCATAAGATGGAGTCCTAGTCATACAATCGAAGAGTGGCTTGAATATTTATTATTAGAGTCAATACGAATATATTTATAGCCAAAAATGAGTTATCTATTAGTCAATGATAAGGACTGAAAGCACAAGATGTTTCCTACGATTGTGTTGAATGTTAGGCATGTATCCGGACGTACGATTGATTATGAAGATTCTCCAAGTCTTCGATATGGCAATGATAAAAGTGCATTAGTGTCTAAACTTGTTTAAAGGAGTTTGTCGTTACGCAAAGGTACAAAGTTGAGTTCATAGCTCAAAGGGTGTTCTAGATGAAGTCCAAGTGCATTTTATGTTGAATAAGATGGAGCCCTAGTCGTATAATCGAAGAGTGGCTTTTATATTGATTATTAGAGTCAATACGAATATATTTATAGCCAAAAATGAGTCATCTGTCCGTCAATGATAAGGACTAAAAGCACAAGGTGTTTCGTACGATTGTGTTGAGTATTATGCATGTATCCAGACATACGATTGATTATGAAGGTTCTCCAAGCCCACGATATGGTAAAGATAAAAGTGTATTAGTGTCTAAACTTGTTTAAAGGAGTTTGTTGTTGCGCAAAGGTACCAAAAGTTGACTCCAGGCTCAAAGAGTGTTTTAGATGTAGTCCTAGTGCATTTTTATGTTGAATAAGATGGAGTTTCTCGTCATATAATCGAAGAGTGGCTTTAATATTTATTATTAAAGTCAATACGAATATATTTATAGCCAAAAATGATTTATCGATTAGTCAATGATAAGGACTGAAAGCACAAGGTGTTTCCTACAATTGTGTTGAGTACTAGGTATGTATCCAGACGTACAATTGATTATGAAGGTCTCCAAGTCCTCGATATGGCAAAGATAATTTTTTTGGGATTGCCTAGGTCTAAGAGGGGGAGAGATTCTATTTTTGTTGTTGTTGACAGATTTTTCCAAAAATGGCACACTTCATTTCATGCCATAAAGTTGATGATGCCTCTAATGTTGCTAATCTTTTCTTTCAGGAAGTTGTGAGGCTCCATGGTATGCCAAGAACTATAGTGTCTGACCGAGATGCCAAGTTCCTTAGCTACTTTTGGAAAACTTTGTGGGGCAAGCTTTTGAACTAAGTTACTTTTCTCTACTACTTGTCATCCTCAAACCGACGGACAAACCGAGGTGGTCAATAGGACACTTTCAACTTTGTTGCGAATAATTATGAAGAAGAACTTGAGGAGTTGGGAAGAGTGTCTACCGCACGTCGAGTTTGCTTACAATAGGGCTGTCCATTCTACTACTAAGTTTTCGCCCTTTCACTCCTCTTGCACCTATTGATTTAACTCCTTTGCCTTTGCAGGAGAGAGTAACATGGATGGAAAGAAACGTGCTGAATTTGTTAAGCAAATCCATGAAAAGGCCAAAAGTAATATTGAGAGGACGACTCAACAGTACGTGAACCGTGCGAACAAGGGAAGGAAACGAGTTCTCTTTGAACCAGGGGACTTAGTCTGGTTGCATCTTAGAAAAGAGAGGTTTCCAGACAAAAGGAAGTCCAAGCTCATGCCAAGAGGGGATGGACCATTTCGAGTCCTTGAGAGGATCAATGACAATGCTTACAAGCTTGAATTGCCCGGTGAGTATGGAGTAAGTGCTACTTTTAATGTTTCTGATCTTTCTCCTTTTTATGATACAGATAATGAAGAGTCGAGAACGACTCCTTTTCGAGAGGGGGAGGATGATGAGAACACGGAGGGCAATCCAACGAGCTAAAGAAATTCAAGATCAATTGGACCAAGACTTAACCATTGGGAAGTGGGCCAATGACAAGAGGAAGGTTGAAGAGAATGCAAGAAGCAATTCAAGCCCAATCCAACTTAATATTTGCTAATGGGATCAAGTCACAATTGGAGGCCCAACATGAGTGCTTAATTTCAATAATTCAAGCCCAAGGAATCCATAATAAGAGCCCAATTTCGTCCATGTGCAGCCTTGTGGTCAAAGAAGACTTCTCAATTATATTCAAAGTGCATTTCTCACATACAAAGCACCAATTTTCGGATTCACATGGAAGTCAAAGAGTTTTACTCGTTTTTGACCAAGAATGCATAGGTTTTAGCCATATTTTGACTAATTATTGAATGTACATCCACCAAGGAGTCACTTGGGGATATGTGTGGTCAATTTGGAAGTGTTTTAGGCCTATAAAAGGCATGTATCAGCATGCAAACGGGAACAACCAAGTTTTTATCCAAGATTAAGAAATATTGAGAGAGTTTATATCCTATTTTCAGCTTTAGTGAAACCTTGCTTTGTCAATCTAGCATATTAGGTTGGTGATTCAAATTCACAAAGCCCCAATTCGTGCTCGACCCAAGTGTGTCGTTGTGTGGATTTGGTTTACTCGTGCTCGTGGTTGGTTGAATGTTCTAAGTAGCAGGTCACGTTCATATAACGTTGGTTGGCTATTTGCACTCCTCAGGTCACGGACCTTTTTATCCATTGCAAGCCTACGTCGTGAAGATCGGGCCACCTAATGGTCAATACCATATCATGTGGTATCAGAGCCATATCATGTGGTATCAGAGCCTTCGGTTGACACGGTCGGTTCCCAAGTTCCCTCTATCTTTTATCTTACACCACAAAGGTTCCATAACTCATTGTTATCTTTAGTCATCTAACCGAAGAGTGGCTTTAAATATTTGATTATTAGAGTCAATAAGAATATATTTATAGCCGAAAATGAGTTATCTAATCAGTTAATGATAAGGACTGAAAGCACAAGGTATTTCCTACGATTGCATTGAGTATTAGGCATGTATCCGGACGTACGACTGATTATGAAGGTTCTCCAAGTCCTCGATATGGCAAAGATAAAAGTGCATTAGTGTCTTAACTTGTTTAAAGGAGTTTGTCGTTGCGCAAAGGTACAAAGCTGAGTTCATTGCTCAGAAGAGTGTTCTAGATGTAGTCATAGTGCATTTTATATTGAATAAGATGAACTCCTAGTCGTATAATCGAAGAGTGGCTTTAATATTGATTATTAGAGTCAATACGAATATATTTATAGCCAAAAAAGAGTCATCTATCAGACAATGATAAGGACTGAAAACATAATATGTTTCCTACGATTGTGTTGAGTATTAGGCATGTATCCGGATGTAAGATTGATTACGAACGTTGACAAAGCCCTTGATATAGCAAAGATAAAAGGGAATAAGGGTCTAAATTTGTTTAAAGGAGTTTGGGGTGGTGCAAAGGTACAAAGCTGAGTCTATAGCTCAAAAGAGTGTTTTAAATGTAGGACTAGTGCATTTATATGTGGAATAAGATGGAGTCCTAGTCATCGAATCGAAGAGTGGCTTTAATATTGATTATTAGAGTCAATACAAATTTATTTATAGCAAAAAATGAGTTACCTAATTAGTTAATGATAAGGACTGAAAGCACAACGTATTTCCTACGATTGTGTTGAGTATTAGGCATGTATCCGGACGTACGATTGATTATGAAGGTTCTCCAAGCCCTCGATATGGCAAAGATAAAAGTGCATTAGTGTCTAAACGTGTTTAAAGGAGTTTGTCGTTGAGCAAAGGTATAAAGCTGAGTCCATGGCTCAAAACATTGTTCTAGATGTTGTCCTACTGCTTTTTTATGTTGAATAAGATGGAGTCCTAGTCATATAATCGAAGAGTGGCTTTAATATTGATTATTAGAGTCAATAAGAGTATATTTACAGCAAAAAATGAGTCATCTGTCAGTGAATGATAAGGACTGAAAGCACAAGTTATTTCCTATTATTATGTTGAGTATTAGGCATGTTTCAGGACATACGATTGATTATGAAGGTTCTCCAAGCCCTCGATATGGCAAAGATAAAAGTGCATTAGTGTCTAAACTTGTTTAAAGGAGTTTGTCGTTGCGCAAAGGTACAAAGCTGAGTCCTAGCTCAAAAGATTGTTTTAGATGTAGTCCTAGTGTATTTTTATGTTGAATAAGATGGAGTTCTCGCCATATAATCGAAGAGTGGCTTTAATATTGATTATTAGAGTCAATACAATATCTCAAGCAAAAAATGAGTTATCTATTAGTCAATGATATGGACTGAAAGCACAATGTGTTTCCAACGATTGTGTTGAGTATTAGACATGTATCCGGATGTACGATTGATTATGAAGGTTCTCCATGTGCTCGATATGGCAAAGATAAAAGTGCATTAGTGTCTAAACTTATTTAAAGGAGTTTGTCGTTACGCAAAGGCACAAAGCTGAGTCCATGGCTCAAAAAAGTGTTCTAGATGTAGTCCTAGTGCTTTTTATGTTGAATAAGATGGAGTCCAAGTCCTATAATCGAAGAGTGGCTTTAATATTGATTATTAGAGTCAAGACGAATATATTTATAGCCAAAAATGAGTCAAATGTCACTCAATGATATGGACTTAAAGCACAAGGTGTTTCCTACGATTGTGTTGAGTATTAGGCATGTATCCGGACATACGATTTATTATGAAGGTTCTCAAAGCCCTCGATATGACAAAGATAAAACGTGTAGTAGTGTCCAAACTTGTTTAAAGGAGTTTGTACTATTGCAAAGGTACAAGCTGAGTCCTGGCTCGAAAGAGTGTTTTAGATGTAGTCCTAGTGCATTTTTATGTTTAATAAGATGGAGTTCTTGTCATATAATCGAAGATTGGCTTTAATATTGATTATTTTAGTCAATACGAAAATAGTTATTTCCAAAAATGAGTTATTTATCAGTCAATGATAAGGACTAAAAGCACAAGGTGTTTTCTACGATTGTGTTGAGTATTAGGCATGTATCCGGACGTACGATTGATTATGAAGGTTTTCCAAGGTATGGCAAAGATAAAAGTGCATAAGTGTCTAAACTTGTTTAAAGGAGTTTGTCGTTGCGCAAAGGTACAAAGCTAAGTCCTAGCTCAAAAGATTGTTTTAGATGTAGTCCTAGTGTATTTTTATGTTGAATAAGATGGAGTTCTCGCCATATAATCGAAGAGTGGCTTTAATATTGATTATTAGAGTCAATACAATATCTCAAGCAAAAAATGAGTTATCTATTAGTCAATGATATGGACTGAAAGCACAATGTGTTTCCAACGATTGTGTTGAGTATTAGACATGTATCCGGATGTACGATTGATTATGAAGGTTTCTCCATGTGCTCGATATGGCAAAGATAAAAGTGCATTAGTGTCTAAACTTATTTAAAGGAGTTTGTCGTTACGCAAAGGCACAAAGCTGAGTCCATGGCTCAAAAAAGTGTTCTAGATGTAGTCCTAGTGCTTTTTATGTTGAATAAGATGGAGTCCAAGTCCTATAATCGAAGAGTGGCTTTAATATTGATTATTAGAGTCAAGACGAATATATTTATAGCCAAAATGAGTCAAATGTCACTCAATGATATGGACTTAAAGCACAAGGTGTTTCCTACGATTGTGTTGAGTATTAGGCATGTATCCGGACATACGATTTATTATGAAGGTTCTCAAAAGCCCTCGATATGACAAAGATAAAACGTGTAGTAGTGTCCAAACTTTGTTTAAAGGAGTTTGTACTATTGCAAAGGTACAAGCTGAGTCCTGGCTCGAAAGAGTGTTTTAGATGTAGTCCTAGTGCATTTTTATGTTTAATAAGATGGAGTTCTTGTCATATAATCGAAGATTGGCTTTAATATTGATTATTTTAGTCAATACGAAAATAGTTATTTCCAAAAATGAGTTATTTATCAGTCAATGATAAGGACTAAAAGCACAAGGTGTTTTCTACGATTGTGTTGAGTATTAGGCATGTATCCGGACGTACGATTGATTATGAAGGTTTTCCAAGGTATGGCAAAGATAAAAGTGCATAAGTGTCTAAACTTGTTTAAAGGAGTTTGTCGTTGCGCAAAGGTACAAAGCTAAGTCCTAGCTCAAAAGATTGTTTTAGATGTAGTCCTAGTGTATTTTTATGTTGAATAAGATGGAGTTTCTCGCCATATAATCGAAGAGTGGCTTTAATATTGATTATTAGAGTCAATACAATATCTCAAGCAAAAAATGAGTTATCTATTAGTCAATGATATGGACTGAAAGCACAATGTGTTTCCAACGATTGTGTTGAGTATTAGGCATGTATCCGGATGTACAATTGATTATGAAGGTTCTCCAAGTGCTCGATATGGCAAAGATAAAAGTGCATTAGTGTCTAAACTTATTTTAAAGGAGTTTGTCGTTACGCAAAGGCACAAAGCTGAGTCCATGGCTCAAAAGAGTGTTCTAGATGTAGTCCTAGTGCATTTTATGTTGAATAAGATGGAGTCCTAGTCATATAATCGAAGAATGGCTTTAATATTGATTATTAGAGTTATCTATCAGTTAATGATAAGGACTGAAAGCATAAGATCTTTCCTACGATTGTGTTGAGTATTAAGCATGTATCCGGACGTACGATAGATTATGAAGGTTGTCCAAGTCCTCGATATGGCAAAGATAAAAGTGCATTATTGTCTAAACTTGTTTAAAGGAGTTTTGTCTTTGCGCAAATGTGCAAAGCTGAGTCCATGGCTCAAAAGGGTGTTCTAGATGTAGTCCTAGTGCATTTTATATTGAATAAGATGGAGTCCTAGTCATCTAATCGAAGAGTGGCTTTAATAATGATTATTAGAGTCAATATGAATATAATTATGACCAAAAATGAGTCATCTGTCAGTCAATGGTAAGGACTGAAAGCACAAGGTGTTTCCGACGATTGTGTTGAGCATTACGCATGTATTCGGACGTACGATTGATTATGAAGGTTCTCCAAACCCTCGATATGGCAAAGATAAAAGGGAATAAGTGTCTAAATTTGTTTAAAGGAGTTTCTCGTTGTGCAAAGGTACAAAGCTGAGTCCATGACTCAAAAGAGTGTTTTAAATGTAGTACTAGTGCAGTTTTATGTTGAATAAGATGGAGTCCTAGTCATCTAATCGAAGAGTGGCTTGAATATTGATTATTAGAGTCAATAAGAATATATTTATAGCCAAAAAATGAGTTATCTAATTAGTTAATGATAAGGACTGAAAGCACAAGTTATTTCCTACGATTGTGTTGATTATTAGGCATGTATCCGGACGTACGACTGATTATGAAGGTTCTCCAAGCCCTCGATACGGCAAAGACAAAAGTGCATTAGTGTCTAACCTTGTTTAAAGGAGTTTGTCGTTGCGCAAAGGTACAAAGCTGAGTCCTAGCTCAAAAGATTGTTTTTAGATGTAGTCCTAGTGTATTTTTATGTTGAATAAGATGGAGTTTCTCGCCATATAATCGAAGAGTGGCTTTAATATTGATTATTAGAGTCAATACTAATGAGTTATCTATTAGTCAATGATATGGACTGAAAGCACAATGTGTTTCCTAAGATTGTGTTGAGTATTAGGCATGTATCCGGATGTACGATTGATTATGAAGGTTCTCCAAGTGCTCGATATGGCAAAGATAAAAGTGCATTAGTGTCTAAACTTATTTAAAGGAGTTTGTCGTTACGCAAAGGCACAAAGCTGAGTCCATGGCTCAAAAGAGTGTTCTAGATGTAGTCCTAGTGCATTTTATGTTGAATAAGATGGAGTCCAAGTCCTATAATCGAAGAGTGGCTTTAATATTGATTATTAGAGTCAAGACGAATATATTTATAGCCAAAAATGAGTCATATGTCACTCAATGATATGGACTTAAAGCACAAGGTGTTTCCTACGATTGTGTTGAGTATTAGGCATGTATCCGGACATACGATTTATTATGAAGGTTCTCAAAGCCCTCGATATGACAAAGATAAAACGTGTAGTAGTGTCCAAACTTGTTTAAAGGAGTTTGTACTATTGCAAAGGTACAAGCTGAGTCCTGGCTCGAAACAGTGTTTTAGATGTAGTCCTAGTGCATTTTTATGTTTAATAAGATGGAGTTCTTGTCATATAATCGAAGATTGGCTTTAATATTGATTATTTTAGTCAATACGAAAATAGTTATTTCCAAAAATGAGTTATTTATCAGTCAATGATAAGGACTAAAAGCACAAGGTGTTTTCTACGATTGTGTTGAGTATTATGCATGTATCCGGACGTACGATTGATTATGAAGGTTTTCCAAGGTATGGCAAAGATAAAAGTGCATAAGTGTCTAAACTTGTTTAAAGGAGTTTGTCGTTGCGCAAAGGTACAAAGCTGAGTCCTAGCTCAAAAGATTGTTTTAGATGTAGTCCTAGTGTATTTTTATGTTGAATAAGATGGAGTTCTCGCCATATAATCGAAGAGTGGCTTTAATATTGATTATTAGAGTCAATACAATATCTCAAGCAAAAAATGAGTTATCTATTAGTCAATGATATGGACTGAAAGCACAATGTGTTTCCAACGATTGTGTTGAGTATTAGGCATGTATCCGGATGTACGATTGATTATGAAGGTTCTCCAAGTGCTCGATATGGCAAAGATAAAAGTGCATTAGTGTCTAAACTTGGTTAAAGGAGTTTTGCCGTTGCGCAAAGGTACAAAGCTGAGTTCATGGCTCAAAAGCGTGTTCTAGATGTAATCCTAGTGCATTTTATATTGAACAAGATGGTGTCCTAGTCGTATAATCGAAGAGTGGCTTTAATATTGATTTTTAGAGTCAATACGAATATATTTATAGTTAAAAAATGAGTCATCTATCATTCGATGATAAGGAGTGAAAACACAAGATGTTTCCTACAATTGTGTTGAGTATTAGGCATGTATCCGGACGTACGATTGACTACAAACGTTGACTAAGCCCTCGATATGGAAAAGATAAAAGGGAATAAATGTCTAAATTTGTTTAAAGGAGTTTGTCGTTGTGAAAATGGACAAAGCTGAGTCCATGGCTCAAAAGAGTATTTTACATGTAGTACTAGTGCATTTCTATGTTGAATAAGATGGAGTCCTAGTCATATAATTGAAGAATGGCTTTAATATTGATTATTAGAGTTATCTATCAGTTAATGATAAGGTCTTTCCTACAATTGTGTTGAGTATTAAGCATGTATCCGGACGTACGATAGATTATGAAGGTTGTCCAAGTCCTTGATATGGCAAAGATAAAAGTGCATTATCGTCTGAACTTGTTTAAAGGAGTTTGTCGTTGCGCAAATGTGCAAAGCTGAGTCCATGGCTCAAAAGGGTGTTCTAGATGTAGTCCTAGTGCATTTTATATTGAATAAGATGGAGTCCTAGTCATCTAATCGAAGAGTGGCTTTAATAATGATTATTAGAGTCAATATGAATATAATTATGAACAAAAAATGAGTCATCTGTCAGTCAATGATAAGGACTGAAAGCACAAGGTGTTTCCTACGATTGTGTTGAGCATTAGGCATGTATTCGGACGTACGATTGATTATGAAGGTTCTCCAAGCCCTCGATATGGCAAAGATAAAAGGGAATAAGTGTCTAAATTTGTTTGAAGGAGTTTCTCGTTGTGCAAAGGTACAAAGCTGAGTCCATGACTCAAAAGAGTGTTTTAAATATAGTACTAGTGCAGTTTTATGTTGAATAAGACGGAGTCCTAGTCATCTAATCGAAGAGTGGCTTTAATATTGATTATTAGAGTCAATAAGAATATATTTATAGCCAAAAATGAGTTATCTAATTAGTTAATGATAAGGACTGAAAGCACAAGGTATTTCCTAAGATTGTGATGAGTATTAGGCATGTATCCGGACGTACGACTGATAATGAAGGTTCTCCAAGGGCTCGATATGGCAAAGATAAAAGTGCATTAGTGTCTAAACTTGTTTAAAAGAGTTTGTCGTTGCGCAAAGGTACAAAGCTGAGTTCATTGCTCAGAAGAGTGTTCTAGATGTAAGCATAGTGCATTTTTATATTGGAAAAGATGAACTCCTAGTCGTATAATCGAAGAGTGGCTTTAATATATTATTAGAGTCAATACGAATATACTTATAGCCAAAAAAGAGTCATCTATCAGACAATGATAAGGACTGAAAACACAAGATGTTTCCTATGATTGTGTTGAGTATTAGGCAATTATCCGGATGTACGATTCATTACGAACGTTGACAAAGCCCTCGATATGGCAAAGATAAAAGGGAATAAGGGTCTAATTTTGTTTAAAGGAGTTTGTCATTGTGCAAAGGTACAAAGCTCAGTAGATGGCTCAAAAGAGTGTTTTAAATGTAGGACTAGTGCGTTTTTATGTTGAATAAGATGGAGTCCTAGTCATCTAATCGGAGAGTGGCTTTAATATTGATTATTAGAGTCAATACAAATTTATTTATAGCCAAAAATGAGTTATCTATCAGTTAATGATAAGGACTGAAAGCACAATGTATTTCCTACGATTGTGTTGAGTATTAGGCATGTATCCGGACGTACGGTTGATTATGAAGGCTCTCCAAGTCCTTGATATGGCAAAGATAAAAGTGCATTAGTGTCTAAACTTGTTTAAAGGAGTTTGTCATTGCGCAAAGGTACAAAGCTGAGTTCATGGCTCAAAAGCGTGTTCTAGATGTAGTCCTAGTGCATTTTATGTTGAACAAGATGGTGTCCTAGTCGTATAATCAAAGACTGGCTTTACTATTGGTTATTTAAGTCATTACGAATATATTTGTAGCCAAAAAAGAGTCATATATTATTCCATGATAAGGAGTGAAAACACAAGATGTTTCCTACGATTGTGTTGAGTATTAGGTATCTATTCGGATGTAAGATTGATTACAAACACTGACTAAGCCCTCGATATGGAAAAGATAAAAGGGAATAACTGTCTAAATTTGTTTAAAGGAGTTTGTCGTTTGTGCAAAGGTACAAAGCTAAGTCCATGGCTCAAAAGAGTGTTTTACATGTAGTACTAGTGCATTTTTATGTTCAATAAGATGGAGACCTAATCATATAATCAGAAGAGTGGCTTTAATATTGATTATTAGAGTCAATAAGAATATATTTATAGCCAAAAATGAGTTATCTATCAGTTAATGTTAAGGACTGAAAGCATAAGGTGTTTCCTACGATTGTGTTGAGTATTAATCATGTATCCGAACGTACGATTGATTATGAAGGTTCTCCAAGCCCTCGATATGGCAAAGATAAAAGTGCATTAGTGTCTAAACTTGTTTAAAGGAATTTGTCGTTGCGCAAAGGTACAAAGCTGAGTCTTGGCTCAAAAGAGTGTTTTAGATATAGTCCTAGTGCATTTTTATGTAGAATAAGATGGATTTGTCGTCATATAATTGAAGAGTGGCTTTAATATTGATTATTAGAGTCAATACGAATATATTTATAGCCAAAAATGAGTTATCTATTAGTCAATGATAAGGACTGAAAGCACAAGGTGTTTCCTACGATTGTGTTGAGTGTTAGGCATGTATCCAGACGTACAATTGATTATGAAGGTTCTCCAAGTCCTCGATATGGCAAAGTTAAAACAGCATTAGTGTCTAAACTTGTTTAAAGGTGTTTGTTGCGCAATGGTACAAAGCTGAGTCCATGGCTCAAAAAGGTGTTCTAAATGTATTCCTAGTGTATTTTATATTAAATAAGATGGGGTCCTAGTCGTATAATCGAAGAGTGGCTTTAATATTGATTATTAGAGTCAATAAGAATATATTTATAGCCAAAAATGAGTTATCTGACAGTCAATGATAAGGACTGAAAGCACAAGGTGTTTCCTACGATTGTGTTCAGTATTAGGCATGTGTCCAGACATACGATTGATTATGAAGGTTCTCCAAGCCCTAGATATTGATTATTAGAGTCAATACAAATTTATTTATAGCAAAAAATGAGTTATCTATCAGTTAATGATAAGAACTGAAAGCACAAGATATTTCCTACGATTGTGTTGAGTATTTATACATGTATCCGGACGTATGATTGATTATGAAGGTTCTCCAAGCCCCCGATATGGCAAATATAAAAGTGCTTTAGTGTCTAAACTTGTTTAAAGGAGTTTGTCGTTGAACAAAGGTATAAAGCTGAGTCCATGGCTCAAAACATTGTTCTAGATGTTGTCCCAGTGTATTTTTAGGTTGAATAAGATGGAGTCCTAGTCATATAATCGAAGAGTGGCTTTAATATTGATTATTAGAGTCAATATGAACATATTTATAGCAAAAAAATGAGTCATCTGTTAGTGAATGATAAGGACTGAAAGCACAAGTTGTTTCCTACGATTATGTTGAGTATTAGGCATGTTTCTGGACATAAAATTGATTGTGAAGGTTCTGCAAGCCCTCGATATGGCAAAGATAAAAGTGCATTAGTGTCTAAACTTGTTTAAAGGAGTTTTGTCGTTGCGCAAAGGTACAAAGCTGAGTCCTAGCTCAAAACATTATTTTAGATGTAGTCCTAGTGGATTTTTCTGTTGAATAAAATGGAGTTCTCGTCATATAATCGAAGAGTGGCTTTAATATTGATTATTAGAGTCAATACAATATCTATAGCCAAAAATGAGTTATCTATTAGTCAATGATATGGACTGAAAGCACAAGGTGTTTCCTACGATTGTGTTGAGTATTAAGCATGTATCCGGATGTACGATTGATTATGAAGGTTCTCCAAGTCCTCGATATGGCAAAGATAAAAGTGCATTAGTGTCTAAACTTGTTTAAAGGAGTTTGTCGTTGCGCAAAGTTACAAAGCTGAGTCCATGGCTCAAAAGAGTGTTCTAGATACAGTCCTAGTGCATTATGTTGAATAAGATGGATTCCTAGTCGTATAATCGAAGAGTGGCTTTAATATTGATTATTAGAGTCAATACGAATATATTTATAGCCAAAAATGAGTCATCTGTCACTCAATGATATGGACTGAAAGCACAAGGTGTTTCCTACGATTGTGTTGAGTATTAGGCATGTATCTGGACATACGATTTATTATGAAGGTTCTCAAAGCCCGAGCAAAGATAAAAAGTGTATTAGTGTCCAAACTTGTTTAAAGGAGTTGTATTTGCGCAAAAGGTACAAAGCTGAGTCCTGGCTCGAAAGAGTGTTTTAGATGTAGTCCTAGTGCATTTTTATGTTGAATAAGATGGAGTTCTTGTCATATAATCGAAGAGTGGCTTTAATATTGATTATTTTAGTCAATACGAATGTAGTTATTGCCAAAAATGAGTTATTTATCAGTCAATGATAAGGACTGAAAGCACAAGGTGTTTCCTACGATTGTATTGAGTAGTAGGCATGCATCCGGACGTACGATTGATTATGAAGGTTCTCAAAGTCCTCGATATGGCAAAGATAAAAGTGCATTAGTGTCTAAACTTGTTTAAAGGAGTTTGTCGTTACGCAAAGGTACAAAGTTGAGTTCATTGCTCAGAAGAGTGTTCTAGATGTAGTCCTAGTGCATTTTATGTTGAATAAGATGGAGTCCTAGTCGTATAATCGAAGAGTGGCTTTAATATTGATTATTAGAGTCAATACGAATAAATTTATAGCCAAAAAAAGACATCTATCAGACAATGATAAGGACTGAAAGCGCAAGATGTTTCCTACAATTGTGTTGAGTAGTAGGCATGTATCCGGATGTACGATTGATTATGAACGTTGACAAAGCCCTCGATATGGCAAAGATAAAAGGGAATAAGGGTCTAAATTTGTTTAAAGGAGTTTGTCGTTGTGCAAAGGTACAAAGCTCAGTCCATGGCTCAAAAGAGTGTTCTAGATGTAGTCCTAGTGCATTTTATGTTGAATAAGATGGAGTCCAAGTCCTATAATCGAAGAGTGGCTTTAATATTGATTATTAGAGTCAAGACGAATATATTTATAGCCAAAAATGAGTCATATGTCACTCAATGATATGGACTTAAAGCACAAGGTGTTTCCTACGATTGTGTTGAGTATTAGGCATGTATCCGGACATACGATTTATTATGAAGGTTCTCAAAGCCCTCGATATGACAAAGATAAAACGTGTAGTAGTGTCCAAACTTGTTTAAAGGAGTTTGTACTATTGCAAAGGTACAAGCTGAGTCCTGGCTCGAAACAGTGTTTTAGATGTAGTCCTAGTGCATTTTTATGTTTAATAAGATGGAGTTCTTGTCATATAATCGAAGATTGGCTTTAATATTGATTATTTTAGTCAATACGAAAATAGTTATTTCCAAAAATGAGTTATTTATCAGTCAATGATAAGGACTAAAAGCACAAGGTGTTTTCTACGATTGTGTTGAGTATTATGCATGTATCCGGACGTACGATTGATTATGAAGGTTTTCCAAGGTATGGCAAAGATAAAAGTGCATAAGTGTCTAAACTTGTTTAAAGGAGTTTGTCGTTGCGCAAAGGTACAAAGCTGAGTCCTAGCTCAAAAGATTGTTTTAGATGTAGTCCTAGTGTATTTTTATGTTGAATAAGATGGAGTTCTCGCCATAATAATCGAAGAGTGGCTTTAATATTGATTATTAGAGTCAATACAATATCTCAAGCAAAAAAATGAGTTATCTATTAGTCAATGATATGGACTGAAAGCACAATGTGTTTCCAACGATTGTGTTGAGTATTAGGCATGTATCCGGATGTACGATTGATTATGAAGGTTCTCCAAGTGCTCGATATGGCAAAGATAAAAGTGCATTAGTGTCTAAACTTGGTTAAAGGAGTTTGCCGTTGCGCAAAGGTACAAAGCTGAGTTCATGGCTCAAAAGCGTGTTCTAGATGTAATCCTAGTGCATTTTATATTGAACAAGATGGTGTCCTAGTCGTATAATCGAAGAGTGGCTTTAATATTGATTTTTAGAGTCAATACGAATATATTTATAGTTAAAAATGAGTCATCTATCATTCGATGATAAGGAGTGAAAACACAAGATGTTTCCTACAATTGTGTTGAGTATTAGGCATGTATCCGGACGTACGATTGACTACAAACGTTGACTAAGCCCTCGATATGGAAAAGATAAAAGGGAATAAATGTCTAAATTTGTTTAAAGGAGTTTGTCGTTGTGAAAATGGACAAAGCTGAGTCCATGGCTCAAAAGAGTATTTTACATGTAGTACTAGTGCATTTCTATGTTGAATAAGATGGAGTCCTAGTCATATAATTGAAGAATGGCTTTAATATTGATTATTAGAGTTATCTATCAGTTAATGATAAGGTCTTTCCTACAATTGTGTTGAGTATTAAGCATGTATCCGGACGTACGATAGATTATGAAGGTTGTCCAAGTCCTTGATATGGCAAAGATAAAAGTGCATTATCGTCTGAACTTGTTTAAAGGAGTTTGTCGTTGCGCAAATGTGCAAAGCTGAGTCCATGGCTCAAAAGGGTGTTCTAGATGTAGTCCTAGTGCATTTTATATTGAATAAGATGGAGTCCTAGTCATCTAATCGAAGAGTGGCTTTAATAATGATTATTAGAGTCAATATGAATATAATTATGACAAAAAATGAGTCATCTGTCAGTCAATGATAAGGACTGAAAGCACAAGGTGTTTCCTACGATTGTGTTGAGCATTAGGCATGTATTCGGACGTACGATTGATTATGAAGGTTCTCCAAGCCCTCGATATGGCAAAGATAAAAGGGAATAAGTGTCTAAATTTGTTTGAAGGAGTTTCTCGTTGTGCAAAGGTACAAAGCTGAGTCCATGACTCAAAAGAGTGTTTTAAATATAGTACTAGTGCAGTTTTATGTTGAATAAGACGGAGTCCTAGTCATCTAATCGAAGAGTGGCTTTAATATTGATTATTAGAGTCAATAAGAATATATTTATAGCCAAAAATGAGTTATCTAATTAGTTAATGATAAGGACTGAAAGCACAAGGTATTTCCTAAGATTGTGATGAGTATTAGGCATGTATCCGGACGTACGACTGATAATGAAGGTTCTCCAAGGGCTCGATATGGCAAAGATAAAAGTGCATTAGTGTCTAAACTTGTTTAAAAGAGTTTGTCGTTGCGCAAAGGTACAAAGCTGAGTTCATTGCTCAGAAGAGTGTTCTAGATGTAAGCATAGTGCATTTTATATTGGAAAAGATGAACTCCTAGTCGTATAATCGAAGAGTGGCTTTAATATATTATTAGAGTCAATACGAATATACTTATAGCCAAAAAAGAGTCATCTATCAGACAATGATAAGGACTGAAAACACAAGATGTTTCCTATGATTGTGTTGAGTATTAGGCAATTATCCGGATGTACGATTCATTACGAACGTTGACAAAGCCCTCGATATGGCAAAGATAAAAGGGAATAAGGGTCTAATTTTGTTTAAAGGAGTTTGTCATTGTGCAAAGGTACAAAGCTCAGTAGATGGCTCAAAAGAGTGTTTTAAATGTAGGACTAGTGCGTTTTTATGTTGAATAAGATGGAGTCCTAGTCATCTAATCGGAGAGTGGCTTTAATATTGATTATTAGAGTCAATACAAATTTATTTATAGCCAAAAATGAGTTATCTATCAGTTAATGATAAGGACTGAAAGCACAATGTATTTCCTACGATTGTGTTGAGTATTAGGCATGTATCCGGACGTACGGTTGATTATGAAGGCTCTCCAAGTCCTTGATATGGCAAAGATAAAAGTGCATTAGTGTCTAAACTTGTTTAAAGGAGTTTGTCATTGCGCAAAGGTACAAAGCTGAGTTCATGGCTCAAAAGCGTGTTCTAGATGTAGTCCTAGTGCATTTTATGTTGAACAAGATGGTGTCCTAGTCGTATAATCAAAGACTGGCTTTACTATTGGTTATTTAAGTCATTACGAATATATTTGTAGCCAAAAAAGAGTCATATATTATTCCATGATAAGGAGTGAAAACACAAGATGTTTCCTACGATTGTGTTGAGTATTAGGTATCTATTCGGATGTAAGATTGATTACAAACACTGACTAAGCCCTCGATATGGAAAAGATAAAAGGGAATAACTGTCTAAATTTGTTTAAAGGAGTTTGTCGTTGTGCAAAGGTACAAAGCTAAGTCCATGGCTCAAAAGAGTGTTTTACATGTAGTACTAGTGCATTTTTATGTTCAATAAGATGGAGACCTAATCATATAATCAGAAGAGTGGCTTTAATATTGATTATTAGAGTCAATAAGAATATATTTATAGCCAAAAATGAGTTATCTATCAGTTAATGTTAAGGACTGAAAGCATAAGGTGTTTCCTACGATTGTGTTGAGTATTAATCATGTATCCGAACGTACGATTGATTATGAAGGTTCTCCAAGCCCTCGATATGGCAAAGATAAAAGTGCATTAGTGTCTAAACTTGTTTTAAAGGAATTTGTCGTTGCGCAAAGGTACAAAGCTGAGTCTTGGCTCAAAAGAGTGTTTTAGATATAGTCCTAGTGCATTTTTATGTAGAATAAGATGGATTTGTCGTCATATAATTGAAGAGTGGCTTTAATATTGATTATTAGAGTCAATACGAATATATTTATAGCCAAAAATGAGTTATCTATTAGTCAATGATAAGGACTGAAAGCACAAGGTGTTTCCTACGATTGTGTTGAGTGTTAGGCATGTATCCAGACGTACAATTGATTATGAAGGTTCTCCAAGTCCTCGATATGGCAAAGTTAAAACAGCATTAGTGTCTAAACTTGTTTAAAGGTGTTTGTTGCGCAATGGTACAAAGCTGAGTCCATGGCTCAAAAAGGTGTTCTAAATGTATTCCTAGTGTATTTTATATTAAATAAGATGGGGTCCTAGTCGTATAATCGAAGAGTGGCTTTAATATTGATTATTAGAGTCAATAAGAATATATTTATAGCCAAAAATGAGTTATCTGACAGTCAATGATAAGGACTGAAAGCACAAGGTGTTTCCTACGATTGTGTTCAGTATTAGGCATGTGTCCAGACATACGATTGATTATGAAGGTTCTCCAAGCCCTAGATATTGATTATTAGAGTCAATACAAATTTATTTATAGCAAAAAATGAGTTATCTATCAGTTAATGATAAGAACTGAAAGCACAAGATATTTCCTACGATTGTGTTGAGTATTATACATGTATCCGGACGTATGATTGATTATGAAGGTTCTCCAAGCCCCCGATATGGCAAATATAAAAGTGCTTTAGTGTCTAAACTTGTTTAAAGGAGTTTGTCGTTGAACAAAGGTATAAAGCTGAGTCCATGGCTCAAAACATTGTTCTAGATGTTGTCCCAGTGTATTTTTAGGTTGAATAAGATGGAGTCCTAGTCATATAATCGAAGAGTGGCTTTAATATTGATTATTAGAGTCAATATGAACATATTTATAGCAAAAAAATGAGTCATCTGTTAGTGAATGATAAGGACTGAAAGCACAAGTTGTTTCCTACGATTATGTTGAGTATTAGGCATGTTTCTGGACATAAAATTGATTGTGAAGGTTCTGCAAGCCCTCGATATGGCAAAGATAAAAGTGCATTAGTGTCTAAACTTGTTTAAAGGAGTTTGTCGTTGCGCAAAGGTACAAAGCTGAGTCCTAGCTCAAAACATTATTTTAGATGTAGTCCTAGTGGATTTTTCTGTTGAATAAAATGGAGTTCTCGTCATATAATCGAAGAGTGGCTTTAATATTGATTATTAGAGTCAATACAATATCTATAGCCAAAAATGAGTTATCTATTAGTCAATGATATGGACTGAAAGCACAAGGTGTTTCCTACGATTGTGTTGAGTATTAAGCATGTATCCGGATGTACGATTGATTATGAAGGTTCTCCAAGTCCTCGATATGGCAAAGATAAAAGTGCATTAGTGTCTAAACTTGTTTAAAGGAGTTTGTCGTTGCGCAAAGTTACAAAGCTGAGTCCATGGCTCAAAAGAGTGTTCTAGATACAGTCCTAGTGCATTATGTTGAATAAGATGGATTCCTAGTCGTATAATCGAAGAGTGGCTTTAATATTGATTATTAGAGTCAATACGAATATATTTATAGCCAAAAATGAGTCATCTGTCACTCAATGATATGGACTGAAAGCACAAGGTGTTTCCTACGATTGTGTTGAGTATTAGGCATGTATCTGGACATACGATTTATTATGAAGGTTCTCAAAGCCCGAGCAAAGATAAAAAGTGTATTAGTGTCCAAACTTGTTTAAAGGAGTTGTATTTGCGCAAAAGGTACAAAGCTGAGTCCTGGCTCGAAAGAGTGTTTTAGATGTAGTCCTAGTGCATTTTTATGTTGAATAAGATGGAGTTCTTGTCATATAATCGAAGAGTGGCTTTAATATTGATTATTTTAGTCAATACGAATGTAGTTATTGCCAAAAATGAGTTATTTATCAGTCAATGATAAGGACTGAAAGCACAAGGTGTTTCCTACGATTGTATTGAGTAGTAGGCATGCATCCGGACGTACGATTGATTATGAAGGTTCTCAAAGTCCTCGATATGGCAAAGATAAAAGTGCATTAGTGTCTAAACTTGTTTAAAGGAGTTTGTCGTTACGCAAAGGTACAAAGTTGAGTTCATTGCTCAGAAGAGTGTTCTAGATGTAGTCCTAGTGCATTTTATGTTGAATAAGATGGAGTCCTAGTCGTATAATCGAAGAGTGGCTTTAATATTGATTATTAGAGTCAATACGAATAAATTTATAGCCAAAAAAAGACATCTATCAGACAATGATAAGGACTGAAAGCGCAAGATGTTTCCTACAATTGTGTTGAGTAGTAGGCATGTATCCGGATGTACGATTGATTATGAACGTTGACAAAGCCCTCGATATGGCAAAGATAAAAGGGAATAAGGGTCTAAATTTGTTTAAAGGAGTTTGTCGTTGTGCAAAGGTACAAAGCTCAGTCCATGGCTCAAAAGAGTGTTTTAAATGTAGGACTAGTGCGTTTTTATGTTAAATAAGATGGAGTCCTAGTCATCTAATCGGAGAGTGCTGTAATATTGATTATTAGAGTTATCTATCAGTTAATGATAAGGACTGAAAGCATTAGGTGTTTCCTACGATTGTGTTGAGTATTAGACATGTATCCGGACGTACGATTGATTATGAAGGTTCTCCAAGTCCTCAATATGGCAAAGATAAAAGTGCATTAGTGTCTATACTTGTTTAAAGGAGTTTGTCGTTGCGCAAAGGTACAATGCTGAGTCAAGGCTCAAAAGAGTGTTTTAGATGTAGTCCTAGTGCATTTTTATGTAGAATAAGATGGATTTGTCGTCATATAATTGAAGAGTGGCTTTAATATTGATTATTAGAGTCAATACGAATATATTTATAGCCAAAAATGAGTTATCTATTAGTCAATGATAAGGACTGAAAGCACAAGGTGTTTCCTACGATTGTGTTGAGTGTTAGGCATGTATCCAGACGTACAATTGATTATGAAGGTTCTCCAAGTCCTCGATATGGCAAAGTTAAAACTGCATTAGTGTCTAAACTTGTTTAAAGGTGTTTGTTGTTGCGCAATGGTACAAAGCTGAGTCCATGTCTCAAAAAGGTGTTCTAAATGTATTCCTAGTGTATTTTATATTGAATAAGATGGAGTCCTAGTCGTATAATCGAATATTGGCTTTAATATTGATTATTAGAGTCAATAAGAATATATTTATAACCAAAAATGAGTTATCTGTCAGTCAATGATAAGGACTGAAAGCACAAGGTGTTTCCTACGATTGTGTTGAGTATTAGACATGTATCCGGACGTACGATTGATTATGAAGGTTCTCAAAGTCCTCGATATGGCAAAGATAAAAGTGCATTAGTGTCTAAACTTGTTTAAAGGAGTTTGTCGTTACGCAAAGGTACAAAGTTGAGTTCATTGCTCAGAAGAGTGTTCTAGATGTAGTCCTAGTGCATTTTATGTTGAATAAGATGGAGTCCTAGTCGTATAATCGAAGAGTGGCTTTAATATTGATTATTAGAGTCAATACGAATAAATTTATAGCCAAAAAAAGACATCTATCAGACAATGATAAGGACTGAAAGCGCAAGATGTTTCCTACAATTGTGTTGAGTAGTAGGCATGTATCCGGATGTACGATTGATTATGAACGTTGACTAAGCCTTCGATATGGCAAAGATAAAAGGGAATAAGTGTCTAAATTTGTTTAAAGGAGTTTGTCGTTGTGCAAAGGTACAAAGCTGAGTCCATGGCTCAAAAGAGTGTTTTAAATGTAGTACTAGTGCATTTTTATGTTGAATAACATGGAGTCCTAGTCATCTAATCGAAGAGTGGCTTTAATATTGATTATTAGAGTCAATACGAATTTATTTATAGCCAAAAATGAGTTATCGATCAGTTAATGATAAGGACTGAAAGCACAAGGTATTTCCTACGATTGTGTTGAGTATTAGGCATGTATCCGGTCGTACGATTGATTATGAAGGTTCTCCAGGTCCTCGATATGGCAAAGATAAAAGTGCATTAGTGTCTAAGCTTATTTAAAAGAATTTGTCGTTACGCAAAGGTACAAAGCTGAGTTCATTGCTCAGAAGAGTGTTTAGATGTAGTCATAGTGTATTTCATATTGAAAAAGATGAACTCCTAGTGGTATAATCGAAGAGTGGCTTTAATATTGATTATTAGAGTTAATACGAATATATTTATAGCTAAAAAATGAGTTATCTATCAGTTAATGATAAGGACTGAAAGCACAAGGTATTTCCTACGATTGTGTAGAGTATTAGGCATATATCCGGATGTACGATTGATTATGAAGGTTATCCAAGTCCTCGATATGGCAAAAATAAAAGTGCATTAGTGTCTAAACTTGTTTAAAGGAGTTTGTCGTTGCGCAAAGGTACAAAGCTGAGTTCATTGCTCAGAAGATTGTTCTAGATGTAGTCACAGTGCATTTTATAATGAATAGGTTGAACTTCTAGTCATATAATCGAAGAGTGGCTTTAATATTGATTATTAGAGTCAATACGAATATATTTATAGCCAAAAAAGGGTCATCTATCAGACAATAATAAGGACTGAGAAGACAAGATGTTTCCTACAACTGTGTTGAGTATTAGGCATGTATCCGGATGTACGATTGATTACAAACGTTGACAAAGCCCTCGATATGGGAAAGATAAAAGGGAATAAGTGTCTAAATTTGTTTAAAGGAGTTTGTCGTTGTGCAAAGGTACAAAGCCGAGTCCATGGCTCAAAAGAGTGTTTTAAATGTAGTACTAGTGCATTTTTATGTTGAATAACATGGAGTCCTAGCCATCTAATCGAAGAGTAGCTTTAATATTGATTATTAGAGTTAACATGAAATTATTTATAGCCAAAAATGAGTTATCTATCAGTTAATGATAACGACTGAAAGCACAAGGTATTTCCTACGATTGTGTTGAGTATTAGGCATGTATTCGGACTTACGATTCATTATGAAGGTTTTCCAAGTCCTCGATGTGGCAAAGATAAAGTACATTAGCGTCTAAAACTTATTTTAAAGGAGTTTGTCGTTACGCAAAGGTTTGGTACCTAGTATCACACTAATCCGCTGTGAACGCCATCGTCTGTGACCGTAGTCTTTGCTTTCGTTTTGGTAGCTGGTACCCTTGTGGTATCAGAGCCATTTGATGTGGTTCTGCGTGGGGGGGTAAGGCCAGAAGAAGTCCTCGTCCCTGGTCTCGGCATAAGGATCTTAAAGATCTTAATGGTACGTATATGTCTTCATATACTTCTTACAGAAGTGTTGATATTCTGCCATACCGTGATTATTATATTCAAAAGGGTAATTATTTATCCAAGCTAAAGTTAAAAATCGAGTACACCAAAAGATATATTAAATACCTAAAAGATCAGATCAATCAAAGTATTCGGCCTGAATACTACGAAAAGGAACTTAAAACGGTAAAATCTTCTTTAAAGTCTTTCGAAAAGCAGGTAGAAATATTATTAGCATAAGGGTCTAGTTTGTCATACAAACCTAAAAGCTAAGACTTTACTGATTCATAGGGATCTTCCTTTGAAACCAGGGCACTTTGCCTTAAAGTCGCGTAGCCTGTTTATGTTCCTGTTGTTTGCCTAGAAGGCTGTTAGGGAATCCTTAGGTGTAAATCGTTGACAGTGATAAGGAAGATCAAATGAATAGGTTCAGTCGAGTTCTGTCTTTTAGCTCTAATGACGATTTAGATCAACAAGAATTTACTAATAAGAATAAGGAAATTGTTACTAATGATAACATTGATAAAAGTTTAAATGACTGGAAAATGCCTGTTTATCCAACAGGAAAAAATTACAAGAGCACGGGAAGTTTTATTAGAAGAACTGATTATATATTAAGGCAGTTGAACAATCAATTCCTTTATCTGAAGGATATAGTACATTCCATTTATTTTCTAAAAGACTTATGGCCTTGCATAGGCAAAAATACAAATTCTTGCATATTGGAATGGTCCAAATTGCCTTAAGGCCTGCCACTAGACTAGGTTTAAATACTTCGGCATTGATTGCAGTAAGAGATAAGAGGCATAACAAATTCCATGATTCCTTGTTCGGAATAGTAGAATCCAGGTTATGTGATGGACCCATATACTTCTCATGCTTTCCTGATTTTACTGTTTCTTTAGCAGATCCAAATTTGAAACATGCTTTATGCTTAGATATAAAATCAGATGGATTTGATATGATGCCTGGAACTCAAAACGTTTTTCTTATTTTTAGACTTTATTACAAGGTCATGAATACAGTGGGTCCTGATATGAGGAAATTTATAAATCAAAATCCTAGGACTACAACCATGTTCGTAACTGACATATCTAAGAGTAATGTTGTAATCCCCAAGACTATTACTTGGGATCAAGTTAATCTTCCTGAAAAATGGACCCTTGAGGAAGGCAATAAACCTGTAAAACAGGAAAATAAAAGGTTAGAAGAAATTATAGAATATCCAGATGGAGATGTAGAGATAAGATTCTCTAAAGATCGAGTTACTCACCTTAATATAAGGGAGAATTCTAGGAAAGAGGAAATAATGTCTGGTAGATGTTCTACATCTTCAATTCCCTTATCACGATTTGAAAAAGGAACAAGTTATATTAAAAAATACATCGGATGGGGTTAGTCAACCAGAATATAAAGTGGAAATCCCTTCTTCGTCACGGGCTAAATCACCTACCCCCTCCGACATGGGATATGGTTTTGAAGATGAAAGAAGTGTTTTTGGTTGAAATACCTTAACCGTAGATAAAAATCTAGAATTTCCCTTTGAAGGGCGACTAAGAGAATTATTCTATTCTCCAAAAAATGAAATTAAGAGAAAATGGTTTTATTTAAAATCAACAAAAAGCCAAGAGAAGTGGTTTAAAACCTATAAGAAATTTTTAAGAAAAATGAAGGAAGAAATAGACTTCTTTGAGGTCATGAATATTTTCTATAAAATAGAGAAACGAGAAAATAACTTTCCTAAGTTCTCTGATGAGAATATTATCGCTAATATTAATGCTGCCTATCAGAATTTTATTACAACAAAGGGAAAAATTATTAAAAGTATTCATCCCCCATAAATTAATTTGTCTATTAAAATCGATAAAGAAGAGGTTAATGCTACCCCATACAGAAAAGATAATAAAATAGAAGCTGCAATAGAACAGAACGACTATACAAATTTGTCTTTACAAACTATCGGAAGGCAGCTTACCAGAATAGAACAACATGTTAATAAATATCTTTATAAAGATCATACCGAGTTGCCTCAAACTAGTAAGACTATTGAAAAGGAAAAGGTTTTATTCAAACCATTACCTTCTGAAAAAATTAATGTTAAAATTAATAAAGCCTCCGAAGATTCTGAGGTTCTGGAAGAAATATTAAAAAGGTTAAAAAACCTTGGGATAAAAGACAAAGATATAGCCCCTCTTATTGGAGCACAAGAGAATAATTCCGAAAAGGAAGATGGGAATTCTGATCAAGAGATAGATCAGTTAGAAGAAATGTTCAGAAAAGAATTACAACAAGAACCGTATGAGCTCAATAAAATTGATTTTGGAAATAACAATAATAGGAAGCCTTATTATCATAGGCCAACCCCAGTGGACCTTCTGATAGAAGAACAAGAAAATTATTTATCTGGGGCTTCGTTTGACGGAACTTCCATTCATGAATGGAATATTGATGGGCATACTGAGTATCAAATACAAACAAAATTACATTATATCACTATGTATGCTACTGCTTGTCGCCTTAAAGGAAATGCTGACTCTAAAATAGCTAAAGCTATAATTCAAGGATTTACAGGTCAACTTAAAGGTTGGTGGGATTTTCACCTATCAGATGAAGCAAAATTGCATATATTAAATGCAGTAAAATTAGAAAACAATAGCCAAGTAACGGATTGTGTTAACACTTTGATTTATACTATAGCTAAGCACTTTATAGGAAGTACTTCATTACAATTAGACAAAACCCAGGAACAACTTATGAACTTAAAATGTCCCAGCTTATCCCATTTTAAATGGTACAAAGATGTCTTTTTCTCTAAAATATTTACTAGAGAAGATAGTCAACATGAGTTTTGGAAAGAAAAGTTCTTATTAGGACTCCCTCATTTCTTTGCAGAAAGGGTTAAAAACCGCATAAAACAAAAACATCAAGGTATTATACCATATCATCTCTATACCTATGGTGATCTTGCTTCAGAAATCGTAGCTGAAGGAATGTGTCTGTGTAATGAAATAAAATTACATAAGAAATCCAGAAGGAGAAAATTTATGGAAAAAGAGTTCTTGGAGACTTCTGTGAACAAATAGGGTTAACACCCAGTAAACCACTAGATAAGAAGAAAAGAGTTTATAAAACCTCTAATAAAAAACGCTATTATAAGAAAAAGGGTACTAATGTAGAAGGAAATCCTCCAAGAAAAGAGTATAGGAAAAAGAAAAGAGAAAATCCTCCTAAACAAAAAAGAATTCCAATATGTTGGAAATGTCGTTCCCCAGGACATTATGCTAATAGATATAAGATGAAAAGAAGAATTCTAAATCTTGATATAGATGAAGATCTTAAAACCGCGTTACAAAAGCTTCTTATAGAAGAATCAGAACTAGAAGATCAAAATTTGAAATTATCTGTTATAACAGAAATAAATTCTGAAGAGGAAAACAATGAAGAATCTGATAAATCAGAAAATGAAGGATCAGAAAACGATGAATCCAATAGTTGTGAAGGAAATTGTGACTATTATAAAGCTTTATGTCATGCTAACGGATTATTTGTATTAACAAAAGAAGAAAGTTTTATTCTAGATCTTATAGATAAAATTCCTGATCCGAACGAGAAAAAGGAAATGTTACAAAAATATTTAGAATCTTATAAAGACCGAAAACCTGAGAAAAAATTAAAAATAAAAGAGCCAGAAGCTTATAATTTTAAAGAAATAATGAATAGAGTTAAAAACTCTAATGTATCTACTTCTACAACTACAGAAGCCTCTACGGCAGAATTATGACATGAAGTAAAAATTCTAAAACAAGAAATACAGGAACTAAAATCTAGAGTTTCTGCCCTTGAGATTAAATCTCATAATTATTCATCTAGTGATAACGAGGAAGAAATAAGTATTGAAAAGGAAGAATTATTGCAAAAAGAAGAGTTAAACTCTTTAACTTTTGTTAATATGATTGACAGAGTTATAACCCATAAATGGCACACCAAGGTTACTATTGTTGTGCATAAAGAATATTATTTTTCGGCTATTGCCATGATAGATTCAAGGGCAGACTTAAACTGCATTAATGAAGGGTTAGTACCCTCTAGGTATTTTTCAAAAACAACTGAAGTCCTTAACGCAGCAGATGGAAGGAAATTAGTAGTGAAATATAAATTACAAAACACTGTTGTTTGTAATAAAGGAATTTGTCTAGAAATGCCATTTATAGTGGTAAAAAATCTCTCTCATGACGTGATATTAGGAAATCCTTTTCTTCACATGCTTTATCCAATCAAAGAAGTATCCAAAGAAGGAATTACAAGTGTAGTAAAAGGAAATGAATTAAAGTTCAATTTTGTCACTCAGCCAAAATATCATGAGATAGACTTAATTCAAAAAACAATTGAAAGAAAAGAAAACTTTTTAAACTCTTTATCCCAAGAGATTAGTTATAAAAAATTAAAAGAAAAAATTTCTTCTCCTTATTTACAAAATAAAATCAAGGATTTACAATCTTATATAGAAAAAACAATCTGCTCAGATATTCCTAATGCCTTATGGGAAAGGAACAAACATGTTGTCTCTTTACCTTATGAGGCTGATTTTAAAGAAAATCAGATTCCCACTAAAGCTAGACCCATTGCCATGGGTCCTAGACATTTAAAAATATGCAAAAAAGAAATAGAGGAGTTATTACTTAAAAAACTTATAAGGCCATCCCATAGTCCTTGGAGTTGTCCTGCCTTTTATGTAGAAAATGCAGCAGAACTTGAAAGAGGGGTTCCCAGGTTAGTTATAAACTACAAACCTCTAAACAAAGCTTTAAGGTGGATAAGATACCCAATTCCAAACAAAAAGGACCTTTTGAATAGGCTTTATTCAGCTAAAGTTATGTCAAAATTTGACATGAAATCAGGATTTTGGCAAATCCAAATAAAAGAAGAAGATCGTTATAAGACAGCTTTCACTGTCCCTTTTGGCCATTATGAATGGAACGTTATGCCTTTCGGACTTAAGAATGCCCCTTATGAATTTCAAAGGATTATGAATGACATATTTAACGCTTATACGGCATTTACAATAGTCTATATTGATGATGTCCTAATATTTTCAAAATCTATTGAACAACATTTTAAACATCTAAAAATATTTGTAGACGTTGTTGTGAGAGCAGGATTAGTTGTTTCTGCTAAGAAGATTAAACTCTTTCAGACTGAAATAAAATTTCTAGGGCATATTATTAGAGAAGGGACTATCTTCCCTATAGATAGAGCTATAATATTTGCTGAAAAAGTTTCCTGATGAAATCAAGGATAAAAATCAACTACAAATGTTTCTTGGAAGTCTAAATTATGTTGCTGAATTTTATAAAGATTTGGCCTATGATGCTAAACCATTATTTGAGAGACTCAAGAAAAACCCTCCAATTTGGAGCACCGAACACGCTAATGCTGTTAGAAAAATTAAAGCAAGAATTAAAGAAATCCTTGTCTTGCAATTTCAAACCCAGATGCCTTCAAAATTGTTGAGACCGATGCTTCCGATGTAGGATATGGAGGAATACTTAAACAAAGGATTAATGATAAAGAATCATTAGTAAGGTTCACCTCGGGAGTATGGAGAGGACCTAGAGTTAATTACTCTACGGTTAAAAAGGAGATTTTGTCTATTGTTCTGTGCATTCAAAAATTCGAAAGTGATTTATTAAATCAAAATTTTTTGTTACGAGTAGATTGCAGATCTGCAAAAGAAATATTACAAAAAGATGTTAAAAATTTAGCCTCGAAACAAATCTTTGCTAGGTGGCAAGCCATATTATCTGTATTCGATTTTGGTATTGAGTTTATTAAAGGATCACATAACTCCTTACCTGATTTTTTAACTCGTGAATTTTTGCAGGGAAAGCAATGAACAAAGATAGAGCATCATCCAGCAAAGGTAATATTAACCTAAATAAATTTCAACCATATAAACTGGCCTTTGAAAAGGACAGTAAAACGTTAAGAGAAGAAGCTTTAAAAGCTGTTCCTGAAGAAGAGAGGCTCAGAGAAGATGCCTACAAAATAGCAGTAAAATCTGCTTCTGCGAAAGAATATGTTTATCCCTATATTCCAATCTCCACTAATTGGATATCTCCGATTGAAGGAAAATATATGCATTTGTCCTCAGAGGAAGTTATGAACTTCTATCTAAAAAATTTTACAGACCCTTTCCTCTATCCGAAAGACTTCTTGTATTATCAGGAAATATTAACATATACTGGATCAGTGCAATTTGATTCCTCCATAAGATCTGGTGGAGAATGGGCTTTCTCAAAAGCTTATATTATCAAAGTTATAACTCCTGAACAATGGGAAGGAGATTTGTATCGATTTAAAGAAATTGTGCCTGATACCAAGTATCCTCATAGGAATAAGTTATATTTCAATTATTTTGATTATATCAAAGCATGGGACATCGCCCTCTGCTACGAAAATAGACAAAGAAAGCATAGCTGGTTTCTGCAGTTCAAAGAACTTAAGGCACCTAATTTCCTCAATGGTTCATATGTTGGTTTGCTAATTGGGGATTGTATCCTATTATTTTACCACATAAAATTAGATTGATTTATGAAGACTTTGTCAAGACCAATGTGTCTATGAAAGCTCATGGGCTTATGTTTGCAGCTCTTTATCAAATACCATGGATTATTCGGTGGGATGTACTTGTATCAAAAAGAACATTTCAGAAGTTAGGAGAAAGTTTTGAAAATATTCCTTATATAGGAAGAAGATACTTATTAAACGGTGGGATAAATTTAAATTCTTCAAAGACTCAGTCTTCTCTGTATGAGGGATTATTCACTTGGAACCGATTACACCGACTAAATCAACAAAGTCCAAAAAGGAAATCTCTGAAGTATTGAAGGAATTGCTTTCAAGTGCATCAAAGAAGGACTTGAAAAATCAAAATCAAAGAATTGCTCGAGTCATCAGATGACGAGGACGAAGAGATGATGAGCCAGAACACAGAACACTCAGATCCTATGCAAGATGCTCAGGATCCTTATCAGTAGCACAAAGCAATAGTACTAGTGCATTTTTACGTTGAATAAGAGGGAGTTCTAGTCATATAATCGAAGAGTGGCTTTAATATTGATTATTAGAGTAGAAATGAATATATTTATAGCCAAAAATGAGTTATCTATCAGTCAATGATAAGGATTGAAAGTACAAGGTAATTCCTACGATTGTGTTGAGTATTAGGCATATGTATCCGGACATATGATTGATTATGAAGGTTCTCCAAGTCCTCGATATGGCAAACATAAAAGTGCTTTAATGTCTAAACTTGTTTAATGGAGTTTGTCGTTGCGCCAAGGTACAATGTTTGAGTCCATGGCTCAAAAACAGTGTTCTAGATATAGTCCTAGAGCATTTTATGTTGAATAACATGGAATCCTAGTCGTATAATCGAATAGTGGCTTAATATTGATTATTAGAGTAAATACGAATATATTTATAGCAAAAAAAGAGTAATCTATTAGTCAATGATAAGGACTGAAAACACAAGGTGTTTCCTACGATTGTGTTGAGTATAAGGCTTGTATCCGGACGTACGATTGATTATGAAGGTTCTCCCAGCCCTCGATATGGCAAAGATAAAAGTGCATTAGTGTCTAAACTTGTTTAAAGGAGTTTCTCGTTGCGCAAAGGTACAAAGCTTATGCATGGCTCGAAAGAGTGTTCTAGATGTAGTCCTAGTGCATTTTGATATTGAATAAGATGAGTCCTAGTCGTATAATTGAAGAGTGGCTTTAATATTGATTATTAGAGTCAATACATTATATTTATAGCAAAAATGAGTCATCTTATCAGTCAATGATAAGGACTGAAAGCACAAGGTGCTTTCCTACGATTATGTTGAGTATTAGGCATGTATCCATAAGTACAATTGATTATGAAGGTACTCCAAGCCCTCGATATGGACAAAGATAAAAGTGCATTAGTGTCTAAACTTTTTTAAAGGAGTTTGTCTTTACGCATACAAAGCTGAGTCCATGGCTCAAACGAGTGTTTAGATGTAGTACTAGTGCATTTTTTATGTTGAATAAGATGGAGTCCCTAGTCATATATTCGAAGTGTGGCTTAAATAATTAATTATTAGAGTAATACAAATATATTTATAGCAAAAATGAGTCATCTATCAATCAATGATAAGGACTCAAAGCACACGGTTTCCTACGATTGTGTTGAGTATTAGGCATGTATCCGGACGTACGATAGATTATGAAGGTTCTCCAAGCCCTCGATATAGAAAAAATAAAAGTACTTTAGTGTCTAAACATGTTTAAAGGAGTTTGTCGTTGCGCAAAGGTACAAAGCTGAGTCCATGGCTCAAAAGAGTGTTCTAGATGTAGTCTAGTTCATTTTTATGTTGAATAAGACAGAGTCCTAGTCATATAATCGAAGAGTAGCTTTAATATTGATTATTAGAGTCAAGACGAATATATTTATAACCAATAAGTGAGTCATCTATCAGTCAATATAAAGGACTGAAAGCACATGGTGTTTTCTACGATTGTGTTGAGTATTATGCTTGTATCCGGACGTACGATTGATTGTGAAGGTTCTCCAAGCCCTCGATATGCAAAGATAAAAGTGCATTAGCGTCTAAACTTGTTTAAAGGAGTTTGTCGTTGGGCAAAGGTACAAAGCTGAATCCACGGCTCAAAAGAGTGTTCTAGATGTAGTCCTAGTGCATTTTGATATTGAATAAGATGGAGTCCTAGTCGTATAATTGAATAGTGGCTTTAATATTGATTATTAGAGTCAATACGAATATATTTATAGCAAAAAATGAGTCATCTATCAGCCAATGATAAGGACTGAAAGCGCAAGGTGTTTCCTATGATTGTGTTGAGTATTAGGCATGTATCCGGATGTACGATTGATTATGATGGTTCTCCAAGCCCTCGATATGTCAAAGATAAAAGTGCATTAGTGTCTAAACTTGTTTAAAGGAGTTTGTCATTGCGCAAAGGTACAAAACTGAGTACATGGCTCAAAAGAGTGCTCTAGATGTAGTCCTAGTGCATTTTAATGTTGAATAACATCGAGTCCTGGTCTTATAATCGAAGAGTGGCTTTAATATTGATTATTAGAGTCAATACGAATATATTTATAGCCAAAATGAGTCATCTATTAGTCAATTATAAGGACTAAAAACACAAGTGTTTCCTACGATGTGTTGAGTATTAGGCCATGCATCTGGACGTAGGATTGATTACGAAGATTGACCAAGCCCTCGATATGGCAAAGATAAAAAGTGCATAAGTGTCTAAATTTCTTTAAAGGAGTTTATCGTTGTGCAAAGGTACAAAGCTAAGTCCATGGCTCGAAAGAGTGTTTTTATGATAGTACTAGTGCATTTTTATGTTGAATAAGAGGGAGTTCTAGTCATATAATCGAAAGTGGCTTTAATATTCATTATTAGAGTAGATTGAATATATAATATAGCCAAAAATGAGTTATCTATCAATCAATGATAACGATTGAAAGTACAAGGTGATTCCTACGATTGTGTTGAGTATTAGGCATATGTATCCGGACGTATGATTGATTATGAAGGTTCTCCAAGTCCTCGATATGGCAAAGATAAAAGTGCTTTAAGTGTCTAAACTTGTTTAAATGGAGTTTGTCGTTGCGCCAAAGGTAGAAAGCTTGAGTCCATGGCTCAAAAGAGTGTTCTAGATGTAGTCCTAGTGCAATTTTATGTTGAATAACATGGAGTCCTAGTCGATAATCGAAGAGTGGCTTCTAATATTGATTATTAGAGTCAATACGAATATATTTATAGCAAAAAAGATTAATCTATCAGCCAATGATAAGGACTGAAAGCACAAGGTGATTCCTACGATTGTGTTTTAGTATTAGTCATGTATCCGGACGTATGATTGATTATGAAGGTTCTCCAACTCCTCATATGGAAAAGATAAAAGTTCATTAGTGTCTAAACTTGTTTAAAGGAGTTTGTCGTTGCGCGAAAAGTGTTGAGTATTAGGCATGCATCCGGACGTACGATAGATTCGATGTTGACCAAGCCCTCGATATGGCAAAGATAAAAAGGAATAAGTATCTAAATTTCTTTAAAGGAGTTTGTCGTTGTGAGGTCTGAGTCCATGGCTCAAAAGACTGTTTTTGATGTAGTACTAGTGCATTTTTATGTTGAATAAGAGAGAGTCATATAATCGAAGAGTGGCTTTAATATTCATTATTAGAGTAGATATGAATATATTTATAGCCAAAAATGAGTTATATCTGTCAATGATAACGATTGACAGTACAAGGTGATTCCTACGATTGTGTTGAGTATTAGGCATATGTATCCGGACGTATGATTGATTATGAAGGTTCTCCAAGTTCAAAGATAAAGTCATTAGTGAAACTTGTTTAAATGGAGTTTGTCGTTGCGCCAAGGTACAATGCTGAGTCCATGGCTCAAAAGAGTGTTCTAGATGTAGTCCTAGTGAATTTTTATGTTGAATAACATGGAGTCCTAGTCGTATAATTGAAGAGTGGCTTCTAATATTGATTATTAGAGTAAATACGAATATATTTATAGCAAAAAAAGAGTCATCTATCAGTCAATGATAAGGACTGAAAACACAAGGTGTTGCCTACGATTGTGTTGAGTATTAGGCTTGTATCCGGACGTACGGTTGAGTATGAAGGTTCTCCAAGCCCTCGATATGGCTAAGATAGAGGTGCATTAGTGTCTAAACTTCTTTAAAGGAGTTTGTCGTTGCACAAAGGTGCAAAGCTTAATGCATGGCTTGAAAGAGTGTTCTAGATGTAGTCCTAGTGCATTTTCATGTTGAATAAGCTGGAGTCCTAGTCATATAATCGAAGAGTGGCTTTAATATTGATTATTAGAGTCAATACGAATATATTTATAGCGAAAAATGAGTTATCTAACAGTTTATGATAAGGACTGAAAAGGCACAAGATGTTTCCTACGATTGTTTTGAGTATTAGGCATGCATGCGGACGTACGATTGATTTGCGAAGGTTCCAAGCCCTCGATTTGGAAAAGATAAAAAGGAATAGTGTCTAAATTTCTTTATATGAGTTCGTCGTTGTGCAAAGGTAAAGCTGAGTCCATGGCTCAAAAGAGTGTTTTAGATGTAGTTCGTGCAATTTTTATGTTGAATAAGAGGGAGTTCTAGTCATATAATCGAAGAGTGGCTTTAATATCGTTTATAAGAGTAGATATGAATATATTTATAGCCAAAAATGAGTTATCTATCAGTCAATGATAAGGATTGAAAGCACAAGGTGATTCCCACGATTGTGTTTTGAGTATTAGGCATGTATCCGGACGCATGATTGATTATGAAGGTTCTCCAAGTCCTCCATATGGCACAGATAAAAGTGCATTAGTGTCTAAACTTGTTTAAAGGAGTTTGTCGTTGCGCAAAAGGTGCAAAGCTGAGTCCATGGCTCAAAAGAGTGTTCTAGATGTAGTCCTAGTGCATTTTATGTTGAATAACATGGACTCCTGGTCTTATAATCGAAGAGTGGCTTTAATATTGATTATTAGAGTCAATACGAATATATTTATAGCTAAAAATGAGTTATCTATCAGTCAATTATAAGGACTAAAACACAAGATGTTTTCCTACATTGTGTTGAGAATTAGGTGTGCATTCGGACGTACGATTGATTACGAAGGTTGCAAGCCCTCGATTTGGCAAAGATAAAAGGAATAAGTGTCTAAATTTCTTTTAAAGGAGTTTGTCGTTGTGCAAGTGCAAAGCTGAGTCATGGCTCAAAAGAGTGAGATGTAGTACAGTGCCATTTTTATGTTGAAATAAGAGGGGAGTTCTAGTCATATAATCGAAGAGTGGCTTTAATATCGATTATTAGAGTAGATATGAATATATTTATAGCCAAAAGTGAGTTATCTATCAGTCAATGATAAGGATTGAAAGCACAAAGATGATTCCTATGATTGTGTTGAGTATTAGGCATGTCTCCGGACGTATGATTGATTATGAAGGTTCTCCAAGTCCTCCATATGGCAAAGATAAAAGTGCATTAGTGTGTAAACTTGTTTAAAGGAGTTTGTCGTTGCGCAAAGGTACAAAAATGAGTCCATGGCTCAAAAGAGTGTTCAAGATGTAGTCCTAGTGCATTTTATGTTGAATAACATGGACTCTGGGACATATAATCGAAGAGTGGCTTTAATATTGATTATTAGAGGTAATACGAATGTATTTATAGCAAAAAAAGAGTCATCTATCAGTCAATGATAAGGACTGAAAACACAAGGTGTTTTCTACGATTGTGTTGAGTATAAGGCTTGTATCCGGACGTACGATTGAGTATGAAGGTTCTCCAAGCCCTCGATATGGCAAAGATAAAAGTGCATTAGTGTCTAAACTAGTTTAAAGGAGTTGTCGTTGCGCAAAAGTACAAAGCTTAATGGATGGCTCAAAAGAGTGTTTTAGATGTAGTCCTAGTGCATTTTTATGTTGAATAAGATTGATTCCTAGTCGTATGATCGAAGTGTGACTTAATATTGATTATTAAAGTCAATACGAATATATTTATAGCAAAAAAATGGTCATCTATCAGTCAATGATAAAGACTGAAAGCACAAGGTGTTTCCTACGATTGTGTTGAGCATTAGGTATGTATCGGGACGTAAAATTAATTATGAAGGTTCTCCAAGCCCTCGATATGGCAAAGATAAAAGTGCCTTAGTGTCTAAACTTGCTTAAAGGAGTTTGTCGTTGGGCAAAGGTAGAAAGTTGAGTCCATGGCTCAAAAGAGTTTTCTAGATGTAGTCCTAGTGCGTTTTAACGTTGAAAACATGGAGTCCTATCGTATAATCGAAGAGTGGCTTTAATATTGATTATTAGAGTCAATACGAATATATTTATAGCTAGAAATGAGTCATCTATATGTCAACATAAGGACTGAAAGCTTACGGTGTTTCCTACGATTGTGTTGAGTATTAGGCATGTATTCGGACGTATATGGTTGATTATGAGGGTTCTCCAAGCCCTTCGATATGGCAAAAATAAAAGTGCATTAGTGTTGAAACTTCTTTAAAGGAGTTTGTCATTGCGCAAAGGTACAAAGCTGAGTCCATCGCTCAAAAGAGTGTTCTAGATTGTAGTCCTGGTGCATTTTATGTTGAATAAGATGGAAGTCCTAGTCTATAATGGAAGAGTGGCTTTAATAATGATTATTAGAGTCAGTACGAATATATTGACAGTCATATATCAGTCAATGATAAGGAGTGAAAGCACAAAGTGTTTCCTACAATTTTGTTGAGTATTAGGCATGTATCCGGACGTACGATTTATTATGATTGTTCTCCAAGCCCTCGATATGACAAAGATAAAAGTGCATTAGTGTCTAAACTTCTTTAAAAGGAGTTTGTCGTTGCGCAAAGTACAAAGCTGAGTCCATTCGCTCGAAAGAGTGTTCTAGATGAAGTCTTGGTGCATTTTAAGTTGAATAAGATGGAGTCCAGTCGTATAGTCGAAGAGTGGTTTTAATAAGGATTATTAGAGTCAATACGAATATATTTATAGTAGAAAAAGAGCCATTTATCAGTCAATGATAAGGACTGAAAGCACAAGGTGTTTCCTACGATTGGTGAGTATCAGGCATGTATCCGGACGTACGATATATTAGAAGGCTCTCCAAGCCTCGATAATGGCAAAGATAAAAGTGCATTAGTATCTAAACTAGTTTAAAGGAGTTTGTCGTTGGGCAAAAGTACAAAGCTGAGTCCATCATGTGAAAAGAGTGTTCTAGATGTAGTCCTAGTGCATTTTTATGTTGAATAAGATGGAGTCCTAGTCGCATAATCGAAAAAGAGTGGCTTTAATTTTGATTATTAGAGTCAATACGAAATATATTTATAGCAAATGAGTCATCTATCAATTCAATGATAAGCACTTGAAAACACAAGGTTTCCTACAATTGTGTTTGACTGTTTACAGGCATGTATCCGTACGTACGATTGATTACGAAGGTTGACCAAGCCCTTGATATGGAAAAGATAAAAGGAATAGTGTCTAAATTATTTAAACGAGTTGTTCGTTGTGCAAATGTACAAAGCTGAGTTCATGGCTCGAAAGACGTGTTTTAGAATGTAGTACCAATGCATTTTAGTGTTGAATAAGATGGAGCCCTAGTCATATAACGAAGATTGACTTTAATATTGATTATTAGAGATATACGAATCTATTTATAGCCAAAAATGAGTAATCTATCAGTTAATGATAAGGATTGAAAGCACAAGGTGTTTTTCCTAATGATTGTGCTGAGTACTAGGATTATATCTGGACGTACGAAACTGATTATGAAGGTTCTCCCGATATAGCAAAGATAAAATAAATTAGTGTCTAAACTTGTTTTAAAGGAGTTTGTCGTTGCGCAAAGGTAAAAAGCTGAATCCATGGCTCGAAAGAATGTTTTAGATGTAGTCCTAGTGCATTTTTTATATTGAATAATATGGAGTCCTAGTCATATGATCGAAAGACAGCGCTTTAAAATATTGATTAATCTAAGTCAATACGAATATATTTATAGCAACACAAAAATGAGTCATCTATTCAACCCAGTCAATGATAAAGGACTGACAAGCACAAGGTTTTCTTACGATTGTTTTGAGTATTAAGCATGTATCCATAAGTACGATTGATTATGAAGGTTCTCCAAGCCCTGATTTGGCAAAGATAAAAGTGTATTAGTGTTTCTAAACTTGTTTTAAAGGAGTTTGTCGTTTGCGCAAAGGTACAAAGCTGAGTCCACGGCTCAAAAGAGTGTTTTAGATGTAGTACTAGTTTGCATTTTAATGGTTGAATAACGTGGAGTCCGTGAGTCATATAATCGAAGAAGAGTGGCTTTAATATTGATTATTAGAGGCAATAAAAATATATTTATTGCTAGAAATGCAGTCTATTTATCAGTTCAATGATAAGGACTGAAAAACAAGGTGTTTCCTACTATTGTGTTGACCCGGTGGACGTACGATTGATTACGAAGGTTGACCCAAGCCCTCAATGTGTCAAAGATAAAAAGCGAATAAGTGTCTAAAATGTGGGAAAAGATAAAGCGAATAGGGGTTTTCATTGTGCAAAGGTACAAAACTGAGTCGATGGCTCAAAAGAGTTGTTTCGTACTAGTTCATTTTTTTATGTTGAATAAGATGGAATCCTAATCAATTATCGAAGAGTCCTTTAATATTGACTATTAGAGTCAATACGAATATTTTATAGCAAAAAAATGAGTCATCTATATGTCCTCAATGATGAGGACTAAAAGCAACAAGGTGTTTCCTACGATTGTTGAGTAAGGCTAGTGCTCACGAATATGGCACAAGATAAAAGTGCAGTATAGTGTCTAAACTTGTTTAAAGGAGTGTTGTCGTTGCGCAAAGGTGCAAAGCTGAGTCCATGGCTCAAAAGAGTGTTCTAGATGTATTCCTAGTGCAAATTTTTATGTTGTATAAGATGAGTCAGTCATATAAATCGAAGAGTGGTTTAATATTTGATTATTAGAGCTCTCAATACAATATATTTATAAGCAAAAATGAGTCATCTATCAGTCAATGATAAGGACTGAAAGCACAAGGTGTTTCCTACGAATTTTGTTGAGTATTAGACATTGTACCTCCGGACGTACTATTGATTATGAAGGTTCTCCAAGCCCTCCATATGTTCAAACATAAAAAGTTGCATTAGTATTCTAAAAACTTGTTTACAGGAGTTTGTCGTTTGTCCAAAGGTACAAAGCTGAGTCCATGGCTCGAAAGATTGTTCTAGATGTAGTCCTGGTGCATTTTTTTTGTTAATAAGATGGAGTCCTAGTCGTATAATCGAAGCAATATGCTTTAATATTAATTATTCAGAGTCAATACACGAAATATAAATATTATATGCAAAAAATGAGTTATCTATTAGTCAATGATAAGGATTGAAAGCACACAGTGTTTTCTAATATTGTGTTGAGTATTAGGCCTGTATCCGGACGATATGATTGATTATGATGAAGTTCTCCAAGCCCTCGATTTGTCAAAGATAAAAGTTGCATTAATGCCTAAATTTGTTTAAAGGAATTGTCGTTGTGCTATAAGGTACGAAGATGACTCCTAGTGCATTTTAATGTTCGAATAACATGGAGTCCTAATTGTTATAATCGAAGAGTGCGCTTTAATATTGATTATTTAGAGTCAATATAGTATATATTAATTTAGCCAGAAATGGAGTCATCTATTCAGTTATGAAAGGGACTTGAAAACAGAAGGTGTTTCCTACGATTATATGTTGAGTATTAGGCATGAATAATCTGAACGTACGATTGATTAACGTATAAAGGTTGACCAAGCTCTCGATACGGAAAAGATAAAAGGGAATACAGTGTCTAAAGTTTGTTTAAAGGAGTTTGTTGTTATGCAATGTGTACAAAGCTGAGTCAATGGCTCAAAAGAGTGTTTTAAATGTAGTACTAGCTGCGCAGTCTTTATGTGAATAAGATGGAGTTCCTAGTCGAGTATATATCGAAGAGTGACTTTAATAATTGATTATTAGAGTAGATACGAATATATGTATATAGCCGAAAATGAGTTATCTATTTAAGTTAATGATAAGGACTGAAAGCACAAGGTGTTTCCTATGATTGTGTGAATATTAGGCATGTATTTCAGACGTACGATTGATTATGATGGTTCTCCAAGCCCTCGATATGGAAAAGATAAAAGTGCATTTAGCGTTGAAACATGTTTAAAAGGAGTTTGTTTGTTGCGCAAAGGTACAAAGTTGAGTAAAAACATGGCTCAAAGAGTGTTCTAGATGTAGTCCTAGTGCATTTTTATATTGAGTAAGATGGAGCCCTAGTCATATAATCGAAGAGTAGCTTTAATATTGAATTATTAGAGTAGATTCGAATATATTTATAGCAAAAAAATGAGTTATCTATCAATTAATGATAAGGACTGAACGCACAAGGTGTTTCCTGCGATTGTGTTGAGTATTAGGATGTATCCGGACGTACGAAATTGATTATGAAGGTTCTCCAAGCCCTCGATCTATGGCAAAGATAAAAAGTGCATTAGTGTCTAAACTTGTTTAAAAGAGTTTGTCGTTGTGCAAAGGCAACAAAGCTGAGTCCATGGCTCAAAAGAGTGTTTAGATGTAGTACTAGTTGCCATTTTAATGTTGAATACATGGAGTCGTAGTCTTACAATCGAAGAGTGGCTTTAATATTGATTATTAGAGGCAATTCGAATATATTATAAGCCAGAAAATGAGTCATCTATCAGTCAATGAATAAACACTGGAAAACACAAGGTGTTTTCCTATGATTGTGTTGAGTATTAGGCCATTATCCGGATAAGTGCGGATTGATTTGAAGGTTGATTAAGGCCCTCGATATGGCTAAAGATAAAAGGAGATAAGTGTCTAAATTGTTTTAAAGGAGTTTGTCATTTTGCAAAGGTACAAAGCTACAGTCCATGCTCAAAAAGTGTGTTTTAGAATGAATAGATACTAGTGCAATTTTTATGTTGAATAAGATGGAGTCCTAATCTTATAAGTCGAAGATTGTCTTTAATATTTGACTAATTAGAGTTCAATACGAATATTTTTTATGGGCCAAAAAATGAGTTATCTATATGTCAACATAAGGACTGGAAGCTCAAGGTGTTTCCTACGATTGTGTTGAGTATTTAGGTATGTATCCGGCATGTAAAAATTGATTGAAGGATTATGGAAAGTTCCCTAAGCCCTTGATATGGTAAAGTTAAAAGTGCATTAGTTGTCTAAACTTGTTTAAAGGAGTTAGATTGTCGTTGCGCAAAGGGTACAAAGCTGAGTCCATGACTACCCAAAAAGGTGTTTCTAGATGTAGTCCTAGTACATTTTTATGTTGAATAAGATAGAGTCCTAGGCACATATAATCGAGAATAGTGCTTTAATATTAATTAATTAGAGTCAACACGAAGTTTATTACTTATAGCCAAAAAATGAGTCATCTATAGTAAAATTATAAGTGATAAACACAAGGTTTTTTCTATGATTGTATTGAGTATTAGACATGTATCCTGGACGTACGAAATATGATTTATGAAAGGTTGACCAAGCCCTCGATATGGCAAGAATAAAAGGAAAATAAGTGTCTAAATTGATTAAAAGTGCACTTGTCGTTGTGCAAAAGGTACGAAGTTGAGCCAGGTTGCTCAAAAACAGTGTGTTTTAGGTGTAGTATAGTGGATTTGTAAGTTGAATAAGACGGATTCCTAGTCATATTGATTATTAGAGACAATGACGAATATATTTATAGCCAAAAATGAGTTATCATCAGTCAATGATTATGGACTTAGAAAGCACAAGGTGTTATCCTACAAATTGTGTGTTTATAGTATTATGGCATGTAATCCGGATGTACGGATGATTATGAAGGTTCTCCTAGCCCTCTGATGTGAACACCGAGGGCATCCAACGAGCTAAAGAAATTCAAGATGAATTGGACCAAAGACTTTAACCATTGGAAGGTGGCTGGCAATGACAAAGAAAATTCAAGCAATCAACTTAATACTCTCGCTAATGGGAATCAAAGCTCCCAATTGGAGGCCCAACATGAGTGCTTAATTTCAATAATTCAAGCCCAAGGAAGCCCATATATTAAGAGCCCAAATTCGTCAAGTGCACCAAGTGGTCAAAGAAGACTTCTTAATGCACATTCAAAGTGCATTTATCACATACAATGCACCAATTTTCGGATTCACATGGAAACCATAACTTTTACTCATTTGATTGACCAAGAATGCATGCTTTTTAGTCATTATTTTGACTAATTATTGAATGTACATCCATAACAAGGAGATCCACTTGGGGATATGTGGTGGTCAATTTGGAAGCTGTTTTTAGGCCACTAAAGGCAGTATCAAAACAAGCAAATGGGAAGAACCAAGACGATATCCAAGTTTAAGAAATATTGAGAGAGTTCTCAATATTTGGAGAGTTTGAATCCTATTTTCAGCTTTAGATGAAACCAGTGCTTTGTCAATATGAGTTAGCATATTAGGTTGGTGATTCAAATTCATCAAAGCCCCCAATTCGTGCTCGACCCAAAATTGTGTCGTTGTGTGGATTGGTTTATCTATATGCTCGTGGTTGGTTGAATGTTCACAGTAGCAGGTCACTATTCAAATAACGTTGGTTGGCTATTTTGCCATATTCCTTCAGGTCCACGGACTTCTTTATCCATTTCAAGCCTACGTTGTGAAGATCGAGCCACCCATGGTCAATACCATATACCCTCGAGGATATGGCAAAGATACAAAGTGCATTAATGTCACAACATTGGTTAACTTGGAGTTTGTCGTTATGCAAAGGTAACAAAGCTGAGTCCATGGCTCGAAAGAGTGCTCTATATTATAGTCCTAATGCATTTTTATGTTGAATAAGATGGCTTTTGTACTAGTGTATAATCGAAGAGTGTGCTTTAATATTGATTATTAGAGTCAATCCACGAACCAAACAATATATTTATAGCAAAAAATTGAGTCATCTATCAGTCAAGGGATAAGGACTAATAACACATGGTGTTTCCTAACGAGTATGTATGTATTTAATCAGGCATTGTACCCCCCGATTTTCCTACGATGTTTTGAGTATGTAGGCATGTACCCGACCTAACGATTCATCATGAAGGTTCTCCACGCACTCGTATGGCAAGAGATAAAGTGCATTAGTGTCTAAACTTGAATTAAGGAGTTAATCGTTGCACAACGGTATAAAGCTGATCCATGGCTCAAAAACAGTGTTTTAGATGTAGTCCTAGTGCATTTTTATGTTGAATAAGATGGAGTCCATCATATAATCGAAGTGTGGCTTTTATATTGAATGGCTCAAAAGAGTGTTTTAGATGTAATGTAGTGCATTTTAAAATGTTGAATAACATGGAAGGTCCTGGTCTTATAATCGAAGAGTGGCTTTAATATTGAAATATTAGAGGCAATACGAAATACTTTAATAGCCAGAAATGAGTCATCTATCAGTCAATGTAAGGACTCTGAAAAACACAACGGTGTTTCCTACGATTGGGCATCTGTGTCCGAACATTGATCACTGATTGCGAAGGTTGAACCAAGCCCCCTCGATATGGCAAAGATAAAAAGGAATAAGTGTCTAAATTTGTTTAAGGAGTATGGTCCGTTGTGCAAAGGTATAAAGCTGAGTCCATGGCTCAAAAGAGTGGTTTAGATGTAGTACTAAGTCAATTTTATGTTGAATAAGATGGAGTCTAAATCATATATATCGAAGAGTGCTTTAATATTTACTATTAGAGTCATACGAAAATATATTTTATATCCAAAAATGAGTTATCTATATATGTCAATGATAAGGATTGAAAGCTCAAGGTGTTCCCACGATTGTGTATAGTAATTAGGCATACGTATCCCGAACATACGATTGATTGAAGAAAGGTTGACCTAAGCCCTCGATATGCAAGATAAAAGTGCATTAGTGTCTAAAACTTGTTTAAAGGAGTTTGTCATTGCGCAAAGGCTACACAAAGACTGAGTCCATGACTCAAAAAGAGTGTTCTATAAATGTAGTCCCTAGTGCATTTTTTTGTTGAATATAGATGGAATCTCCTAGTCATTGCAGAAGCGATTCGGTGCGTTGTATTAAATATAATCGAAGATTGGCTTTAATATTAATTATTAGAGTCAAATAACGAATATATTATAGCAAAAAATAATTCATATCTATCAGTTCAATGATAATGACTGAAAACACAAGGTGGTTTTCCTACGATTGTGTTGAGTATTAGACATGTATGCCGCACGAACGATTTTGATTATGAAGGTTGACCAAGCCATCAAGGATGCCAAAGATAAAAAGGGAATAAGTGGCTAAATTAGTTTAAAGGAGTTTGTCGTGTGCAAAGGTACAAGTTGAGTCCATGGCTCAAAAGAGTGTGTTAGATGTAGTACCTAGTTGCACCTTTTTGTTGTTAATAAGATGGAGTCCTAGTCATATAATCAAAGAGTGGCTTAATATTGATTATTAGAGTAGATACGAATATATTTATAGGCAAAAGAATGAAGTCATCTATCAAATAATGATAAGTGACTGAAAGCAACAAGGTGTTTCCTACGATGTGTATAGCATTGAGGCATGTATCCGGGATGTACGATTGATTATGAAGGTTCTCCAGCCCACGATATTGGCAAAGGTACAAAGCTCATTCTGGCTCAAAAGAGTCTCTTTAAGATGTAGTGCTAGTGGCATTTTAATGTTGGATATCATGGAGTCCTGGTCTTATAATCGAAGAGTGGCTTTAATATTGAATATTAGAGGCAATACGAATTTATTATTATCCAGAAATCAGTCATCTATCAGTTTAAGATAAGGCTGAAAACACAAGGTGATCCACGATTTTGTTTGAATATTAGGAATGTTTCATCGACATTACGAAATTGCGAAGGTTGTACCCAGCCCTCGATATGGCAAAGCATAAAAGGGAATAAGTGTTTAAATTTGTTTTAAAGAAGTTTTGTCATTGTGCAAAGGTACGAAAGCTGAGTCCATGGCTCAATAAAAGAGTGTTTCAGATGTAGTACTAGTGCATTTTAATGTTGAATAAGATGAAGTGCTAATCATATATAGTCGAAAGAAAGTGCTTTAATATTGACTAATTTGAGTCAATACGAACTATATTTATAGCAAAAAAATGAGTCATTATCTATATGTGTCAATGATAAGCGACTGGAAAGCTCAAGGTTTTCCTACGATTGTGTTGAGTATTAGGCATGTATCCGGACGTATGATTTATTATGAAGGTTCTCCAAGCCGTCGATATACAGCAAAGATAAAATTGCATTAGTGTCTAAACTGTTTAAAGGGAAGTTTGTCGTTGCGCAAAGGTACAAGCGAGTCCATGACTCAAAAGAATGTTCTAGATGTAGTCCTAGTGCAATTTTTATGTTGAATGAAGATGGAGTCGTATTCATATAATCGAAGGGTGGCTTTAGTATGTATTATTAGAGTCAATTACGAATACATTTATAGCAAAAAATGAGTCTCATCTGCAGTCAATGATAAGGACTGAAACACAAGGTGTTTCCTACGATTGTGGTTGAGTATTGGACATGTATCCAGGATGTAACGATTGATTATGAAGGTTGACGCAAAGCCCTCGATATGACAAAGATAAAAGGGAATGAAAGTTTTAAATTTGTTTAAAAGTTTGTTGTTGTGCAAAGGTACGAAGCCGAGTCCATGACTCAAAAGAGTGTTTTAGGTGTAGTACTAGGCATTTGTATGTTGAATAAGATGGAGTCCTAGTCGTATAATTGAAGAATGACTTTAATAAGATTGATTATTAGAGTCATACGAATATATTTATAGCGAGAATGAGTTATCTATCAGTCAAGGATAGGGACTTTGACAATCCCGGATGTACGATTGATTGATTGCGAACATTGACGTCAAGCCCTCGATATGGCAAAGATAAAAGGGAATAGTATCTAAATTTGTTTAAAGGAGTTTTGTCGTTGTGAAATGTACAAAAGCTGAGTCCATGGCTCAAAAGAGTGTTTTAGATGTAGTACATAATGCATCATTTTTATGTTGAATAACCGTGGAAATGGAGTCCTCGTCATATAATCGTAAGAGTGGGTTTAATATTGATTGTTAGAGTAGATACGCATGGAGATATTATCAACAACAGCAAAAGATCGAGCGTTAATCTATCAGGTTAATGATAAGGACTGAAAGCACAAGGGTGTTTTCCTATGATTTTGTTGAGTGTTAGGCATGTACGGACGTACGCTTGATTATGAAAGGTATTCTACAAGCCCTCGAGTATTGGCAAAGATAAAAGTGCATTGGTGTCTAAACTTGTTTAACAGAGTTAGCCGTTGTGAAAAAGTGGGTACAAAGCTCAGTCCATGGCTCAAAGAGTCTTTTAGATGTAGTAGTGCTAGTGCATTTTAAGTGTTGAATAACAGGAGTCCTGGTCTTATAATCGAAGAGTGGCTTTAATATTGAATATTAGAGGCAATACGAATATTTATAGCTCAGAATGAGTCATGTATCAGTCAATGATAAGGACTGAAAACACAAGGTGTTTCCTACGATGATGTGTAAGTATTAGGCATGTATCCGAACAATACGATTGATTGCGAGGGACGTTGACCAAGACCCTCGATAATGCCAAAGATAAAGGGAATAAGTGTCTAAATTAGTTTGAAAGAGTTGTCGTTGTGCAAGGTACAAAGCTGAGAACATGGCTCAAAAAGAGTGTTTTTAGATGTAGTACTAGTGCATTTTTATGTTGTATAAAGATGGATGTCCTAGTCATATAATCGAAGAGGTGGCGTTAAATTTGATTATTAGAGTAGAAAGAAATATATTTATAGCAAAAGATGAGTTTATCTATCAGTTAACTGATAAGGACTACGGAAAAGCACAAGGTGTTTCTGACTATGATTGTGTTTGAGATATTAGGCGCATGTATCTGGACGTACGATTGATTATGAAGGTTCTCCCAAGCCCTCGATATTGCAAAAGATAAAAGTGCATTAGTGTCGAAACTTTTTAAAGAGTTTTGTCCATGTGTGCAAAGGTACAAAGTCCAATCAGTAAATGGCCAGAGTGTTTTAGATGTAATGTAGCTCCGATTTTAATGTTGAAATAACATGGAGTCCTGGTCTTATAATAGAAGAGTGACTTTAAATATTGAAATATTAGAAGCAATACGTATATATTTATAGCCAGAAATAAGTCAGGCTATCAGCTCAAGTGGTAAGGACTGAAAACACAAGATGTGTTTCATATCGATTTGGGCCATGTATATAACATAATGATTGATTGCGAAAAAGTTGACCAAAAGTGCCCTCGATAATGGCAAAGATAAAGAGGGAATAAGTGTCTTATTTGTTTAAAGGAGTATATGTCGTTGTGCAAAAAGGTACAAAAGCTGAGTCCATGGGTCAAAAGAGTGGTTTAGATGTAGGTACTAGTGCTATTTTCGTTGAATACGATAACTATTAGAGTCAATACGACTATATTTTATAGCGCAAAAATGAGATCACTATATGTCAATGAATAAGGACTGAAAGCTCAAGGTGTTTCCTACGATGTGTTCGAGTATTAGGCATGTATCCGAACATATGATTGATTGCGAAGGTTAACCAAGCCTCGATATGGCAAGATAAAAGTGCATTAGTTCAAATTATGTTGAATAAGATGGAGTCTAATCTATATATGTCGAAGAGTGGCTTTAAGTGTATTGAACTATTTTGAGTCAATACGACTATATTTTATAGCCAAAAATTGAGTCATCTATATATCAAATGCTGATGACAGGACTGAAAAGCATGACCAGGTGTGCTACCTACCGGACGATTGTGTCGAGTATTAGGCATTGTATAACCGGACGTATGATTGATTATGAAGCAGTTCTCCAAGCCGTCGATATGCAAAGATAAAAGTGCCAGTTAGTGTCTAAACATTGTTTAAAGGAGTATTGTCGTTGCGCAAAGGTATCACAAGCTGAGTCCATGACTCAAAAGAATGTTCTAATGATGTAGTCCTAAGTGCATTTTTATGTTGATAGAATGGAGTCGTATTCAATATAACTGAAGAGAGCTTTAATATGTATTATTAGAGTCAATATGAATATATTTATAGAAAAAATGAGTCATCTTCAGTGAATGATAAGGACTGGAGAAACACAAGTTGTTTTCTACGATGTGTTGAGTCTTAGAACATGTTATATACGGACGTACGAGACGATTGATTATGAAGGTTGACCAGATGGCCCTCAATATGGCAAAGATAAAGGGATAAGTGTCTAAATTTGTTTAGAAGAGTTGTCGTTGTTGTGCAAAGGTAGAAAACTGAGTCCATGACTCAAAAGAGTGTTTTAGGTGTAGTTCTAGTTCATTTGTATGTTGAATAAGATGGAGACATAGTCCTATAATCGAAGAGTGGCGTTTCATATTGATTATTAGAGTCAATACGAATATATTTTATAGCCAAAAATGAGTCATTTATAAGTCAATGGTAAGGACTGAAAACACAAGGTGTTTCCTACGATTGTGTTGAGTATTAGACATGTATCCGGACGGACGATTGATTATGAAGGTTGACCAAGCCCTCGATATGGCAAAAGATAAAAGGGAATAAGTGTCTAAAAATTTTTTTTAAAAGCAGTTGTCGTTCTGGCAAAGGTACAAAGCTTAGTCCATGGCTTCAAAAAGAGTGTATTAGATGTAGTACTAGTAATTTTAAATGTTGAATAAGATGGAGTCTAATCATAGTAGTCGAGAGTGGTTTTAATATGACTATTTGAGTCAATACGACTATATTTATAGCGAAAAAGTGAATCATCAATATGTCAATGATAAGGACTGAAAGCTCAAGGTGTTTTCCTACGATTGTGTCTAGTATTAGGCATGTATCCGGACGTACGATGATTATGAAGGTTCTCCAACCCCTCGATATGGCAAAGATAAAAGTAAATTAGTGTTAAACATGTTTAAAAGAGTTTGTCGTTGGCGCCAAAGGTACAAAGCTGAGTCCCATGACTCAAAAGAGTGTTCTAGATGTAGTCCTAGTGCATTTTTATGTTGTATACAGATGGAAGTGAAACACAAGTGTGTTTCCTAGGATTGTGTTGAGTAATTAAACATGTATCCGGACGTACGATTGATTATGAAGGTTGACACTCGATATGGCAAAAGATAACAAAGGGAATAAGTAGTCTAAATTTGTCTAAAAGAGTTTGTCGTTGTGCAACGTATGAAGCTGAGTCCATGGCTCAAAAGAGTGTCTTTCAGGTGTAGTACTAGTTGCATTTGTATGTTGAATATGATGGAGTCCTAGTCATATAATCGACAGAGTGGCTTTCATATAGACTTATAGAGTCATTACGAATATATTTATAGCAAAAAATGAGTCATCTATCAGTTAATGATTAGGACTAAACACACAAGGTGTTTCCTACGATTGTGTTGAGTATTAACATGTATCCCGGACGAACGATTTATTATGAAGGTTGAACCAAGCCCTTGATATGGCAAGATAAAAAAGGGAATAAGTGTCTAAATTTTTTTAAAAGGAGTTTTTGTCGTTGTGCAAAGGTACAAAGCTGAGTCAATGGCTCAAAAGAGTGTTTTAGACGTAGTACTAGTGCATTTTTATGTTGAATAAGATGGAGTCCTAGTCATATAATCGAAGGAGCTGGCTTAATATTGATGTATTAGAGTAGATATGAATATATTTATAGGAAAAGATGAGTTATCTATCAGTTAATGATAAGGACTAAAAGCACAAGGTGTTTCCTACGATTGTGTTGAGTGTTAGGCATGTATCCGAACGTATGATTGATTATTAAGGTTCTCCAAGCCCTCGATATTGCAAAAATAAAAGTGGATTAGTGTCTAAACTTGTTTAAAGGAGTTTGTCATTGTGCAAAGGTACGAAGCTCAGTCCATGGCTCAAAAGAGTCTTTGAGATGTAGTGCTAGTGCATTTTAATGTTTAATAACATGGAGTCCTGGTCATATAATCGAAGAGTGGCTTTAATAATGAATATTAGAGGCAAATACGAATATATTTATAAGCCAGAAAAGAGTCATCTATCAGTCAATGATAAGGACTGAAAACACAAGTTGTTTCCTACGATTTGTGTTGAGTATTAGGCATGTATCCGAACATACGATTGATTGCGAAGGTCGCCAAGCCTCTCGATATGGCAAAGATAATAAAGGGAACAGCGCAACGACAAAACTCCTTTAAAAAAGATGGCTGAAAATTCTCTCCAACCTCTCTCATGCACTCACACACTACCCTCCTCTCCAAAACATACCCATCACCTTCTTCCTCCACCGCCAATTGAAGGAGGAACCGGGTGAGGATGAAGAGGAACATTTTGCTGATTGCGACGAGGGCCCGTTTCCCACAAGCGACCTCAACGTTGGAGGGGAATCTTGAGAGTTTTTCGAAAAGACTTCAGCATGGCTAAATTTGCTTCTCTTGCAAAAAGAATCATGGGTGACCGGGAAACTCTCATGGATTAGAAGCTTTGAAGCTACTGTCAAAAGAATTATGGCAAGAACAATATGGCTCCTTATGTCGCTAGAAAATAGACTCTCGATTTTGGTGGCTCCACCAGCCCTCAAGCCCACCTCCGAGCATGAACTCACCCATATCGCATCCCTCTAGAGCCTAGACGTGCTAATAGGAACATCTCTTCACATTCCACCGGCGAGCTCGCTAGCAAGCGACTCTTCAACTTCCACCACCCGCCTGCTAGGGTTTTTGAGGCCAACCCTTTGGTTGCAGAACATGGTGTCTCTTCACCTTCTTTGGCTGTTGGAGGCCTTTTCACCTCCATCCCACAATGCTGAAAAAACGTTCACAAAACAGGCTCACATTCGCCGGCTATTTGCTCTCCTCCCCCGCTACCGAACATGGAAATCCCTCCTCCGTCTTTGTGTGTTAAACCAGCAACAAACTCCTTCAATACCTGGATGCTCTTAGTCGCTGCTCCAGCAACCTTAAGCAAAGGAGCCCTCCCTTGCAGCGGGATAAGACTAATGGTTCACCCTTGGCCACCAATGGAAATCAGCCTTCGGCTTTTGATTCAGCGCTTAGTTCACCTCCTTTCAACACTCTTGCTGGAGCTCAAGGTAATCATGACTCCCCTTCCTCTTTCAAGAAAGATTCGCCCATCACTTTGGCTGCAAAAAATGCTCCGGTTGCCCTGGATATTAATGCTGATTCACTGAATTGCTTCGGGTCTTTTGAATTGATCCACCTAAAGTTCTTGATTCGCTGCGCCGCTCTTACATTATCCCTCTCCTAAAACTAAATATCCGAGTAGTTCGAATGTGTCTTGTGGGCTGAATGCTTGTAATGATGCCTTTGCTACCTCTTGCGAGCTATCGAAAAAGAAGTCCTTGCGGTTTATCCCGCCGGAATTCCAAAACAGAGAAGTGATTGTTCGACCCTCTCTTGACATGATTAAAAATGGTTCTAAACGATGGGAAACAACGGCGGTTGGATATCTCCTTGGACGCAAACCCCCTTTCTTCCCCTTCCGGGATTTCATTCATGCAAATTGGCCCGGTATCAAAGAAGTGACAGCCACCACTAACGGTTTCTTCTTCTTTACATTTGAAAAATTCTTTGGCTATGGATGAGATTATTGAGAGCGCCCTTGCTCTTCCAAGGTCAGCCCATTGTTCTTCAACGTTGGTACCGGGAATGGTCTTAAGAAAGCAAAGCCCACACACAAGTCCCTGTTTGGATCCGCATTTGGCACCTTCCTGTTGAACTATGGACAAATGAGGGTTTGAGCACCATTGCTAGCGGTATCGGCAAACCACTTTACAACGACGCTATCACAAAAGGCATGCACGAGGCTGGATTTCGCTCGTGTATGCGTTATGCTTGATTACTCCTCTACTCTTCCCAAGCACATTATCATCATGATCCCTTTAGAAGACGGATCGGAATCCCCATGCCGGATTGACATTGAATATGAATGGATTCCCCCTAAATGTCGAACATGTTGCTCCCTCGGCCACTCGGCCAAGCTTGTCCTTCATTGAAAGAAGCCGACAAAACAATCGCCTGCTATCTACATTCCGAAACAAGCCCCTCCTCGGACCGCAACCTCTGAGATTGCGCCGGTGAAACACCATTCCAGAACAGGCACTTAAAAATACCCGGTTGCCCCTCCTCGGGCCTCATCTCCTGTGGACCCTCCAGCTTGCACTCTTGCGCATTCCCCAGCCCCTTCTGATCGCCCCCCTCGGGCTTTCCGCCAACGGCTTGGCTCCTCTCCCTAACGGGAACATTGAGAGCATCCCCACCCATAATCCATTTGATGCTCTGGGTGAGCTACCACTTGATGCTGATTTGACCTCTCCGGGCCCTAACAAACGCAGCCCCCCGCAAGGTTACAAATGATTAGAGCAGCCGCTTGGAATGTGCGGGGTCTTAACCGCCAAGACCACCAACAAGCTGTTGCTTCGCTTGTCCATGAATTTTGACTCCATCTCATTGGTCTCCTTGAAACAAGAGTCTCCCACCAAAATATTAATCAAATAAGGGTACACTTACTCCCCAATTGGAGTTGGTTTATTAACTATTCTGGGCCCGGTAACCGCTTATGGATTGCGTGGAACAATTCTGAACTTGATATTGATGTTATAGACTCTGGGCCCCAATTTGTGCATTGTCGTGTCACCATGCGTTGCTCGCATGATTTCTGCTTTATTACCTTTGCTTACGGTGCAAATGATTCTATCGCTCGCCGCGATCTCTGGTCTAAACTGTATGAACTCTCTTTATCTGCTGATGCTTTTCCTTGGCTTGTCCTTGGTGATTTTAATGCAGTTATTGATTTGAGTGAAGTCTGTGGTGTTTCGGGGGATATTCGAGAACGGGTATGGAGGAATTTAGCAACTGTATCTCTTGCTCTGGTTTATTACATCTCCCCCACCTCTGGTGCGCGCTTCACTTGGCATAATTGTAGTGACGGGCACGCAGCCTTTGGAAGCGCCTTGACGAGCTTTGGCTAATGATGAATGGATCTCCAAATGGCCTGGTTCATCTGTTTTATGCAGCACTCCCCGGACTTCAGATCATTCTCCTCTTGTTCTCCAGGGACATGCCCCCCCCCCCCCCCGTCCACCATGTTCCGATTTGACAACTTCCTTATTGCTTGCCATGGTTTTCTTTCGAAAGTTGGTAAGACTTGGGCTGCTCCTATTCATGGGACTTCTCTGTACTCAGTCACGAGGAACTTAAGCTCCTCAAACCTATTTTCCATCGTATGAGGAAGGAAAAAGGGTGACTTATCGGCCAATGTCAAAATGGCTTCGGAATTCTTAGCTATTGTGCAGACTCACTTGATCCGACTTCGGCACCAATCCTCTCCTCCTGCAGATTGAGCGCCTGTGCAAAATCCTTGTTGCGCGTGCTACCTCTCTTGAATTGGAAATGCTTAAACAAAGATAAAAATGCTTTGGCTTAAAGGGGGTGATGATTGCTCGAAATTATTCTTCCAGAAAGTGGCTGCACGATGTTCAGCGCTTCGTGTCTTCCAAATCCACAATAATGACGGAGCCCTTCTCACTTCACCAAATGAGGTGCAATCTGAATTCGTGAACTTTTATGAGCACCTACTCGGGGGCCCTAGAAGACGATCCACTGTCTCACTGAGCCGCTTGGTTCCTTTCCTTCGCTATTCTATCCTTGCTGAGTTAAGCTCTGGAATGACCCGACCGGTTACACACGGTGAACATCAAATCGGCTCTTTTTTGACATTCCGGATGATAAATCTCCTGATCCTGATGGCTTCTCATCTGCTTTCTTCAAAGCTGCTTGGCCCATTATTGGTGATGAATTTGTTGCTGCTATTCGGGAAATTCTTCCTCTCCGGTAGAATTCTTAAGCAAGTCAATGCCACCATCATTACTCTTGTCCCAAAAGTTCAACTCCCGGGGTTTGTGAATGACTTTCGTCCAATCTCTTGCTGTAATATCCTCTACAAGGTCATCTTTAAGATCATTGTTCAGTGCATCAAACCAGTCCTTGAACACATTATCAGCCCGTCACAAAATGCCTTTGTTCCAGGAAGAAGAATTTCGGACAACATCCTCTTCTTGCCAAGAGCTATTCAGCGGGTACAACCGGAAAAGTGGTCCAGCTAGAGCTGCGCTTAAAGTTGACCTTCGAAAAGCTTTCGACTCTCTCGAGTGGGACTTCATTATTGCTGTACTTCGACTCTTCCAATTCCCGGATATCCTCATTGCATGGATTGAGGAATGCATTACCACACTTCATTCTCCATTTGCCTCAATGGTGAGCCCCACGGATTTTTCCAAGGTAGTAGGGGACTTCGACAGGGAGATCCGCTCTCCCCCTACCTCTTCGTCTTATGCATGGAAGTCTTCCATCTCCAGCTCCAAAAAATCCATTGCTGAAAACCCTTTACATTTCACCCGCAATGCAAGGAACTGGGCCTTGTCTGTCTTTCCTTTGCTGATGACCTTATCCTCTTTTGCCGTGCGGACGCCCCGGGGTGTTCTCATTCACAATGGTTTCCCCGGGGTCCCGCCATCACTGGCATCCATTGACGTATCTTTGGGGTCTGTCATCCGATTGGGGCAATGGAACTGGTCTATCACAAACTTTGAGCTTTTTGATATCTTGACTGCTCTCCCTCGATCTTCCCCTGGACCATCTCGGATTCTTTTGGAGCTCCATAGCGGTACACTCTCTAACTCAGACGCTCTGGCCATCTTTCCAACCCCCCGGACCGAAGGTGGAGTGGTCTTCCTTATTCCATGGCCCTTTCCACATTCACCGAAATCTTTTTATTCTGTGGCTCGCTATTAGAGAGCGTCTCTCTACCATGGATATAGCCTTGGTGCCCACCGGACTCTTGGGAGTGCGGTATGGCTGAGAGCCACGCTCACCTCTTCTTTGATTTCACTTTCTCCCGGAGGTGCCTTTCCCTCCTTAGACAGCGTACCAAAATCCAATGGCCTCATTCTTCGTGGAGTTTAGGCATCAGATGGGCCTCCATTCGATGGCGTGGTAAACATATCATTAACGCAGGATACCGTGCCACTCTTGCCTCGCTTGTTTATCAGATTTGGCGTGAGCGCGTAATTCTCGTAGATTCCAAAGCTCCTCCCTTTCAGTTAATGCTTTGGTGGATCTTGTTCTTGAGCAGGTTCGCTCACGTATCCGCGGAGATGACTTGAAGCCCACGCTTCAAACTTTTGCCCTTTTTCCGCCTTTGGCGTATCCCATGGAGCCTCCCTGTTGATAATGCTGGTTCTTGTTGATTGATGATTGTTGTTGACTGTTGATTGCTGTTTTTGGGGCTGCCTTGTTGAATTCCCCCTTGATGTTTTTGGGCCGGCTTGCTGCCATGATTGGTCTGTTCTTTTGTTTTCCTGCCATTGACTTCGCTTTGAAATGGCTTGTTGGTTGTGTTTCCCCTTTGCCCTTGTTGGGATTGATTGTTGATGTTGCTTTGTGCCCAGGATCGCTTGAATCACTGTTGCCTTCCTTGGTGCACCCTCCGGACAAGGCGGTTTTGCCTTTGTCATTGTTGTAAACACTCATTTTTATTTATGAAATTTACATTTACCTAAAAAAAAAGAGATAAAAGGGAACAAGTGTATAAATTTGTTTAAAGGAGTTTGTCGTTGTGCAAAGGTACAAAGTTGAGTCCATGGCCCAAAAGAGTGTTTTAGATGTAGTACTAGTGCATTTTTTATATTGAATAAGATGGAGTCTAATCATATTGAAGAGTGACTTTTAATATTGACTATGAGAGTCAATACAACTATATTATAGCAAAAAATGAGTCATCTATATGTCAATTTGTAAGGACTGAAAGCTCAAGGTGATACCTACGATTGTGTTGAATATTAGGCATGTATCCGGACGTATGATTGATTATGAAGGTTCTCCATGCCCTCGATATGGCAAAGATAAAACTGCATGAGTGTCTAAACTTGTTTAAAGGAATTTGTCGTTGCACAAAGGTACAAAGCTGAGTCCATGACTCAAAAGAGTGTTCTAGATGTAGTCCTAGTGCATTTTTATGTTGAATAAGATGTTGTCCTAGTCGTAACAAGCTAAGAGTGGCTTTTAATATTGATTATTAGAGTCAATTACGAATACATTTATAGCAAAAAATGAGTCATCTATCAGTCAATGATAAGGACTGAAAGCACAAGGTGTTTACTACGATTGTGTTGAGTATTAGGAATGTATCCGGACGTAAGAATGATTACGAAGGTTCTCCAAGCCCTCATATGGCAAACATAAAAGTGCATTAGTGTCTAAACTTGTTTAAAGGAGTTTGTCGTTGCACAAGGTACAAAGCTGAGTCCATGACTCAAAAGAGTGTTCTAGATGTAGTCCTAGTGCATTTTTATGTTGAATAAGATGGAGTCCTAGTCGTACAATCGAAGAGTGGCTTTAATATTGATTATTAGAGTCAATACGAATACATTTATAGCAAAAAATGAGTCATCTATCAGTCAATGATAAGGACTGAAAGCACAAGGTGTTTCCTACGATTGTGTTGAGTATTAGGAATGTATCCGGACGTACGAATGATTATGAAGGTTCTCCAAGCCCTCAATATGGCAAACATAAAAGTGCATTAGTGTCTAAACTTGTTTAAAGGAGTTTATCATTGCGCAAAGCTGAGTCCATTGCTTGAAAGAGCGTTCTAGATGTAGTCCTAGTGCATTTTTATGTTGAATAAGATGGAGTCCTAGTCGTACAATCGAAGAGTGGCTTTAATATTGATTATTAGAGTCAAAACGAATACATTTATAGCAAAAAATGAGTCATCTATCAGTCAATGATAAGGACTAAAAGCACAAGGTGTTTCCTACGATTGTGTTGAGTATTAGGAATGTATCCGGACGTACGAATGATTACGAAGGTTCTCCAAGCCCTCAATATGGCAAACATAAAAGTGCATTAGTGTCTAAACTTGTTTAAAGGAGTTTGTCGTTGCACAAAGGTACAAAGCTGAGTCCATGACTCAAAAGAGTGTTCTAGATGTAGTCCTAGTGCATTTTTATGTTGAATAAGATGTTGTCCTAGTCGTACAAGCTAAGAGTGGCTTTAATATTGATTATTAGAGTCAATACGAATACATTTATAGCAAAAAATGAGTCATCTATCAGTCAATGATAAGGACTGAAAGCACAAGGTGTTTACTACGATTGTGTTGAGTATTAGGAATGTATCCGGACGTACGAATGATTACGAAGGTTCTCCAAGCCCTCAATATGGCAAACATAAAAGTGCATTAGTGTCTAAACTTGTTTAAAGGAGTTTGTCGTTGCACAAAGGTACAAAGCTGAGTCCATGACTCAAAAGATTGTTCTAGATGTAGTCCTAGTGCATTTTTATGTTGAATAAGATGGAGTCCTAGTCGTACAATCGAAGAGTGGCTTTAATATTGATTATTAGAGTCAATACGAATACATTTATAGCAAAAAATGAGTCATCTATCAGTCAATGATAGGACTGAAAGCACAAGGTGTTTCCTACGATTGTGTTGAGTATTAGGAATGTATCCGGACGTACGAATGATTATGAAGGTTCTCCAAGCCCTCAATATGGCAAACATAAAAGTGCATTAGTGTCTAAACTTGTTTAAAGGAGTTTTATCATGCGCAAAGCTGAGTCCATTGCTTGAAAGAGCGTTCTAGATGTAGTCCTAGTGCATTTTTATGTTGAATAAGATGGAGTCCTAGTCGTACAATCGAAGAGTGGCTTTAATATTGATTATTAGAGTCAAAACGAATACATTTATAGCAAAAAATGAGTCATCTATCAGTCAATGATAAGGACTAAAAGCTCAAGGTGTTTCCTACGATTGTGTTGAGTATTAGGAATGTATCCGGACTACGAATGATTACAAGGTTCTCCAAGCCCTCAATATGGCAAACATAAAAGTGCATTAGTGTCTAAATTTGTTTAAAGGAGTTTGTCGTTGCCAAAGGTACAAAGCTGAGTCCATGACTCAAAAGAGTGTTCGAGATGTAGTCCTAGTGCATTTTTATGTTGAATAAGATGGAGTCCAGTCGTACAATCGAAGAGTGGCTTTAATATTGATTATTAGAGTCAATACGAATACATTTTATAGCAAAAAATGAGTCATCTATCAGTCAATGATAAGGACTGAAAGCACAAGGTGTTTCCTACGATGTGTTGAGTATTAGGAATGTATCCGGACGTACGAATGATTATGAAGGTTCTCCAAGCCCTCAATATGGCAAACATAAAAGTGCATTAGTGTCTAAACTTGTTTAAAGGAGTTTATCATTGCGCAAAGCTTGAGTCCATTGCTTGATAAGAGCGTTCTAGATGTAGTCCTAGTGCATTTTTATGTTGAATAAGATGGAGTCCTAGTCGTACAATCGAAGAGTGGCTTTAATATGATTATTAGAGTCAAAACGAATACATTTATAGCAAAAAATGAGTCATCTATCAGTCAATGATAAGGACTAAAAGCACAAGGTGTTTCCTACGATTGTGTTGAGTATTAGGAATGTATCCGGACTACGAATGATTATGAAGGTTCTCCAAGCCCTCAATATGGCAAACATAAAAGTGCATTAGTGTCTAAACTTGTTTAAAGGAGTTTATCATTGCGCAAAGCTGAGTCCATTGCTGAAAGAGCGTTCTAGATGTAGTCCTAGTGCATTTTATGTTGAATAAGATGGAGTCCTAGTCGTACAATCGAAGAGTGGCTTTAATATTGATTATTAGAGTCAATACGAATATATTTATAGCCAAAAATGAGTTATCTATCAGTTAATGATAAGGAGTGAAAGCACAAGGTGTTTCCTACGATTGTATTGAGTATTAGGCATGTATCCGGATGTATGATTGATTATGAATGTTCTCTAAGCCCACGATATGGAAAGATAAAAGTGCATTAGTGTCTAAACTTGTTTAAAGGAGTTTGTCGTTGCGAAAAGGTACAAAGCTGAGTCCATGGCTCTAAATAGTGTTCTAAATGTAGTCCTAGTGCAATGTTATGTGTAATAAGATGGCGTCCTAGTCGTACAATCAAAGAGTGGCTTTAATATTGATTATTGGAATAGATACGAATATATTTATAGCAAAAGATGAGTTATCTATCAGTTAATGATAAGGACTGAAAGCACAAAGGTGTTTCCTACGATTGTGTTGAGTATTAGGCATGTATCCGGACGTACGATTGATTATGAAGGTTCTCCAACCACTCGATATTGCGAAGACAAAAGTGCATTAGTGTTTAAACTTGTTTAAAGGAGTTTGTCATTGTGCAAAGGTACAAAGCTGAGTCCATGGCTCAAAAGAGTGTTCTAGATGAAGTCCTAGTGCATTTTATGTTGAATAAGATGTTCTCCTAGTCGTATAATTGAAGAGTGGTTTTGATATTGATTTTAGAGTCAATACGAAAATATTTATAGCCAGAAATGAGTCATCATATATGTCAATGATAAGGACTGAAAGCTCAAGGTGTTTCCTATGATTGTGTTATGTATTAGGCATGTATCCGGACGTCTGATTAATTATGAAGGTTTTCCAAGCCCTCGATATTGCAAAGATAAAAGTGCATTAGTGTCTAAACTTGTTTAAATGAGTTTATCGTTGCGCAAAAGTACAAAGCTGAGTCCATGACTCAAAAGAATGTTCTAGATGAAGTCCTAGTGCATTTTATGTTGAATAAGATGGAGTCGTAGTCATATAATCAAAGAGTGGCTTTAATATTGATTATTAGAGTCAATATGAATATATATTTATAGCAAAAATGAGTCATCTATCAGTCAAGGATAAGGACTGAAAACACAAGGTGTTTCCTACGATTGTGTTGAGTATTAGACATGTATCCGGACGTACCATTGATTATGAAGGTTGACCGAGCCCTCGATATGGCAAAGATAAAAGGGAAATAAGTGTCTAAACTTGTTAAATAAGATGGCGTCTTAGTTGTATAATCAAGAGTGGCTTTAATATTGATTTTTAGAGTCAATACGAATATATTTATAGCAAAACATGAGTCATCTATTCAGTCTAGGATAAGGTCTGATAACACAAGGTGTTTTCTATGATTGTATTTAGTATTAGGCATGTATCCGGAAGTACGATTGATTATGAAGGTTCTCCCAGTCCTCGACATGGCAAAGATAAAAGTGCATTATAGTGTCTAAATTTGTTTAAAGGAGTTTGTCGTTGCGCAATGGTACAAAGCTGAGTCCATGGCTCAAAAGAGTGTTCTAGATGTAGTCCTCGTTCATTTTTGTGTAGAATAAGATGGAATCCTAGTCGTATAATCGAAGAATGGCTTTAATATTGATTATTAGAGTCAATATGAATATATTATAACCAGAATGAATCATCTACCAGTCAATGATAAGGACTGAAATCACAAGGTGTTTCTACGATTGTGTTGAGTATTAGGCATGTATCCGAACGTACTAATTGATTACGAACATTGACCAAGCCCTCGATATGGCAAAGATAAAAGGGAACAAGTGTCTAAATTTATTTGAAGGAGTTTGTTCGTTGTGCAAAGGTACAAAGCTGAGTTCCATGGCTCAAATGAGAGTTTTAGATGTAGTATTAGTGCATTTTAATGTTGAATAAGATGGAGTCCTAGTCATATAATCGAAAGAGTGGCTTTAATATTGACCATTAAGAGTCAATACGAATATATATTTATAGCCAAAAATGAGTCACCTATAGTCAATGATAAGGACTGAAAGCTCAAGGTGTTTCCCATTGTGTTGAGTATTAGGATGTATTCGGACGTATGATTGATTCATAAAGGTTCTCCAAGCCCTCGATATGGCAAAAGTAAAAGTGCCTTAGTGTCTAAACTTATTTAAAGGAGTTTGTCGTTGCGCAAAGGTACAAACCTGAGCCCATGGACTCAAAAGAGTGTTTCTAGATGTAGTCCTAGTGCATTTTTATGTTGATAAGATGGAGTCCTAGTCATATAATCGACAGAGTGGCTTTAATATTGATTATTAGAGTCAATACGAATATATTTATAGCCAAAAAGTTGAGTCATCTATCAGTCAATGATAATGACTGGAAAAACACAAGGTGTTCCTAAGATTGTGTTGAGTATTAAATATGTATCTGGACGTACAATTGATTATGAAGGTTCACCAAGCCCTCGATATGGCAAAGGTAAAAGTGCATTTAGTATCTAAACTTGTTTAAAGGAGTTTGTCATTGCGCAAAGGTACAAACCTGAGTCCATAACTCAAAAGAGTGTTTTTAGGTGTAGTCCAAGTTGGAGTCCTAGTCATATGATCGAAGAGTGGTTTCAATAGTGATTATTACAGTCAATACGAATATATTTATAGCAAAACATGAGTCATCTGTCAGTCAATGATAAGGACTGTAAGCAACAGGTGTTTCCTACGATTGTGTTTGAGTATTAGGCTTGTAATCGGACGTACCATTGATTATGAAGGTTCTCCAAGCCCTCAATATGGCAAAGATAAAGTGCATTAGTGTTAAACTTGTTTAAAGGAGTTTGTCGTTGCGCAAAGACACAAAGATGAGTCCATGGCTCGAAAAAGAGTGTTTTAGATTAGTCTAGTGCATTTTTATGTTGAATAAAATAGAGGTCCTAGTCGTATAATTGAAGGAGTGTCTTTAATATTGATTATTAGAGTTCAATACGTAATATATTTAATAGCCAAGAAAATGAGTCATCTATCAGTCAATGATAAGGATTGAAATACACAAGGTGTTTCCTACGATTGTGTTGAGTAATAGGCATGTATCCGGACGTACGATTGATTACGTCTAAGGTTGACGAAGCCCATGATATGGAAGAGATACAGGGAATAAGTGTCTAAATTTGTTTAAAAGGAGTTTGTCGTTGTGCAAAGGTACAAAGCTTAGTCCATGGCTCAAAAGAGTATTTTAGATGTAGTACTAGTGTATTTTTATGTTGAATAAGATGGAGTCCTAGTCATATAACCGAAGAGTGGCTTTGTATTGATTATTAGAGTCAATATGAATATATTCATAGCCAAAAATGAGTTTTCTATCATTCAATGATAAGGACTGAAAGCATAAGGTTGTGTTGAATATTAGGCATATATCAGGATGTACGATTGATTGTGAAGGTTCTCCGAGCCCTCGATAATGGCAAAGATAAAAGTGCATCAGTGTCTCAACTTTGTTTACAGGAGTTTTGTTGTTGTGCAAAGGTACAAAGCTGAGTCCATGGCTCCAAAAGAGTGTTTAGATGTAGTACTAGTGCATTTTTTATGCTGAATAAGATGGAGTTCTAGTCATATATATCAAAGAGTGGCTTTTAAATATTGATTATTAGGAGTAGATATGAATATATATTTATAGCAAAAAATGGGGATATCTATCAGTCAATGATAAGGACTGAAAGCACATTGGTGTTTCCTACTATTGTGTTGAGTATTAGGCATGTATCCGGACGTACGATTAATTATGAAGGTTCTCCAAGTCCTCGATATAGCAAAGATAAAAGTGCATTAGTTTCTAAACTTGTTTAAAGGAGTTTGTCGTTGCGCAAAGGTACAAAGTTGAGTCCATGACTCAAAAGAGTGTTCTAGATGTAGTCCTGATATGGTATTGACCATGGTTGGCCCGGTCTTCACGACGTAGGCTTGAAATGGATAAAGAGGTCCGTGACCTAAGGAATGCAAATAGCCAACCAATGTTATATGAACGTGACCTGCTACTTAGAACATTCAACCAACCACGAGCACGAGGTAAACCAATCCACACAACGACACACTTGCGGTCGAGCACGAATTGGGGGCGTATTGTGAATTTGAATCACCAACCTAGTATGCTAGATTGACAAAGCAAGTTTCACTAAAGCTGAAATAAGGATATAAACTCTCCAAAATATGAGAACTCTCTCATATATTTCTTAAACTTGGATAAATTCTTGGTTGTTCCCATTTGCATGGCTTATACATGCCTTTTATAGGCCAAAACACTTCCAAATTGACCACAATTATCCCCAAGTGACTCCTTGGTAGATTTACATTCAATAATTAGTCAAAATATGACTAAAAACTATGCATTCTTGGTCAAAAACGAGTAAAACTTATGGTCTTCCATGTGAATCCAAAAATTGGTGCATTGTATGTGATAAATGCACTTTGAATGTGATTAATAAGTCTTCTTTGACCACTTGGCTGCACTTGGACGAATTTTTGGCTCTTATTATGGGCTTCCTTGGGCTTGACTAATTGAAATTAAAGTACTCATGTTTTGGGCCTCCAATTTTGACTTGATCCATTAGCGAATATTAAGTTGGATTGGGTTTGAATTGCTTCTTGCATTCTCTTCAACCTTCCTCTTGTGTTGGGCCACTTCCATGGCTTGGTGCAATTGACTTATTTCTTTAGCTCGTTGGATGCCTCGGTGTTCTCATCAGTCCTTGTGCATTTTTATGTTGAATAAGATGGAGTCCTAGTCGTATAATTGAAGAGTGGCTTTAATATTATTTGTTAGAGTCAATAAGAATATATTTATAGCCAAAAAAGAGTCATCTATCAGTCAATGATAAGGAATGAAAACACAAGATGTTTCCTACGATTGTGTTTGAATATTAGCATGTAATCCGGACGTACGATGATTACGAACGTTGACAAAGCCCCGATGTCAAAATTTGTTTAAAGGAGTTTGTCATTGTTTTGTGCAAAGGTACAAAGTGAGTCATCTGTCAGTCAATGATAAGACTGAAAGCACAAGGTGTTTCCTACGATTGTGTTGAGTATTAGGCATGCATCCGGACATACGATTGACTTATGAAGGTTCTCCAAGGCCCTCGATATGGCAAAGATAAAAGTGCATTAGTCTAAACTTGTTTAAAGGAGTTTGTCGTTGCGCAAAGGTACAAAGCTGAGTCCATGGCTCGAAAGAGTGTTCTAGATGTAGTCCTAGTGCATTTTTATGTTGAATAAGATGGAGTCCTAGTCGTATAA